>LR749536.1:1774877-1870202 GCA_902729485.2 Mus minutoides
CCAGCTGTGTCAAGTTGACACAAAAACTAGCCAGTACACTGACCTTGTAGCAATCCTCCTGCTTCCAGCTACTCTGTGTGTGCGTGTGTTTGTGTGTGTGTACACGACACTGAGATGGTATCTCAGGATCAAGATGGGGTCCGTCCATCACTGGGATTATAGGAATGGGCCACTACAACAGCACCCTATCCTGCCTTACCACTTCATCCTCCATCCCATTAACCACCACCACTATCCCCAACCATTTTCTTGGTCTCCTGGCTGTAGACTAGGTCTCTCTGGCATTCACTGTCAGCTTTCTCTTTTTTTTTTTTTTTTTTTTTTTTTTTTTTTTTTTTTTTTTTTTTTTTTTTTTTTTTTTGCCACGAGGTGTTTTTATTTTCATCAATCATACAAATAATTTTCTATAATATCCCAGGGCAGACCGGTGAAATTTGGCAGTCCGATTAGTGGAGGAGTCCCCTCCAGAGACCCGCGGGCTGGTGGCATCGGCTCGGAGTGCCCGGGTTTCACAGTGCAGCTTGTGGCTCGCGTCCATCTTGCAGGTGGCTCTTCCTCCACATCACGAGGGGGTCTTGGGAGATGACTGGGCGGGGAGGGGTTGGGAAATCTTCCTAGGCTTTTAGGAGATTTCACTCCTCTTTTCCTGTTCAATGGTCTTTTTGGTCGGCAGGGTGTTCTTCTCCTGCGTCTCTGTTTTCTTCAGCTTGGCCTTATCAAAGCTGGCGATTTCCCCCATGTCCGGCCTGCCTGCCATTTTCTTACAACTCGTGGATTCTTGTTCCGAGCTCACGCTCCAGGTGCTCCCACTCGCGTCGCTGCAGCAAGAGACCTTTTTTTGGTTTTTTTTGAGACAGGGTTTCTCTGTGTAGCCCTGGCTGTCCTGGAACTCACTTTGTAGACCAGGCTGGCCTCGAACTCAGAAATCTGCCTGCCTCTGCCTCTGCCTCTGCCTCTGCCTCCCAAGTGCTGGGATTAAAGGCGTGCACCACCACGCCGGCTCTTCAGCTTTCTCTTATGGAACTGAGTCTGGTGGTGGATTTCAGCAACCCAGGTTCCTGTTTCCAGGTTGTATATGGACGGTCAATATGGGGTAAGTTAATGAATTACCCAAAATATACTCTAGGCTACTTGGGATGTCCTCATCTTAGAGATGAATGTAGACCACTATAGAAACGTCTGCCCTAGGCTGCCTGTAGTGTCCATACCTGTAATCCCAGCAATGCAGAAGTGGAGGCTGGAGTTTCAGAAGTTTGAGGTCATCCTCAGCTAACACATCTGTGACCAGCCTGGTCTATACAGTAGGCACCTTGTTTCAGATCTTCCCAGGACAATAAGAAAAGCATGCCATAATAGCACATGCAGAGAGAGAGAAAACTAACGTTACCAGGGAAGTCCAGGGAACTTTCTTGGTGGAAGAGATATCCTGAATGCTTACAGGAGAACAGTGATGGGGAGCATTACAGAACAGAATGAGGCCTGGTGAGCTGCAGAGGTGGCTCGGCAGTTAGGAGCATGGGCTGCTATTCAGCACCCACATAGTGGCTCACAACCCTCCCAACTGCAGTTCCAGGGGATCCTACATCCTCTTCTGACCTCCTCAGACACTGCACATAAGTGGTACCCAAACATACGCACAGGCAAATCAATCCTACCCACGAACTAAAATAAATAAATCTAAAAAAGTTAAAATTTAAAACGTTGAAGGCTGAAGGAAGAAGAGAGGAAGGAACCACATATGTAAAGGAGAAATGACAGGAAAATGGGAAATGGAGGGTCAGAGGAGGAGAAACCACTTATTTATAACTGGACCAACTGGGGACCAGGATGAACCAGCCTCTCTGTCCAGTCGCCATGAGGCCAGGAGAGGGATCCAGGAATGCTGGTGTGTGTGTGTGTGTGTGTGTGTGTGTGTGTGTGTGTGTCTGTAACAGTCTTTTTTTTTTTTTGGTTTTTCGAGATAGGGTTTCTCTTTATAGCCCTGGCTGTCCTGGAACTCACTCTGTAGACCAGGCTGGCCTCGAACTCAGAAATCCGCCTGCCTCTGACTCCCGAGTGCTGGGATTAAAGGTGTGTGCCACCAGGCCCGGCTTGTCTGTAACAGTCTTGAGCACCAGAGGAAACCTGAATTGTCCCTGGCCCAGTGAGCCCAGCACCACCTAGACTTGATTCTAAAAGGAGGGAGCCTGGTCCAGCAGTGGAGTGGACAGCCTCCAGAGCAGTGGAATGGACAGCCTCCACTTAGGGAACTGCTGTCTCACCCCCAGAGCCAGAACAGCCTGTGGCTCACCACAGGCCACAGAGCGTGTCCAGCTTGTCCTGAGTTCCTGTCAATCCACAATCCTGACAGGGTGAGGAACAGAGACCCCCTTCAGTGGGCTGTGACACTCAAGCCTACAGGCGCCAGGAAGAGGAAGCTGCTAGCACTTCCCCAAAGGCAGTTTCAGAACGGGTGTGTCTGCTGCCCTGGACCCAAGATCCTCTGAATACCTCACCTCTATCGCGATTAGGTTTCGGGGAGTCGCCAGACAAAGACTTGTGACCATCAAATCACTACCTTGGAGACAAGGCCTTGGCGACTTAGCTTGAGAATCTCAGTGGCCAGAACTCCTGTCCTGTCTGCCTAGATACACACACACACACACACACACACACACACACACACACACACACAGCCGCACCCCCCTTCCCCTACCCTGACCAAGCTCCACCTCCTGGTCTATCCCCTGAACTTCTCCCTTTGTGCTTCTTAGCCTAGCAGTGGTTCTGAGATTGGAGTGACTGTCTTCCCAGTCCCTGCCAGGGTACTTTTCTCCCAAAAGGAATGACAAGCCTTGGGGGGGGGACCCTAAATTTCCCCTTCTTGATCATCTCTTCACAAATAATTAACTTACTTCAGCTTAGAGAACTGAAGACTCAGAACTCTGCCATGAAGTTTCTGGATTAGAAAAGTTTCCACTCCCTCCTTCCTCCCACCCTCTACCCCCAACATACCCAGAAATTTCACCTGCTCATCTGCTCAAACACTGGGAACCTACTGAGTGTCAACAATGGGGCTGAGAACCCTAGGGCAGGAAAGGCAGGGGGACCCCCACCTTCAGGAGCATAGACTTAACAAGAGCATAGACTTAACACAGGGACCTGCAGGGTAGCACAAAAGTTACCGGGAGACATGTGCAGAGATGCCAGCTTGAGGAAGGAACTGTGTTTCATGGAAAGGGACCTTTTCTGTGGACAAGCAGAGGAGGGGACCAGCTCAGCCAGTAGGATTGGGATAGGAGGGAGCTGGCTGTTTCTGGACCAGAACAGAGCCTGGCCAATGACTTGAAACTTGAGTAACAAGGTGAGGGACATCAATGAAGAGGAAGAACATCTAGCATCTCCAAACTAGGGACTTCTGTAAAAAATGTCTATCCTTGTAAATCCCACGTGTTCAGGCATGTCCGACGTAAATAGGAGGAATGGCTCTAGAACTTGCAAGAGAACCAGAGGGCACTCAGGGTTTTATGCCCAAGAGCTGAACCTCCCTCTCTTAGTTCTCAAGGAGTTCACAGCCCAGTCTTTCACTGTGCCTGCCCAACATACAGCCTCAGAAGGCTGCCTCTCCTGGGAAGCCCAGGGTCCTTAGAGGGCCTCAAAAATGGTAATCAGTCTTATCCCTGGAGCCCCGGCTTTGCTCAGGCTGTTGCCCCTGTCCTCCTTTCTATGCTGTCCAAAGGCTGGGGCTGCTAGCCTCTCCCATGACTCGTTAGTGCGGTCATTAGCACTGCTTCCTGGAATTTAATTTAATGAAGAGGCAAAAACAGCTCTAATGAAGGTGATGTAACAATAGCAATCGAGCAGCGTGCACCTTGCCATGTGGGCACGAGAGAGAGAGAGAGAGAGAGAGAGAGAGAGAGAGAGAGAGAGAGAGAGAGAGAGAGAGGCTTTCTGTAGATGGGGATCTGGGACAGAGAGGGAGCTCCTATGGGGAGGGAAGCTGGTCACTGGGCCAGGAAAGGACACTGAGCTGTCCTGTAGGAAGCAAAACACGACAAGCAAAGTAAATCAGACGGTTGCTAGAGAAGTCCAGGCTTCTAAGGAGGCTGCTGGGAGAAGGAAGCTGCCTCTCCAGGAAGCCATTAGCCAGTAAAAAGGACCTAAGATGAGGATGTCACAGCAGGCCAGCCTGCAAACTAGCACCAGAAAGGAGGAGGTCAGATCATAAAAGGCCACGGGGTGAGAAAGCATCAAACCTATGACTCTTAATGGTAGGGGAAAAAAAGGCGGCCAGGCAGCCAGGCAGCAGTGATGTACACCTTTAATCCCAGCACTTCAAGACAGAAGCAGGTTGCTCTCTGTAAGTTCAAAGCCAGCCTGGTCTACAGAGTAAGTTCCAGGACAGCCAGAGCTACACAGAGAAACCCTGTTTGAAAAAAAAAAAAATCCAACCAAACAAAGAGTCAGACTGTATTCTGACTTCTAAGCACCTCAGACAGAGTGCCAGCATCTGACACTGTCTTTTTTTAAAAATATTTATTTATTGTATGTAAGTACATTGTAGCTGTCTTCAGACACACCAGAAGAGGGCGTCAGATCTTGATACAGATGATTGTGAGCCACCATGTGGTTTCTGGGATTTGAACTCGGGACCTTTGGAAAAGTAGTCAGTGCTCTTAACCACTGAGCCATCTCATCAGCACCCCCTGACACTATCTTTTAAGATTTGTTTTTTAATTTTTTTTTTTTTTTTTTGAGACAGGGTTTCTCTGTGTAGCCCTGGCTGTCCTGGAACTCACTCTGTAGACCAGGCTGGCCTCGAACTCAGAAATCTGCCTGCCTCTGCCTCCCAAGTGCTGGGATTAAAGGCGTGTGCCACCATGCCCGGCTAAGATTTGTTTTTTAATTAACTAATTAATTATTTATACAGTGTATCATTATGCAGCCCCGATTGCACCCGGTCATTTTTAATTTTTGTTTTATTATTATGATTTTTAACATTTATCTATGTTTTGTCGGCGTGCATGTATGTGCATCATGTGTGTGTGCCTGCTATCTATGGAGGCCAGAAGACTGTGGACCTCCCCTGGAGTTGGAGCTACGGTTGTGAGCTGTCTTGAGGGTGCTGGGAACTGAGCCTGGGTCCTCTACAAGAACAAACGCTCTCAGCCAATGAGCCATCTCTCCAGTCCCAGTTTTAATTTTTGAAAAAAAAGATTTAAGTCCAGCTGGAGAGATGGCTCAGCGGTTAAGAGCACTGACTGTTCTTCTAGAGTACCTGGGTTCAGTCTCCAGCACCCACATGGCAGCTCACAGCTGTCGGTAACCCAGTTCCAGGGGATCTGATACCCTCACACAGACAGAAATGTAGGCAAAAAAATCAATGCACGCCGGGCGTGGTGGCGCACGCCTTTAATCCCAGCACTCGGGAGGCAGAGGCAGTCGAATTTCTGAGTTCGAGGCCAGCCTGGTCTACAAAGTGAGTTCCAGGACAGCCAGGGCTATACAGAGAAACCCTGTCTTGAAAAACAAAACAAAAACAAAACAAAAAACATCAATGCACATGAAGAAAAAAAAAAAAAGATCTAAGTTGGGCATGATAGCACACACCTTTAATCCCAGCACTTGTGGGAGGGGTAGAGGCAGGCAGATCTCTTGAGTTTAAGGCCAGCCTGGTCTACAAATGAGTTCCAGGACAGCCAAAGCTACTTAGTGAGACCCTGTCTAAAAAAAAAAGAGGAATTATTTATATGAGGGTTTGCCCACATGCATGTATCTAAAGGTCAGAAGAGGGTGTAGGATTCCCTGGAACTGGAGCTACAAATAGTTATGAACTACCATGTGGGTGCTGGTGACCAAACCCCAGTCCTCTTGCAGACTAGCCAGTGCTTTTAATCACTGGCCATCTCTCCTGCCCCTCCAACATTTTAAAATTATTGTGTGTATGTATAAGTATTTTCGTGTAAGTACATGTATGTGAATACAGGTGCCCTCAGAGGTCAGAAGAGGGTATCAGATCCCCTCGAGCTGGAGTTAATGGCGTTTGTGAGTTGCCCAACCTGGGTACTGGGAACTGAACTCTGTTCTCTGCAAGAGCAGTAAGTGCTCTAAACTGATGAGGAATCTCTCCAGCTCCCAAATCTAATATTTTAAAGATCTCTCTGGCTTCTATGAAAAATATAGCCTACTGACAAGAAGGAAGCCCGGGAGGCAGGGAGTAGCCATCATAGGAGGGTGTTGTAGTGAAGCCGGTCCCACAGGGCTGTGCAGTGTCTCCTAGGAGAAGAAAGCTTAGGTATGTGTATACAAATACATTAAGAAGCTGTTTTTTTCTGCTTCCTCCAGCAGGTCCAGCATTGGTCGGTCTCCCTTTTAGTCTTCCCTGAAGGCTTAGCCTTTTCTCCAAATATAGGCAGCTCATTACAAAGAAAAACCTTTTAAGGCTGGACGTGGTGACCATTGTGTTAGTATCAGCACTTAGGAGGCAGAAGCAGGCAGATCTCTGTAAAGTCGAGGCTAGCCTGGTCTATACAATGAGTTCGAGGCTAGTAGGAGCTACATGGTAAGATCTGGTCTTAAACGAACAAACAGATTATTGTAGATATCTGTGTGGTGGATAATGAAAGACAGCTTTGTGAAGTCGGTCCCGGCCCTCCATCTTTAAGTAGGTTTCAGTGATTTAACTCTGATGTCAGGTTTGCACCCAAGGGTCTTAACCGATTGAGCCATGTAGTTGGCCCAAGAACACTTCTAAAGTCCCCAAAATGGTTTCTTCACCTTTCTGCACCCCTCCATCTACAGGAAGTATTCCTGCCAGCCTGACAGAGTCCTCCGGAGTATTTCCCTTGGTTAAAAGCTGGGGGCTGGGGCTGGTGAGATGGCTCAGCGGGTAAGAGCACCCGACTGCTCTTCCGAAGGTGATAAGTTCAAATCCCAGCATCCACATGGGGTGGCTCACAACCATCCGTAACGAGATCTGGCGCCCTCTTCTGGAATGCCTGAAGACAGCTACAGTGTACTTACATATAATAAATAAAATAAATCTTAAAAAAAAAAAGCCAGGGCTACACAGAGAAACCCTGTCTCGAAAAAGCCAAAAAAAAAAAAAAAAAAAAAAAAAGCTTGGGGCTACGCCGGGCGTGGTGGCACACGCCTTTAATCTCAGCACTTGGGAGGCAGAGGCAGGCGGATTTCTGAGTTCGAGGCCAGCCTGGTCTACAGAGTGAGTTCCAGGACAGCCAGGGCTAAACAGAGAAACCCTGTCTCGAAAAACAAACAAACAAAAAAAAAGCTGGGGGCTTCAGGCATGGATCATAGGACTGCGCAATGAACACCCACAATCGGGAACCGCGTCTTCAGACTTTGCATCATACTTCTCTAACACGTCCCAGTTGGCGATATCCCAAATTCTCTCATTGCATCCCCACAAAACCAAGCTCCGCGCCCCCCCCCACCCCGAGTTGAAGCCGGAAGTGGTCTCCTGGAGAGCTGCCCGCCTCTTCCGGGATCACTAGGCTAGAGCGCGCGATTTCAGAGGCTTCCTATTTCAGTGGCTTCCTCCGCGGAGGAGCGGCGCCCCCTGGCGGGCACAGAGCGATGAGGCGCAAGAACTGTGGCGGCCAGGCTCCTCATTTTCCTCTCTAGAATTCCCTTGCCTTAGGCCACCACTTGTAGCTGTTGCCACTTTCCTGGTCTTCTTGTTTCTTTTAGTTGCCCCTCCCCCCTTCCGCGAAAGCGTCAGTACGTGGCCGTTAAAACCTAGTTCCATAGAGCAGCCCTTGTTTGGCATCTTCTTGCTTGCCCGGCACTATGTTGCTCTTCTCTTCTCTTGCCTGGTACCAGAATCCATCCATTCAAGCTGGCATCCCTTGTAGCCATTATTAGATGGTCCTTAGAACGCCTCCAGTGACAACTGTCTTTCCTGGTGCTTCTTACACTCTGGTCAGGACTCCTCCTCTCTGTTTTACTTCACAATTGAGATTGGAGATTAGAAGGTGATTTATGTAGTTCTCCACTGGATATCTTGCCTGCTTCCTGAAGACTGAGGCTCGGGGTCAGTCAGTGTGTCCAGCCCAAGATGTGCAAGTGTTGGAATGCACTGTGGAGTTTGACCCTAAAGTCAATGAGTAGGATAAGGACAGAAACTGAGTTATACCTGAAGGGGCTCAGTGGGACTGGGTTGAAAGCAATCCATCCCCACCAAGTGAGAGAGGGGATCTGGGTATTAGTTGGGAATATAGCTGAGTTCTCAATTGGTAGAGGGCTTTGTAGCATGCATGAAAAACCTGTCCCTTCTACATAAACTGGACAGGATACCTAATGCGCATGGGTGTGATCCTAGCACCTGGTGGATGGAGGCAGGGTCCATTTTAGGGTCTCATGCAAGGTCAGGTAGCAAGTGGATCCAGACTGGATCCCTGTGGTATTTACCTGCCCACACTACCCAGGTGGAGATGCAAGCCTTCTGGCATCAGCCCTTTCGCCCTTTTCAGCCAGCTTTTTTCTTCGGGTATTAACTGGGTCCCCGCACAAGCTAGACTCTGGCTATTGACCACCAGAGGTCAGCAGAGGCCGCCAGCTGAAAATGTGGGACCTCAGTGCTCAAGGCTCAGCTGAGCAGGCTGGCTGTGCTTGGGCTTGAGATCTAAAGGCCTTGGGTTTGTTGTTTGTTTGTTTGTAGGTTGGTACTTTTGTTTTGCTTTGTTAGGCCAGAACCTCTCTATGTAGCTCTGGTTTGCCTAGGACTCCCTATGTGAACTATCCTTACTACCTTGAACTTGTGTCTATCCTTCTGTCTCCTATTAGGATTGGAATTTTACCACTGCCTCACCTAGCTCTTGTGAGGTTTTGAAAGCAAGTTTCTCTCTCTCTCTCTCTCTCTCTCTCTCTCTCTCTCTCTCTCTCTCTCACACACATACACACACACACACACACACACACACACACACACACACACACGCTGTTTGTGCAGGTTCTTATAGAAGTCAGAAGAAGGTGTCAGATGCCAGCAACCAGAGTCTCAGCTGGTGGCGGTGAATCACCAGGTGTAGGTGCTAGGAACTAGACTCAGGCTTTCTGGAAGAGCAGCCAGTTCTCCAGCTCTCCAAAAGCAATGTTATCTTTCATATTTTTCTTGTTGTCTTTGTTCAGGACTTTTCTTTCTAAGTCACTCACTGGTAATCAAGTATCACAGCTACAAGTTGTTTGAAAGAAAGGCATTTGCTTAGAGTTTACACTGAGATCAGAGCAGGTGTCCCTCTAGCGTCTTGCCACATGTTCCTTACTGTACTGGGCTCACCTGGGGCTCAGTGTGTGCTGGCTTCCATACTTGTCCGGGGTCCCCAGTTACACCGCACTCTCTGATCCCCAGCTGTCACTGTCCCCCTTCTTTTTCTGTCTTTCAGCTCAGTTCCTCCACATCCTTCTACCTAACTCCAGCCCATCCCCCAGCTAAGTTTCTCTCTATAGTTTCCTTTCAGCAGTGATTTCTGGTCTGCCTTTCTTTTTTTGTTTTTGTTTTGTTTTTTTTTTTTTTTTTTTTGTTTTTCGAGACAGGGTTTCTCTGTGTAGCCCTGGCTGTCCTGGAACTCACTTTGTAGACCAGGCTGGCCTCAAACTCAGAAATCCACCTGCCTCTGCCTCCCGAGTGCTGGGATTAAAGGCATACACCACCACGCCCGGCCTGGTCTGCCTTTCTTTTTTTTTTTTTTAAAGATTTATTTTATTTATTATATGTAAGTACACTGTAGCTGTCTTCAGACACTCCAGAAGAGGGAGCCAGATCTTGTTATGGATGGTTGTGAGCCACCATGTGGTTGCTGGGATTTGAACTTATCACCTTCGGAAGAGCAGTCGGGTGCTCTTACCCACTGAGCCATCTCACCAGCCCCTGGTCTGCCTTTCTTTCTTCCTTTTTTTCATTTCATTTTATGTTTTAAACTTCAAAAAATGTATATAAACACATACATGCAAATGCCATGAAGGGCAGGGGCTCAGGAACTCTCTGAAGCTGGAGTTTGAGGCTGTTCTGTTGTGAGCCCCCTGATGTAGATGCTGGGAATCAGCGTGGGTCCTCTGGAAGAGCAGTACAGATGTTAAACCTCTGAGTCATTTCTCAGTTCAGCAACTAGAGCAATCTATGTAACACTTATATTTACTAGCTAAAAAAAAAAAGTGTGTACATCTTTAATCATAGCACTGGAGAGGCGGAGGCAGGTGGATGTGTATGAGTTCAAGGTCAACCTGGTCAAAAGAGAGTGTTTGTTTGTTTGTTTGTTTGTTTTTCGAGACAGGGTTTCTCTGTATAGCCCTTGCTGTCCTGGAACTCACTTTGTAGACCAGGCTGGCCTCGAACTCAGAAATCCACCTTCCTCTGCCTCCCGAGTGCTGGGATTAAAGGCGTGGTGGTAAAGGCGTGCGCCACCACGCCCGGCAAAAGAGAGTGTTTTTTTTTGTTTGTTTGTTTTTTTGTTTTTTGAGACAGGGTTTCTCTGTATAGCCTTGGCTGTCCTGGAACTCACTTTGTAGACCAGGCTGGCCTCGAACTCAGAAATCCACCTGCCTCTGCCTCTTGAGTGCTGGGATTAAAGGTGTGCGCCACCACGCCCGGCATTTGTTTGTTTTTTGAGACAGGGTTTCTCTGTATTGCCCTGGCTGTCCTGGAACTCACTCTGTAGACCAGGCTGGCCTCGAACTCAGAAATCCACCTGCCTCTGCCTCCCGAGTGCTGGGATTAAAGGCGTGCGCCACCACGCCCGGCAAAAGAGAGTGTTTTAGTCTAAGTAAAGTTACATATCAGAGGCCCGGTGGTGGTGGTGGTGGTGGTGGTGGTGGTGGTCGTGGTGGTGGTGGTGGCGCACATCTTTAATCCCAGCACTCTGATACCCTCTTCTGGTGTGTCTGAAGACAGCTACAGTGTACTCATATAAATAAAATAAATATATATATTTTAAAAATTGGGGTGACAGTGATATAGCTTGATATTTGACCCTGTGCCTACCATGTGTGAGTCCTTGGGTTTATCCCCAGCATCCCCCCCAGAAATGGGACTGAAGATCTAGCTCTTTTGTAGAGCATTTGCCTAACACACATAAGACCCTGAGGTCAATATCCAACACCACAATAACAAAGCAAATCCTTGGGGAATGACCGGGTGAGTCACTTTCCAACGATGTACACATGGGTGAGCAGATGTGGGCAAAGCTGGCTGCTGGGCAGGGAGGGACCAATGTATTTTCCTGGTCTGTATTATCTTTTTGGTCTCTCTATGTAGCCCTGGTCTGTATTATCTTTCTGCCCTAGCCTCTAGAATGCTAAGCATGTTGTCTCATTTCTAGGACAAGCAGTCATTAGAAAACAGTGACCGCTCTGGTACTGAGACTATGGTGTGTTGGCACACACCTGTAATCCCTTCTCTCGGGTGAGTCTGCCTTGAGCTACATAGTGTGATATTTATTTATTTATTTATTTACTCATTTATTTATTTATTTATTTACTTATTTATTTTTTGGGGGGGGTTTCAACACAGGGTTTCTCTGTGTAGCCCTGGCTGTCCTGGAACTCACTTTGTAGACTAGGCTGGCCTCGAACTCAGAAATCCGCTTGCCTCTGCCTCCCGAGTGCTGGGATTAAAGGCGCCACCACGCCCGGCTTGTTGTTGTTGTTTTAAGATTTATTTTATGCATGAGTACACTATCATTGCTCTCTTCAGACACACCAGAAGAGGGCACCAGATCTCATTACAGATGGCTGTGAGCCACCATGTGGTTGCTGGGAATTGAACTCAGGTCCTCTGGAAGAGCAGTCAGTGCTCTTAACCACTGAGCCATTTCTCCAACCACCACATGGTGAGATCTTATCTTCTGTCCCTCAGAGAAAGAAGGAGTGAAGGAAATATGGGCGGCAGCTGTGCTAGGCTTTTGGGGTACTCTAACATCAATATTTCAAATAAGACAATTTTTTTCCAGAGCCACTGAGTATGTGCGTGTGTGTTGCCTCTCACATGCTAGACAAATACTTGATAACTAGGCTTCTAAGAAGAGAACATTTTTCCCCCTCAAAAGCATAAAGAAGGAAAAAAAAAAAAAAAACCAACCAAAAACCTTGGAAGTTATTCAAAACATAAGATAATCCCTAAGGATATCCAAAGGGCCACGGACCTGTCCTCACGGAGGCTGTTCCCAGACTTGGTGGCCAGTGACAGGAACCCTCATTTTACGGTCAAGGGGATACATGGCTCCTGAATCTAGTACAATGTCTATCTCTATCACTTGCCCCGTTCCTCCTGGAGCCTGCCACCGCTGCTCTAATTGAGTGTGCAGAGAGGGGCGCTGAGGTGAGGGTCCTCTTTCACACCCTGGCTCTGTGTGGGGGCTACTGTTCTCACATCTGGACTGAGAAGCCTGCAGCCTCAGCTGATGTCCCATTGCTGCGTTGTCCTGCACCCTTCTTTGAATAGGGGATGTAAAAAGGCTCTAAGATCTGCCCACAGGGTAGCATCTTCCCTTGATTATCCACCACCACCCCAGTGAACCAGGCATTCCAGGCAAAACTATGCATCCCACCTAATGGAGAAGAAACTGGTGGCTCGCCGACAGTCCCTTCTGACAGTCTACCTTAGGTCGCATCTACCACTAGGTCAGTGTCCAGATGTTTCTTGTGGCCACAGGGCTCATGGTTGAAGTCAGGCTCCTAGGACCGATGGGAATGGGACTCAGGAAGCTCCCCTCTGTCTTAGCTGGCACAGCTGTGGGCCAAGCAGCCACCAGCTTGAAGAAATTCTTTCTTCAGGGCTTTCCCAAGCTGGCAGTTGCCTTCCAAGTTCAAACTGGATTTTTCTTGCTGTCCTTTCGCTGGTGGCCTATCCTAGTGCAGGGTCGTTCCTAATGAGGGTTTGGTGCCAAGGTCTGGGCAGTTCTATCCTTCTGGGCTGTAGCTGATTCAGGCCTGTGAGTTGCAATGGGCAGCTTCCCAGTCCCACTTGGGCCCGGATACCTGGGGCTGCCCTGCCTCCTTGGAGTCCATGCCTTGCCCCGGACATTACTCTCCCTTAGCCGTTCAGAACTATCCCATCCCGACTCCAGTGAGACTCACTCACCGACCTTTATTCATAGAGGTATTTATTACTAATAAAAAACCAGTCCTGCAAGGGAAAGGATCCCTGGATTTCTGTCTGCAGCTTTAAGGCACTGACAGGGGGCTGACAAGCAGCCTAAGAGCTGGTGGGCTGCAGGGGCCCTATCCTGAGGCTTGTGCAAAGCTCAGCTACCTCCAGCTCAGACCCCCACCCCCCCACTTCCCGCCGTGTGGAGCTGCTGGGGATGCGCCTCACGTTGCCTCCTTCCGCAGGCTTCTCTCTGTCCCACTTCCTGGCGCTCATTAATTCCTCCCCACCTCACCCCGTGAGAAAGCAGGTCTGTGCTGAACTTGGCCCAGGCCCAGAGCTGGGTCTGAGCGGCAGGAGGTGGGGTGGGGGTGGAGGGTCTTGTTCAGTCCCCACTCTAGTGCAGGCAAGCAGACAGGAGAACCCTAGTGCACCCCCCCCACAATTGTTACTAATCCCTACCCTATTTTCCAGAAACCTGAGGACTGTGGAGACCAAGAATATAGAACACAATCGGTCTTATGTATAATATTTATAAAAGGCAAGCCTCCCCATCCCTGTGCTAGCCTGGCTCCTAGGGTCTTTGACTGCCAAGGGCAGGCTACTCTGGGCCTGGCCTCCCTTATCCCAGCAGTGGAATGTAAGTCATGGCCCAGGCACGAAGTGTGGGAGTCCCAGCCTCCCCTGGACTGTGAAGGCCCACAGCAGGGATCCCTTGGGGTGCATACCAGCCCCATCCTCAGCAGAACCTGCTGACCCCCCAAATATGGGATGGGCTAGGGTTCCCTATGGAGAAGAGGGAAGAAGACAAGAGTACCCAAGATTTGGGGCCCAAGTGTTGGAAACGGGGCTGGAGATCAGGGACAAGCCCTCGGGTGTAGACTGTGATCTCTCAGCAGGACTAGGGGATGTCTTCAGGCCTGGGTTTTCTGGCTCTGTGTGCCCCTACAGCCCGTCCGTGTGACCTCAGGAGGTGGCCGTTAGGCCTCAGTGTGCACAGCTGCTGGAGGAGATTGGAGGGTTTCATGGGATCTAAGGCGACGACAGCCCCACCCTGTTCCTAGTGCAGGAAGCCCCTGCAGCTCTGGAGCCCAGCAGGGGTGGTCCATGGGCCTTGGTCCTGGCTCTTCAACAAAAACCTTCCAAAGAAGAGGATATGGGTGGAGCCAAAGGCCATAGTATTTACAGAGTCTGTCTTTCTCCCCTTACTTAGCCCCTGGCTGGGAGCAGGGGCTGGAGAGAGAGGGCAGGGGGTGCTAGGATGAGTAGACAGGACGCGTTGGAGGTCATCCTAATGGTTTCCTCCACGCTGGCTGGTCCCAGAGACCCAGTCAATAATGATGAAACTCAGGCTCATGGTCATCAGCAGGAAGCCAACCGCAGCGAAACAAAGGGCCTGTTGGGGATCAGGAGTGAGAGTCAGGCCTGAGCTAAGGAGAATCCCCTCAATACTGCCCCAGCCCACGGGCGCCAAGGCTCCTCCTACCAGGATTTTAGGGGTGGATCTTGCAGGCTCCTTGTCAGTGGGCATGATTCGGAAGTAGAAGATGGCAGGGAAGATGAAGATGAGGCATGGAGCAGATGTGGCACCTGCAGAGGACAGAACTTAGCAACAGCTTCTCTCACTCGCCTACTGGCCAAGGTCTGAAGTGGACTCCCAGTGAGAGCAAGTAGTCTCCGTTGGAGGAGAGCCTACATTCCGGGGAGCCCACCAGCCTTTCCCTCTCTCGATCTCTCTCCACCAGGCTACAAGGCTGATGGTGTTGGTGGGTAAGGAAAATATGAGAATGAAGCTAGCCATGAAGAAAAGAAACTTATGACAGAATAAACCCCTAAGAGAACTGGGTTCCTGGCTCAGCAGTTTCCAGAGGTCCTAAGTTCAATTCCCAGCAAGGGCATGGTGTCTCACAGCCATCTATAAGGGGATCTGATGCCCTCTTGTGACATTTGGGTGTACATGCAACAGAGCACTCACATACATACAAACATATATACATACATACATACATACATACATACATACATACAAGAATACTGACAGCCAGGCATGGTGACGCACGCCTTTAATCCCAGCACTCGGGAGGCAAAGGCAGGCAAATTTCTGAGTTCGAGGCCAGCCTGGTCTACAAAGTGAGTGCAAGGTCAGCCAGGGCTATACAGAGAAACCCTGTCTGGAAAAAAAAAAATCAATCAATCAATCAATCAATCAATAAGAAAGAATACTGGTTTCCTAACACAGCTTGCTATAATTTGGATCTTGAAGGTTCTCAGAGGCCAAGGTGCTTGGGGAGGTGGGGGGGTGGGGTCTCTAGGAGGTTCTGAAGTTGGTGCTATTTGAAAGGGACTTTTAGGAGGTGGAACCTTGTGGGAGGTCCTTAGGCATGGGTATGAGCCCCTTAAAGGGACTGACTGTAAGGCCTTGTCTCCTCTTTCCCTTTTAGCTCTTGGCCATGGGGTAAGCAGTCTTGTTCTGCCCTGCACTTCTGTCTGGATGGGCTCTCTCACTACAGCCCTCAAATCAACTAGTACCAGTCAACCATGGCTGACATCTGCAAACGTATGAGGCAAAATAAACCTCTTTGTTTGTTTGTTTGGGGGACAAGGTCTCCTGTATTCCAGGACAGCCTCAAACTGTATAGCCAAGAATGACCTTGGACCCCTGCTCTTCCTGCCTCCACCTCCTCAATACTGGGAATATCACTGCAATAGCTTGTTTACATGTGCTGGAGTCTAACCCAGATCATCAGGAGTGCATAGCCAGGTAAACAGTCTACGAACTGAGCTATGACCTCAGTCCTCAGTCCCTGAACCTTTTCTCTCTCGCTCGCTTGGTAATTTTGTTTTGTTTTGTTTTTGGTTTTTCAAGACAGGGTTTCTCTGTGTAGCTCTGGCTGTCCTGGAACTCACTTTGTAGACCAGGCTGGCCTCGAACTCAGAAATCCGACTGCCTCTGCCTCCCTAGTGCTGGGATTAAAGGTGTGTGCCACCTCTGCCTGGCGAGGACAGCTGTTTAGGAGTCAGTTCTTTTCTTCCACCATGTGAGCTCCAGGGACCAAACTCCAGTTGTCAGGCTTAGTGGCAGACACCCTTACTCACCGAGACATCTCACCAGCCCTACATTTTTTCTTTATAAGTTAATTGCCTTGGGTATCCTGTCACAGTGACAAAGAGCTGACTAACACCAAGTTTCCCAAGAGACTTTTCCATCCCTTGAACCATGCACTTCAGTTCTGTGGACTTCAGTTTGACTCAGATTTTGAACTCATGGAAGCAAGTCTTTTCAAGACAATCTCACAATTCTCAGCCCCCAGATTGGTAAGGCAGACTGAAGAGTAGTCTTAAGGAATCAGTCCTATGACTTGGGTCACTCCAAAGATGTTTCAGAATTGTCTAACTTTCTAGCTCAAAACCTCAGCTGGGATGGGACAGTGGACAGAGCCTCAAGCTTGGACTCTAATAGTCTTTCTTGTAGCTAAATTGGGTCCCTCTACTCATCTACTGCAGCCCTTGTGTCCCTTTAATCACACTGGACTTGGGCCTCCCCATATGTAAAATGGGTTAAGACATTATGAGATCTTTTGTGGTTGCCCAGCGTGTCTTGCTATGCCCTCTGTGCTGTGTTCAAGTGAATCTCCTGTATCATCCTCTCATGCTAAGATTACAGGCACATGCTACCATGCCTGACCCAGTGAAATCCTATGCATCCACACCATCATCTATTAAAGAGGACTGACTCGGGGTTTTTAGCCTTCAAGACGGATTGCGGTAGTAAAGACAAACGTTCAGGTAGGAGGCCAAACCATGTACACGGGGGATAGCCCTCATAAATGTAGGGTGTGAACCCAGGGGTCTACCAGGATCTGTTGAAGTGAAACTCTGTGGCTCTACCCTGCTCCCCCAGCCCGGTCAGACTCTCACCAATGATCCCAAATATGCCCAAGATGTTGGGGGCGAAGATAACCAGCAGGTTGATGCATGTAAGCAGACCAGTGGCAATGAGCACGTGCCGCAACCAGCTGAACTCCTGGTTCTGAAACAGCATCTGCTGGATAGCACGTCGTACCTGGGCAGGGGGAAGAACCATCAGTCTGGTGGCCTCCACTAAACCTTCCCTTCCCTTCAGCCTGCCCAGTCACCTCCCCGCCCCCCCCCCCCCCCCCCCCCCCCCCCCCCCCCCCCGCCCCACCGCTGGCTCACCGGGAACAGAACAATCGGAACTGTAAGTGTGACCGCTATCAGCACGGCCACTCGCACACACAAGATCAGCACGTCAAACGGGTCCACCTTGCTGTAGGTATGCAGCAGCTCTGACTCCACCCCGTCTGCGGCAGGCAGGGAGGGTGGTCAGCAAGCCAGGGGGGGCGGTGGACCCTGACACTGTGGGGAGTGGTACTCAGACTCACCTCCACAGCTGCAGGACACAGTCAGGCATCGCACATCTAGTGAGTGCCTAAAGTCACTGTGGCCACTGACCAGCCCTTGCCTCCCAGCCTGCCCCCCCCCCATCCCACCCGCGCTGATCCAGCCGTACCGTAGAAGGTGAGGTAGCCGAAGAGGGCGGCCAGGAAGTACATGACGTACATGACAGCAATGGACAGGTTGGAGATATGCTGCATTTTCCTCTTGGAGGGGCTGCGGACAGTAAAGAGACGGGACTTGGTGGCAGGCTGAGCCATGCTGTGATACCTGTTTATACCTGAGGGTCTCCCTGTCTCCTTCTTGACTCTAATTCCTACTTTTATCAACCGTGGAGACCTTTGGTCTGGTGACCTGAGTCTCAGCTTATCTCCCTCCAGACAGACATCCGAGACCACATCTATTCTCTCCAGACCAACTCAAGGCAGCCGCCGTCCCTCTCCCAGCCGCAGACACCTACTCCTTGAGCTCTGTGTATATGGGCAGCACCTCAGGGTGGCAGACGAAGGCGAAGGCCATGATGGGGATGGTGTATGCTGTCTGGAGACACATAGGACTATGTCAAGGCAGCCCCTCCCCACCAAGCCCCCTCCCTGCTTCCCTGGCCCGGCTTGGCCTGTTGGAACCTGTGAGTTGAGAGTGAAGTAGCTTGGGGTACAGAAGGCCTCAGAAGCAGCATCAGGCTCGCCCTGCAGCTGCGCCTTCTCCTCCGCCACCACCATGTGGCTGAAGTTGCCGGTGGCATTGGTCAGGTTGTGTGCCAATGGGCAAGGAACTTGGAACTTCTTATAGATGACCTGGGGTGGAGAAGCGTGAGTGTCAGAGTCAGGCAGAGCTGCCGGCAACGGGGACTGGGAAGCCACAGTCAAGACTAGAAGAGCTGTCTCCTCACTCCAGCTTCCTGGGAGACCTTCCCCCCTCCCTCTGACACGGGATTCCCTCGGGCCACTGCTCTTTCCTGACCAACATGGAGGGTGGCTCACTGCGATCAAGAAGAACACCATGCAGCTGAGAGAGAAGCCACTGGAGTAACCCAGGTAGCCTGCAAGGGAGAAGTCGGTGAGACTCAGGCCTCTCCTGTGTCCCTTAACGTCCCCTATAGCCTGACCCTGGTGACTCACCGAGCTGTCGCATCAGTGCTAGGGGCAGGATGATGGTGACAGAAACCAGGATCACAAGGTAGTTGCCATCCATGTACCACACCCTACAGGAATAAGCAGTGGTCAGGAGGACGCCCCTCAGCCTGGTGTGGGGCCACCGGCTTCTCCTGTGGCACACTGGTGACACCTCATTGTATTCCCTGATGAATATTTAACCATCACTACAAGTCTCCCTATGCTTTATCTAAAAACGGGCTCATTGGTTGTCACGCTCCTGAGTGGGGTGACCTGGCCTGGGACACAGCTCGTGTGGGTCCCCCGTGACTGAAGTTGCTGGTAGTGTTGTCACAGAGGTCTGGGTCCAGTCTCCTGAGAGGACCTGGCTCGGGGAGGGTCTGTGTTTTTCTTGGGGGGGGGGCGGATTGTCTCAGGGACTTGCAAATAATGTGTGCCCCCTGTGGTCACTCTTGGCACCTGCATCTTGTATTATTCTGGCCCCCCTTCCTCCTGGAAATAAACATGGGGCATAGATAAGGGTAAATGGGGCAGGGCCATTCATTCTTCTTGGGCAAATTCATGGGCCTTTCCTAGGGAGAAGTCCCCGGGACCCTAGGTGCGCACCCCCAGTCCTTTCCTCTCAGCACTGTTCTCAGTCACCAGCCCCTTTGCTTGTGGGCACTGGGTTGTCCACGGCAGGGGTAAGCCTCTGATCCCCCTAAATACAAAGCAAGGTTGGTGCTCAGCCGGTGCTAGTTAAGTAGTAGGCACCCCCACACATGCCCTGGGCTTAATCTCTTGGTAGTGGCAGCTAGGGTGGGGGTGACCCCATGGTCAGGAATAGCAGGTGCTTAGAGTTAAGCCTGAGGCCCTTCTGCTCATATGCAGGGTCCTGGGTCACATGGGCCCTAGCTTTCAGGCTCTCGGGGTTTTCCCTGGATGCTCTGCACACAAGTAGGAACTGCATGTGGCTTTCTTTGCAGCTCTGCGCTCTCCACCAGCCATACTTCTGCCTTGTCTATCACGATAGCTGGTACCCATTACTTCCACCACCACCCCCATTTCCCAGGCTCACGAGGCTGGCTTCTCCAGATTCAGGAAGGTCTGTATGACAAGAGGCAATTCAGACTTGATGATGTATAGGTAGCTGGACATGGCTGGGGAGGAGGCAGGGGGATAACTGCTGAGGTGAGCTGAACCAGCCAGCCATCAGACCTGCCCTTTCTGCATACTGCCACCCCAGCCACTTCCTCACCTCCGATGTTCTGAAGCGTAATGGCCAGAGCTGCTGCCAGCTTCCCCGGGGTCCCAAAGGCACGGTAGCCCAACTGCTCATAGGCACGGATGCCTGTGGACACAGGAAGTCAGGATATCTGGGAGTGGGGGTTGACCCTCTTCACCTCGGCCCCACCCCTTTGCAAGCCCTCCCCCACCCCACCCCCCAGCAGCTCACCCACAATCCCTGAAGACTTGAGGAGAAGGTGGATGGAATAGCTAGACAACAGGGCCACTGCTGTAAGCAGGAACCTGGAGAACAGGGCGGGAAAGAGGCCACTGGGGGTTGGCTGGCAGGGAGTGATGAGCTCCAGGAGGCTGGGAGGAAGGACTTTGTGACATCAATGTCTGATCTCCCCCAACCCAGAGGGAGTGGGTGCAAGTCAGGAGACTCCAGAGATATTATGAATGCTACTCTCTTTGACCCAAGGTGCAATATGACCCGGGTCAGGGCTCTCTGGGTCAAGAGTGTCCTGAGCCTGTCCTCTAAGTACCTCCTCTTCTTGAGTCTTTGGGACAAACATGTTTTCCATGCAGGCTTCAGGGTAGAGCCACCAAATCAAGGACTCGTGTGGCCACACAAGGCCTGGCCACAAGGGTTCAGCCATCGAGTGTAAACGTAGTAGAACAGACTCAGGCCTGTAAGGCTGGCCTTGTGGGTTTGAAGAACACTGAGGGTTTTTTTGCCTGGCTGTGGATGTTTTCGCAGCGGTGAACTGGGTGCAGAGAAAGAAGTGCCCACCCACTGGATAGTAAGCTGGAAGGTCCTTGGAGGTCATGGTTGGCGGCTATTTAGGGCTGTTTGCAGAGGCACTCACAGGAAAAGGATGATGCCCGTATTGGCCATGGCGTAGGCGAGCCCCAGAATTCCACTGCCCATGATGGCGTTGCTGAGATTGAACACTGACATCCCAAATGATGTCTTCCCCTCGAACTGCAGGCACCGGAGTGGGATGGAGACAAGAGGGGAATCAGCACAAGGAGGGGTGGGTGCACTATGGCAGTCTTCCTTGCTACCTCCCGGTCTACCATTGTGTCCCTAGAGAACCTCATCACCCCGTGTCCAATTTCCCCACAGTCCCCCAACTCCCTCAGGCTGCCCAGCTCACATCAGTGAAGTGTGGCTCCTTGCTGGGACTTTTCTGAAGGAAGCCCTTGCCTTCTCCACAGTGCTGGGTGTCTTCAGCCCTGTAAGAGGAGGCCAGCATGTGGGACTCTTATACCTCTGCCCAGGGCTGCTCTGATCCACCACTGGCTCCCTTTTCTGCTTACCTCTGAGTGTCTGTTGTAGGCATACCCACTGGTAGAAGCCCCTCCAAGTGTTTGCCGTTGGGCACCAGCTCCACCATCTCTGTCTGTCGGGGTATCTCCATGGCTCAGAGACCACTCCAGAACACTGCTCTCACACCGACAGTCAGGTATCTGTGGATCAGTCAGTCTTTCTGGTTATCTTTGGGGTCATGGTCTAGTCTCCCACATGGTGTCAGTGACCATAATACACCTCTGAGAGGGTCACTTGGGACAAACAGGCACATGAAAGCTCCCTGGGACTTGGCACTTCCTTGGGATCAGTCTTTGGGGTGTGGAGCAGAACTTGGACACCAGAGCCCCTAGAACATCCTGATGGGACAGGACAATAACTCTCCTGCATAGAACAGTCCAAGCAAGCTGCTGGGACCTCAATTTCTCTACCTGTGAAGCGAGGGTCATTTGGATGACCTGAGTCCATAGCTGAATAGCACCATAAGCCCTGAATGCTAAGCCCTAGGTTCTGACCCCTCTCCGTGTGTGCACCTTGAATTAAATCCCCTCCCTCACAGGAGTCCTGGGACGCCGTTTCCTGAACTGGTCCTGTGTGCCAGGGGCCTCCTGGCCAACCTAGAATGGCACTGCCCGACGGCTGGAGGCCTTGGGAGAGGGTGAGGGGTGTGGGCCCCATTCCCAGCTGCCCGGCGGGCTCTGTTGGCAGTCAGAACAAAGGGCCCTCTGTGGACTGAGAGCTGGCGCTGTGGACAGCAGGCGCAGAGGGTGCCCCTTCTAGAGCCAGGAGGCCTGAGGCAGTGCCGGGGCTGGACACCTGGACCCATCCAGCCTGGCTGTCGTGAAAGGCCCTCAGGGGCCCTTCCAGGAAATAGATGTCCCAGGGTGCACAGTTCTGTGGGCCACTTACTTTTCATGCTCCTCACAGCCCTGCCTTCCTTCTAGCATCTCCTCTCTTGCCAGGGAGCCCTGATCCTTAGAGCCTGCCATCCAAGACACCCTCTAATCAGAGCCCTTATTTCCCTGGGCCAGGAGCTTAGGGCTTGGCCGGCTGAGGAGCGGCCCATGTCACTGCTGGGTGCCCCTCTCTCTCTGGGCTTGGCCAGGCTGGACTGCAGATGATCCAGCTTCCTTGCTCCGCAGTGAGCACTGTCCAGACAACTCACTGGCTCCTCTCCCATGCCTGGGGCCAGGGGATACCTACCGTGCCCAGAAGATGTCTGGGCAAACTGAACCCAGGCTCTGTCAGGACATCCTAAAGGCTAAAGTGGCCAGGAGGGGCTCTGAGCCAGAGTGGAGACCAGAAAAGGCTGTCTCTGCAAGGCAGGATAGCCAGAGCCTGGGCTTAAGGCAAGCAGGGTATCCCAAATGTAGCTCTGAATCCGTTTGCCCTACTCTAGCCCCCAATGGTCTCAGACCTTCTTTGAAGTGGGACGCTCCAAGGAGCTCAAACAAACACCTGGTATTGATCCTCGATCCTACAGGGAGCCAGGCTCAGGCCTTGGGCCTCACACCATGTAGATATCTGTCTCCCTGAACCCACCGAAGCATCCTCACCCACTGCCCCAGCCCAAAGCTCAGATCGCAAGTACCTTAGCCCTGTGAACTCCACACCTGACACCATTACCTACTACCGTTTCCCTGGTTGCCAGTTTTGAGCCCTTTATCATCCCAGCCTACCTACCCAGGATCCTGACCATGTGTACTCTAGGACTCTCTTCCCATAGATCATCCATCATCCCTAAGCTGTCCTCTCTCCTGTAGATCATCCGCCATTCCTAGGTTGTTCTCATGTTGCCCTTCTGCTGAGCCTTGCCAGGATCTCACCTAGGTGTAAGGTGCCACTGCCAGGTCTCCAAAGCCCCCTGGCACTCAGCAGGTTGCCCTTGCTCGGTCCCCACCCCGAGCAAGCTGGAACAAGCCCTGGGAGTGTGCTGAGTCAGCAGTCTAGGCCAAGCAACTGTTTCTGTTATAATGACAGAGGCCCCCAAGGGCTTGCCTGGGCCGGTGTGTGTAGGGCTTCATTCTATTCTGGCATCAGGATACGGAGCAGCCTAGCACTGCCTCCAGGGAGACTAAGTCTGTGGAATGGCTATGGGAGGTGCCTGAGGTTCTGGCTCTAGGTTCCCTGTCCCCTTTCAGGATGTGGGCTAAAGCCTTTGAGGCCTGATGGCTATTATTCATAACCAGTCATTGCTAGGTCTCAGGCTGCCCTGAGATCCCAGGAAGGGTGCAGAATATTTGTCCTTAAGTGACCTCCAATCTGGTTGAAGTGATGTCCTTCCATGTTCCATTACCCCTGCCCCCAATCATCAACCCTTTATATCTCCCGCTGTGACTGGATGTGAGACATTCTCTTGGGACTTTAAAAGGAGAGGAGAGTTAGGTATATAGCTAACTGGCAGAATCTTTCCCTGCATGCAAAAGACCCCAGATTCCATTCCTAAAACTCCCCTGCAAAAAAAAAAAAAAAAAAAAAAAAAAAGTAGTTAGGGGAAAGAGGTATCAAGAAAGGCTTCCTAGGTGGGCAGTGGTGGTGGTGGTGGTGCACACCTTTAATCCCAGCACTTGGGAGGCAGAGGCAGGCGGATTTCTGAGTTCGAGCCCAGCCTGGTCTACAGAGTGAGTTCCAGGACAGCCAGGCTACACAGAAAAACCCTGTCTCAAAAAACGAAAGAAAGGAAGGAAGGAAGGAAGGAAGGAAGGAAGGAAGGAAGAGAAAGAAAGAAAGAAAGAAAGAAAGAAAGAAAGAAAGAAAGAAAGAAAGAAAGAAAGAAAGAAAATCAGACTTCCTGGAAGAAGCAGTGTAGTCAGGTCTAAACTTCCAACAGAAGCTCCAAAGAATGAAGTAAGGAAGAGAGGCAGAGTGTAGCACGGGCATAGGCTCTGAGGTGTGGTATCAGCAGGGAGTGAGGGGAGAAGGAAGAGTCTGAGTGTGGACAAACATTCCAGAGCTTTAAAGGCTAAGTCAAGGTTGGTACCTCAGTGTGGGTAGGTTTCAAGACCACAGCCCAGAGTGGAGATTGGCTTTTATCCTATGAGGGAGATCTCAGATACTTCCTAGGGCTGCCAGCCCATCTCTTACGGCTCCTACCTTGGACCTGCTGGCTCCAACAGTGGTGAAAGCCCAGATGAGCCCCCAGCTCAGACCAGCCTCACTATGCAGACCACCCTCAACCAGGACCTCATCGCCTCCTGAAGTCTAGGGGTTCTGGGAGGCTAGACCAAAGCTGATGACAGAATGAGGGAGTTCTCATGATCATGAGGCTTCACCTCCAAGTGCAGGCCCGGTGGGGTCCAAAGAATGGTCAAGCCTTAGGATAGGGAGGTCCCTGAGACCTCGGATGGCCGTGAGGATGGCATCAGTCGTGGGTAGTGTGAGCAGTGAGCTGATGGCCTGGCCTAGCATATCACTCTGAGGCTTGTTTGCTCTGCCGGGAGAAGGGAGGGAGGAGCATTAGGAGGACGGTGCATCAAGTAACGCCTGCCCACGCAAGCATCACAGAGTGAGAATTTATCAGGCACACCTCTCGGCAGGTGTTGACTTTGGCTAATTAAAGACTTCTAGGCCCAGGAATCCAGGCCAGGATGGGCTGGCTGCTTGCATCAGCCACTATGGGCACCACAGCTTCTTCTCCTATCAGAGTCCAGTCCCTAGGCTCTGCTCTTCCCCTCCGTTCTCAGGGACCTAAGTGGGCTTGCGAGTGGGGGCCGGCAACAGGGTGGACTGTACTTCTCCCAGTCCTGTAACCATATGTTCTGACAGGGTGTAGATGTCATATAAAATTCACTTCTAGGCCGGGCGTGGTGGCGCACGCCTTTAATCCAGCACTAGGGAGGCAGAGGCAGGCGGATTTCTGAGTTCAAGGCCAGCCTGGTCTACATAGTGAGTTCCAGGACAGCCAGGGCTACACAGAGAAACCCTGTCTCGAAAAACAAACAAACAAACAAACAAACAAAATTCACTTCTGCAGCTCAGCCTCCCTGGGCCTGGGCAGCCCAGAAAAGACCTGCTAAGAAGCAGGCTGCTTGGAATGAAGTCACAGAGCTCCTTACTGGGGGGCTCCAAGGTATGGAAAGCTCCTATCCCTGGTTTAGCCATTATGTCAGGGTATCTCTAGATTCCTGCTTCTCCGGGTTTAAAGAGGGGACTCCATCTTGAGAGTAAGCGTGCATTGCCTAGGGATCAGTATGTGGTTGACATGTTTGAACGGTAGGTCCCTAACACACAGCCACAGGGACTGCTGGGAGCTGCTGCTGTAAGAGATTGAGGTTCAGGGCAAGTAGGAGGTTGATAGAGCACCCAGTCACGCCTCGTTCCTCCCCCAGGCCACAGCATACTTTGGTGACAGAAGACCCCAGTCTGTGCCTAACCCACTGTCTCATCAGTAAAAGACAATGGAACAGGAGGACGAGACGTGGCCAGTGTGTGGCCGGCACAGCTGGCATGAAGAGGTGAGTGTGTAAGAGCGGGCAAAGCCAGGGAAAGGTGCCGACCTGGAACAATGGCCCCGGCCACTCCATGTCTCAGCCTCGGCTCCCTGGCCCTGGGATCTGTGTAGCCTGTGTCTGTGTTCTGGCTATCCGGAAGCATCTAGGAGGATCTAAGAAACCCAGCTGGAGCCGGAAGGTAGACTTTCCTGTGACAGGGTACATTTCCTAGACAAGGCAGTACTTACAAGTCACCTTGGCCTCATCTCCCACCACGACTTGAACCCTCTGCTCAGTCCCTAAGGGAGAGCGTAGCCAGAACCTCTCAATGCAAGCTGTCCAGAGCCAGCAGCAGGCCCCCCCCCCACTCCATTGCCAACTTGTTCAGAGAGATGTGTAGCCAGAAGTCCTGCTGAGTCAAAGGACAGAACATCACGTGACTGTGGCCCCCAAGAGGCAGGGGAGACCCTGCGCCAGCCAGCCCATCTTCCTCTGGGCCGACCCGGAATCCCCTGGAGGTGGCCAAATATTTGGACAGCCGGACTTCTGGCCTCAAGGAAAACTGGAACACAGGCCTGAGGCAGTTTGGGATTCATTGTAGACCCTGATGGGGGGGCTAAAGCAAGGTCAGCTTGGAGGAGGGGAGACATCCAAGGTCAGGAGGATTGAGAGGCTGAGAGGAAAGATCTGAGGGGAGAGAATGCTAAAGAAAACACACATTTCACACATGCGCCCATGCATACTGATCTAGACAGACAACCAGCCAGCCAGCCAGCCAGCCAGCCAGGGGCCTAGAGAGCTAGAGAAACATGGGTGACAGACAGAAGAAAACAGAAAGAACCATAAATCATATATAAGTGGGTGGTTTGCTATTCAGGCAAGGAAAAAGAGACAATGAGAGAGGTAAGAAACAAAGAGGACCCTCCAGGGGCTGCAGAAGATGGTGCCAAGAAATAGCCAGCAAGAGACAGAGCCCTATAAGGATGGTGGTGCAAACCTTAAACCCCAGCACTTGGGAGGTAGAGACAGGGGCATATCTATGAGTTAGAGGCCAGCGGGATCTATATAGCAAGTTCCAGAGCAGCCAAAGCTACATAGTAAAACACTGCCTTAAAAAAGCACCCACAAAAACGGGGCTGGAGAGATGGCTCAGCAGTTAGGAACACTGACTGCTCTTCCAAAGGTCCTGAGTTCAAATCCCAGCAACCACATGGTGGCTCACAACCATCTGTAATGAGATCTGATGCCCTCTTCTGGTGTGTCTGAAGACACCTACAGTGTACTTACATACAAGAAAGAAGAAAGAAAGAAAGAAAGAAAGAAAGAAAGAAAGAAAGAAAGAAAGAAAGAAAGAAAGAAAGAAAGCGAG
This sequence comes from Mus minutoides, assembly GCA_902729485.2. NCBI lineage: Eukaryota > Metazoa > Chordata > Mammalia > Rodentia > Muridae > Mus > Mus minutoides. The sequence continues at coordinate 1,801,807 of LR749536.1, forward strand.
CTGGGCCAGTAGTGGCACACACCTTTAATCCCAGCACTTGGGAGACAAAAATCAGATGGATCTCTGTGAGCTCAAGGCCAGCCTAGTCTGCCAAACAAGTTCCAGGACAGACAGGATACAGAGAAACCCTGTCGTGAAATAACCAAAAAAAAAAAAAAAATCCCACAAAACCAAAATAAACAATCAAACAACCTCCGCCCCAACAAAGACAGAGCGTCTTAGAAGGAGCCAAAATGGCCATGCGTAGGGTGAGGCAGGTGTGTGTCAGGCTCCGTATGTACCATGGAGTCCCTAGGCAGAACCCAGGAAGGATTCCATAAGGCCACCACTGCATCTTCAGGTCTCCATAAATTCAAGTCCTGTCCCACCAGCTCGATGCCCTGTCACACCCACTGGAGCCCAGGAAGGTCATCAGGCTCTACTAGGACGTTCAGAGACCTCAAAGCTGGTGCCTGAGACTTATTTACCTGAACAAAGGAAAAGACAAGCAGAGGCGATGGTCAGCTGGAGAGACTCCTATTGTCAGTGGTCACACACAGGTGCAGACGTGCTGGCTGAAAGGCTGTGTACAGGACGTGGCCCGCAGAGCGGAAATTCAAAGCCAAGCAACCCTGGGCCACTGGCAGGAAAGCCCCTCCTGCCCCAGCAGCTGGTCCTTCCCGTTGGCCCCCAGAAGTGCTGCCTGGTCCTCTAGAGCTCCTACCCTAGCCTCCTGTGTCTGTCTTCCCATCCAAAGTAAAAGGCCCACCTCTTCAGTATGCTTTCACCGGTCACACTGTGTGCAAGACATAGTAGGTACTCAATAACCTTACTGAAAGAAAGGAATGCAAAGTTCTCAGTCTAACTTACCTACTCTGTGGGACCCAGTTCCTGGTGATGTCTACGATAGAACTCTTCCCATGGGGCCCCTTCCTACGACAGCAGCACAGACATCACATTTCAGCTTGCTGGGCACACAAATGTCTAAATGACATTTAGTCTCTTGCGGGCACTGCCTTGCAAACATGCTTTGCCCTCAGTCTTTCTGCTTCCACTCACGCCAGCCCAACGCAGACTCCCAGGGTGTGCTTCATTCAGCTTCCAATCTTTTCCTGGTTCAGCCTGGAGTTCATGATCTATCTACCTACCTGTTTCTCCATTTGTGGGAGGGGAGGGGGCCATGGCCCATGATACAAGTACAGAGATAAGCGAGTCTTTGGGCCTGGCTTTCTGGTGCCTTGGACTGTGGGATACAGCAAGCCTGGGATAAGACCACACTCAGTAGGATGATTTGAGAGGCGGTGAGGAGATGGGATCCCCAGACCCAGGCTGAACGAAGCTCTGGGGCACACTGTTTTCATCTTTCCTAGAGACATAGTCTCATGCTCAAACCCGAGAAATGAGAGCTTGCATTCCTGGTTCAGCCATCCCAGCCTCTCCAAAGTGCCGGGCATGGCATCATGCACTCCTGATCCTTCCCATCATGTGGCTTCTGAGGGGAGGTTTCCATAGTTGTGCAGATGTTCCATATTTCCAAATCGAACTATCTTTGGAATTATCTAGCTTTCTAACACCCTATCACATAACGAATGATCCAAGGGACTGACTTTTTTTCTGGAAAATAAGCCTCTATCCCAGATGGTGTGCCAGGGATCTCTTTTAGGGGGACAATATAATGGCGGGACGCGGAGAAATCAGAAGGGGTAAGAACAGGACTTGGTGGGCTAAAGTGCCATGGAGACGTCCTCCGTGGTTACTCCTCAGGGTGCAAGAGCCCCCTCCCTCCGCACACAGAAGGCAGACCTGGATTCAGGTCTCAGGTCACGTGGCAAGGGGGAGCTGCGCTTGGGGCGCAGTTCTCACGTGCCCCATCCTTGGCCCCCTTCTCTAGTGTAAACAAATGGCACGCATTCGCTGTAGCCAATGGAAGGCCAGTCCAGCAGGGGCAGGTTCATGAAAACTGAGTCCTGGGACCTGGCTAGTTCTCACACCTCGTCCAGTCAGGTCCACAGGTGGACAGGAGCGCCCATTGCACCCGGCCCTCAGGCCTAAGAGCCACAAAAACCCAGAGCAGGCAGTGCCCGCTGGCCCCACTGCAAATGGCACTGGTTCTGGGGCCAGCATGTACCCCGCGGCCCCTCAGGCGTCCCGGCCCGATCTGCCCTCAAACTGCCCAGAGAGCGGGATAAATATACCCGGATTGCCGGCGTGCCAGCCGGCGGATCTGCCTCTCAGGCGCCCGTCGGGGCAGCGCTCCAGGGTCTACTCCCGGCCATTCTTTAGCTGGTGCCCGCGGGTCCTGACTCAGGAAGTCGGTCCACTGTTTCCTGAGCCTCAAACTAGGTGTTCTGTGGATCTATCCCCGGGCTGCTGTCCCCTTCTGTCCTGCTTGGCTCTACCAAGAAACGGAATCGACGAGGTGCCCCTCCCCGCACCCTGGCGCAAGCTTGGAGCTGGTGCCTACCGGCAAGCTCACAAACCTGTGCTCTGGAGCTCGCAAGATTCTGAATCTCGGAAAGCTGAGACGCCTGCCCGGGTCTCGGGTTACAAGGAAAGCTGCCCAGAGCCCACTATGCACTGGGGGAGGTGTTGTGGGCTCCTTCTGCCCAGCGCCCCTGTGCTGGTGGCTCTATATCCCCCGGCCGTACCTGGCCTCGTGGTGGGCACGTTCAGCACACTCCGTTCCAGAGGGTGAGATCCGCTCTGCTCCAGGCTGAGCGCAGGGCTGCAGCAGCAACTGCAGCAGCAGGGGATGAAGGGTGCCCAGCCCCGCCCCCGGCCCGCCCCCGGCCCGCCAATCCCAGGCTGCCCGAGGGAGGAGGGGCTGGTCCGGGGAGGAGCGGGGGCCTGGCCGACTTGTCTCAAAGGGGCAGTCGGTGCCCTTGGTGCCCTCAGAGCCTATAGGTGGGAGAGCCTGATTGGGGAGGGGTCGCTTGAGCCTTGAAGGATCGGGGCGATGTTTCAGGTCAAAGCAGAGATCTTTGTGAGGACTGTGACTGCCCTGAACCCCTGAAACATTCTGCCTACATTTCTCTAACCCCCCCCCAAGAGATCCTCAACCAGAAGAAATAGGAATATTTCTTAACTTCAGTGAGGGGCTTGGAACGGACGGCTTTCAGACTTAACGCCTTTTCTCCCTTGCCTGGGTCGCCTTTGCTTAGCAGCGGTGGTTGGAGGGGCTATCTCAATCAGTTTTTTCTTCCCTCGAGATAGTACCCCAGAGGCTGAAGCAAATACGGTCTGGGACAGCGAAAACAAGAGGAGCTCTCATTGTGTCTTTTTCAAGCCTTGCGCTGCTATGCTCTCTACTCTTAAGAGTGAGTGACTGCTGTCAACCCGCCCATCAGAAACAAGGGGGGGCAGGACTTGTGAGAAAGAGACTTTAGGGAGGGCTCATTCTTGGCTGGCAGTCAATGCCACCTCTACCTGATTCCCACCTACGGCTCCGGCTCCGGTGCTCAGAGGCAGGTGGCAGAGGGGAGGGAGCTAGGGGAGCCATTGACCTTTCAGGCTAAAGGGGCCGGGACAACTCTGGAACAGCTGTGCCTCTCGTTTCTCAGCCACTGGCTCTGATCCGATTAATTCCATGGCCTCTGCTTTTCCTCTCCAAGCTGGACTTCTCTTCTCATATCTACCTCCTGATGTCATATCTACTTCCTGACGCTGTGAAACATGCCTTCAGAGCCCAGGTCTCATCCTTCCCTGCCTGAGGCTGGGAGTCGGGACTCCTCAAATCCCGAAGCCCTGGATTCCCTTCCTGCTGACTCATAACACCTGCACAGCCAAGCCCAAGCGTGCCTCAGTTTCCCTCTGTATCAGAAAGAAATGGTTGTCTTGCCCTTTGGCCTGAGAGAAGGTAGGGGGCGGGGTGTAAAGAGAAAGCCATGAACTGAGACCAGATGCTGCCTAAGAGGGTCAGGGAGCTGAGGGACTAAGGAAACCGGCCCTGGGATGGTGACAACTCCAGGAACACAGGCCATCCAAGCCTACCTTTCCGGTAGCTAGATGACAGGAAGGAAAGATTTGCATCCTTACCCGTGGCTGACTTAATTGCCAGACCAGAGCTTACTTACCACATTGTGAAGGGCCATTAGACTCCCAACCTCTAAAACAGCATGAGAAACTGGGTAGAATGGCACATGTCTGCAATCCTAGCCCCGAGGGGAGCAGGGAAGACAAAATGGCTGAGACAGAATCACCTTGGATACTCACAGGAGCTATTTGTCAAGGGGCAGTGGCACCCACAGGCAGTTCCTGAGGGTCCTGAGTAAGCTCAAGGTCACTCAGCACATGGACATTGGAGTCCTCCGTCCAAACGGAACAGGCCGAGACTGGCTGTGCTGGGCTTCTGAGGGAGGCCTGGAGACTTGGTGATGAGGGTCCCTGGGTAAAGGCCAATCACGTTGAAGCTGGGGGAAGGGTGACTGTTTGTTGTTGCTAGGCCTGGACCCCTGCCAGGGTAAACAGAGCTCTGAGGCCTTCCTCACCCACGCCACCTGCGGAATCTCCCAGCCCAGCCTGCATCAGCTGCACAGCCTGGATAGGACGCCAAGAGAGGCCAGGCACCTTCTTCCAGAGGTCCTTGTAACTGCCATGGTGGGGTACCTTTCTCAAGAGAAGGAATGCTTTATTATCTGTGGCGTTAAGCCGGCCCATGCCTCTATTCCCTGATGTCCACATTTCAGACATAGGCCTAAAAGATTGCCTGACATGTGGGATAGAGCTTAGAGTCGATTTTCCTTCCAAGGTCACATTGGTGCTGTCTCCCTTCTCTCTTCCTCAGCCTTTACCTATCCAAGCACCAATAGGGCAGGCTCTTCTCATACCCCATTCTACACAGTTCCTTCAGACCCTCTGCAGCATTGATGGCCCATCTTCACCTCTAACCTAGTCCTTCTTGGATCCAGGAATTCCATGGGCATCTGCGGGTCCCTCTTTATACACTTACACACACACACACACACACACACACACACACACACACACACACACAGACACCTGCTCCTGCTCAGCCCACTCCTGACACAGCCTGGCTGACCATACACGATCCTACCATTTTTTAGAACAGGCCAAATTTCATGCTTCTGTGCCTCTCTTCCCTGCTTCACCAGCCCGAGAGCCTCATAGTCCTAAGTCCTTGGCAGCCTCCAGTTTGTCCTTTAGCCTTCCAAGGTGCCCAAAACGCCAAAGAAGCGGCCGGCTATTCCAGGTCCTGCTGTGGTTGCCCAATCAACACCCCCTACACACTCAGTCCCAGCCTCAGCATCTTCATGTGCTTTTCGTAGGACATGTAGATGACAATGTCCATCAGAATCAGTGCACCAGTGAATGGAATCCCAGCGGAGGAGCAGCCTGTGGAGCCGACTCAGCTCAGGGGATGGAAGTGACATGCCGGGGCTGGAAGGGAAAGAACTCTCCAGGGAGTGCCCAGGTACACACTAATAGATTCTGTGCTATGTATACTATGTAATAAGATGAGATACTTGTTAAGGAAACAACTTGGGGACTTAAAGGGTTCACAGAAGAGGGAAATCTTGTTTCACACTCCAGAGCCAGAGCAGAAGACCCAAGTCTACACTCTTTCTTTGTTCAGTGCCCAGGAAGCTGCTCTTTGGACACAAGCAGAGTTGAATGTCACACTACAGAATGCAAAAGAATGGAGGTAATGCATAGGCAATCCTCTTATCTAGTCTTCCCCTACTGGGGCCCCTAGAGCTGGTAGCTTCCCTGCCTTGCCTGCTTCTGACATGTCTACCCTCTCTCTCTTGAGATCTGGCCCCTAGCTTCTCTGGCCACTGAAGCAGTTTAATGAGCCCAGGTCACATGGACCGTGCTGCTGCCCATGGGAGGGCTCAGACTCCCAGTGGTCACCCAGCCAGGCTTGACGTCAGTAACCATCCACTTGTCTAATCTCTGGTCAGTGGCCTGGCCAGGCGAGACCTGTCAGAGCCAGAGCAAAAGATCATGAGGGCCCTTGGGGACATTTTGAGGTTGTTGGACAGACAGGATGGCTGGAGGGTACATAGTAAGTGCCCCCACCCCCACCCCCACCTCACATGACCCCCCACCTCACATGACAGATATGACCGTGGTGTTCTGTCGGACCCTCTGCCCTGGACTCAGGCACTAACTGAACTGATTCCTTAGAGTGTGTTTGCATTGCTGTGGTAAGTGGGGCTAAGGACTTCTGCCTAGGAGACTTCCCTCACACACACAGTGCGGCTTAGGGCCAGGCAGTGTCTCCCTCACACAAGACTCAGGAACGTTATTCTTCAGCCCCAGTCCCTGTACTCAAGACCATCTCTGGAGGGTGGAGTCCAGCTCACATACAGAGCTGAAGTTCTTCTCTTCCCCTTACTCAAGAGCTTTCCCCAAACAGGGCAGCTAATGAAGGAGATCCCATTAGTCTGCCCCCCCCCCCTTTTTTTTTTGAGGCAGGATTTCCCTGTGCAGCCCTGGCTGTCCTGGAACTCATTCTGTAGACTAGGTTGGCCTCAAATTCATAGANTTTTTTTTTTTTTTTTTTTTTTTTTTTTTTTTTTTTTTGTAGTTTTTCGAGACAGGGTTTCTCTGTATAGCCCTGGCTGTCCTGGAACTAGCTTTGTAGACCAGGCTGGCCTCGAACTCAGAAATCTGCCTGCCTCTGCCTCCCGAGTGCTGGGATTAAAGGCGTGCGCCACCACGCCCGGCTCCAGCCTCTCTTGATACATTTGCTAGACAGTGGTGCCACACTTTTAATCCCAGCACTCGGGAGTTTGAGGTCAGCCTGGTCTACTAACAAACAAACAAAAAATTATAGTCATTCCTTTTCCTTTCCTCTTCTCACACCCTTCTCTCTTCCTCTTTCTCTATCTTTTGTAAAACAGAGCCTGACGCATAGAACTCTGTATATGGACCAGAATGGCCTTAGAATCAGATAAATCTGTCTGCCTCTGCCTCTGCCTCCCGAGGGCTGGAATGAAAGGTTTTTGTACCATTGTTCCTGGTTTCCCCTGTTTCCTTCACTATTTTTTTTTTTTTTTTTTGGTTTTTCGAGACAGGGTTTCTTTGTATAGCCCCGGCTGTCCTGGACCTCACTTTGTAGACCAGGTTGGCCTCAAACTCAGAAATCCACCTGCCTCTGCCTCCTGAGTGCTGGGATTAAAGGTGTTCGCCACCACGCCCGTCTTCCCCTGTTTCCTTCAAAAGAGTTCTCACTTGAACTTACTAGAAAGCCAAGGCTACTTTCCAAACCGTCATTGCTTTGTTCTTGTTTTGATATTTTTATCACTAATTAATTAATTAATTAATTAATTCACTTTAAGTCCTGATACAGCCCTCTCCCTCCCTCCTCTACTCCCAGTCCCCCCCCACACACACCTCCTCCTCTATACTTCCCCATGGGTTCCAACCCACATTGGCACAGGGAGCCCCTCCTCTCCCACTGAGGCCTGACCAGTTAGTCCAACCAGGGTAAAGGGATCCAAAGGCAGGCAACAGAGTCTGAGACAGCCCCTGCTCCAGTTGTTAAGGGACCCACATGAAGATCAAGGTGCACATCTGTTATACATGTTCATCTTCCTACATGACTGGTGTCTAGCACTGGGAACTCTGTATCACTGATGTCTAGTATTAGGAACTTAATAAATGAGCGGGACACATGATGGTTGAGTTTCCCCCGCCGACCCAAGGAAGGACAGCAGACCTGGTGCAAAGGTTTATTGCTGAGTCTGCAGCTTGCTAAGGAAGGGAGAGGTTGTGCCCTAGCCTTGCTGGACAGAAGCATCTTGCCTCTTCCAGCAGCACTGGCTCTGGTCGTGTCCGAATTCGTTTCCATTATCTTCACCGACCGTCAACCCCCTGTAACAGAAATTACCAAATCCGGACCAAAAGTCAAGATGGAAGATTCCTTACCCGGGACTTAGTCCTCCCTGTTGCACCAGTGTACCTTAACGGACATTGGAGTGTACCCTATAAGAAACGGGTACCAACTAGTTATCCCAACCTGAGACGAGAGAGCCACCCCTCAACATGGCTTCATTATTGGTTATAGCTATGTCAATAATACCCTCCTTCAATACAGCATACCTTGTCCAGCCAGCCCTGAGTATTGTGTGTGGGTGGATGAGGTGTGGTGTGGAAGTGTCCAAAAACAGAGGGGCAAGACCCCAGAGGGAGAAGGGACTGGGAGAAACCCTGAGCCTGGTATTCGGGAATGGGACTGGCTTGTGTCTTTTCCTGGCACCTACGTCAAAGTCACTCACTTCTCTATTCGAGGCTTCAAAAACCAGAGCTTGGACTTTGGAGTCCTCAGGCTACTGGGAAGGACAGTCACTGACCACTGGGTGGACATGTGTCGGACTTGTCATATGCAGGTAGCAGGCTGGACCTGCCTACTGCTTGAGGGAGTGATACCTCAAGCCCTTTGTGGAAACTGGGGAGGGAGGGCTGTTCGTGGAACCAGGATCTGCTGGTGAGCTGCTGCTGGTGGTGGGGGTGGCAGAAGAGGCTGGAGACGGGTCACTAGGGCACTGCTGAGTCACTGTGAGTTCCAGCTGTCCCAAGTTCTGAGGTGTCCCAGCTCAGGCTGGCTGCTGTAGGTCCAAGAGGCCAGTGCAGCCAGGCGGTGAAAAGTAGGGTCGAGTTGGGTACTTGGGGGACGGTCTGCACTGCAAGCCTCAGGCCTTTGGGTGTGTGGCTACAAGAGCAGCAGCTTGTGGAAAGGATGTTATTTGAGGGGATTACAGAGCTGCAGGGCTACAGAGTCTCAGGGCAAGAGACACACCTGAATTCAGGTACCTGTGAAGAGAAGAGGAAATGGAATCTCAGACTCCTTGAATAGCAAAATAAATGGGATTGGGGCGTGGGTGGGGGCAGCCCTGGAATCGGTGCATCTGAAGGTTGGGAAGGGATGAAAAGATGTTTAGCTAATGAATAGAGGGAGGAGCTTCTGGTAATGGGTGGAACCTGAGAGCAGTGGGGCGGGGCTTTGGGGTTGGCAACAGGGAATGCAGCAGTCAGTCTGAAGCAGTGAACCTAATGAGGAACTAGGGGCAGGATTAGCGCCCTGAGACTAAAGGCAAAGGATGGAGGAAGGTCTGGCTAGCTAGGACCCCACCTCAGAAGAGCCCGCAGTCTTTGAGGTTCTCCTTGATGATAATGTCGGTGACAGCGTCAAAGACAAACTTGACGTTCTGTGTGTCGGTAGCGCACGTCATGTGGGAGTAGATCTCCTTCACATCACGTCGCATGTTAAGCTCCAGGAACTGCACTTTGATGTAGTTGCCGGCATCCTCGTAAGTGTTAGGTCCTGCGGCAGAAGGCAACATTCGCTCTGCGCGGGAAGACCTCCCCCCCCCCTCGGGAAGGAGCGCGCGGCGGGAATCGTGGGGCTGGGGCACCGCCTGGTGGCCGGATCTAGGGATCTCACCATCGTAGTCGGGGAAGCAGATGCTGAGGTGTGCCTTTTTTATCTTCTCGGAGAAAACGTCCTTCTTGTTGAGGAAGAGCACGATGGACGTTGTGGCGAAGTAGCGATGATTGCAGATGCTGTTGAACAGGTGCAGGCTCTCGTGCATTCGATTCTGGGGAGGGGAGCGGCTGTTGGGCACCAGGTCACGCAGGCAGCTGCCCCTGGGTCTCTGCCCTCCCGACACCAACGGCTCCCAGACAGCTTCTGTTTCGCGAGTCTCACTGGCTCCCATCCCGCCCTCGCCCGGCCCCCCGGGCTCCACCTCCCTTCTCAAACACTCAGGCCCAACTTGGCACTCACCACTTCGTCGTCCTCCACCAGCACCATGTCGTAAGCGCTCAGCGCAGCGATGAAAATGATGCACGTCACACCCTCAAAGCAGTGGATCCACTTTTTGCGCTCGGAACGCTGTCCGCCCACATCGAACATTCTGTCCGGTAGAGCCGGGTCCGGATTTAGACCGGTGTGTCTGGTCATCTGGATATGCCCACCGGCACCCCCCTTGTCCTCCTAAGCTGGCTGGAGAGCCCTCATCTCGCTTAGCATCTGAAATGACCAGCCTTTCTCCTGGCAAGGGTAGGACCTTCACTCAAGACACTGACGTTCCAGTGAGGCCAGCTGAGCTCCTAGCGCAAGGGTCTTACCTGAAGTTGAGGTCCTTGAAGGAGAATTGGGTCTCGATAATGCCAGTGGTTTTGACACGAGAACGCAACACGTCCTGCTCAGTGGGCACATATCCCGGAGTCACCAGACGCTCTAGGTCTGAAAGATAGCTGAAGAAGACCACCCGGTATGAACGGGTGAGTGGAGTGGGCGATCACACCCGCGGGGTCCTGCCTACCCACCTCCCCTGCCCGCTGCATCCACACGTGTACTCACTAGCCGGCGGAGTCATTGAGCTGGTATTCTGAGGCTCGGTCAAAGCAAGCTTGGATACCCGAATCCTTCCACAAGCGCTGAATGATGTCTGACATCTCCTTGGGCATTGTGCCTTCCTCAATAGTATCCGCCATGTGCATGAGCTTCCGGGCATCATCCTGGTGGTAGGGCCGGGGAGTGGTTGTGAACCTGAGCCTAGCCAGGTGCCATGAACCCTCGAAGACTAACCACCATCAGCCTGCCTCCTGCCTCACCTGCCGGGCTGAATCTCCATACTGGATGTTGAGCGTGGTCATAGCCCGAACGATGGCCAAGATAGACTGCAGAGTGTTACCGTAGATGATGGCGATGAACTCCAGGCATTCCTCCAGCGAATACCCATCCTGGTGGATAATCCTGCAGCCAAGACCAGCAAAGTCAGAGCCGCCTGGGCCGGTAGGGAAGGACAGGTTCTAATGTGCAAGCACCCACTCACCACTAGGGGCCTTAGGTTGGGCAGGGAACACTCACTTCATCTGCTTGACAATAGTGCTCTTCCCGGATTCACCTGCACCTGAAAGGAAAGCTGTGCTTCAGAGCCGCACTGACCAACACTTCTTTTAGATCAGAGCCCTGGGGTGCCAGCTAGACTTCTAGATATACTTGCCCTCATCTCTATTCTAAGTAAAGTCTTGAAGACCCCTGAAGAAAAGTGGCTGTAAGTGGCAAAAGGGACCTACATCATCAGTTAAGGGATCTCAACTGTGCCCAGTGGAAAGGAGGAGGCTTCCCAAAACTCAGTTGAATGTCTTTTGAAAGCCCCGAGACCAAAATGAGGAAACCCTCTAGTGCCACCTTGTGGAGACTTTCAGTACCGCATACATAGGACTATCTGAATGGACCAGCCTCTGCTTTTCACCTGAAACTAGGGAGATATCTCTGAGAGGCTCAGAGGGAATTAGCATCCTTAGATGGGGGAGAGGACAGAGCTGACATCTTTTCTGAGCCTGCACTCCTTAAGGGTGCTGGATACAATTAATGGGATTTCCGGCTTAGCTTTGGCCTCTCTCCTGCAGCTCTGGCTTAGCACCTCTGACTGCCCTTCTAAAGCAGCAACTTTCCCTTGGGGGTTAAGCAATGGCAGTACCCTCATGTCCCCCCAATACCCACGGGATCATGAGATTGGCTTTATTTATCCCATGTAGGCTTCAATATCTTTCCACTTCTTTTTTTTTTTTTTTTGTGTAGTCATGGCTATTCTGGAACTCACTCTGTAGACCAGACTAGCCTCAGACTCAGAGATTCACTTGCTTCTGCCTCGCAGTGCTGGGATTGAAGGCTTGTGCCACTATTGCCTGGTGTCTTTCCACTTTTTAAAGCTGTTTCACAAGTCTACTGATGACCAAGTGCCTTTGTGGACCTGGGTGATCCTAGAGTTATTCTCAGACCTTATTTCCAAGGGAGAAAGAAGAGCCAAGAAGACCTTGCTGAGCAGGCCTGGAAAACCCAAGGCTATATAGCCTGAGGGCAAAAATGTGCCTGAACACACACATTTATACAATGGTGTGTTTGGTATACACTTCTGCAGAGAAGAGTGTCCACCACCGGGACTGGAGAGGTGGCTCAGCGCTTAAGAGCACTGACTACTTTTCCAGAGGTCCTGAGTTCAACTCCCAGCAACCACATGGTGGCTCACAACCATCTGTAATGGGATCCGATGCCTTCTTCTGGTGTGTCTAAGAGAGTGACAGTGTACTCACCTACATAAAATAAATCTTAAAAAAAAAAAAAAAGTGTCCCCAAGAAATTGTCTTGGGATACCTCACCTTGGGGACTATGACATCATCACCTGTCAGCCCTTGCCTGGGAATGGCTCCCACCACACTGTCATTCTTCCTCCCCCTAAGGAATCCCTGGTTCGAGGAGAGGCTGTTTGCCTAGCCTGGCTGGCCAGCAGCTGTCCCCTCCCCAACACTGGCCCACACCCCAACGCTACCCAGCAGCAGCAGCTTCACCGTCCTGGCGTCCTTCTCGGCATCCTCCTTCAGCTTCTTCTCCAACTCTCTGGAGTGCTTCTCCTCGGCGCTGGCCCCAGCCCCCATGGTCCCAGCAGCAGGCAAAGGGACAGGGTAGGCAGCTTCCCTGGCCTCCTCGGACAACCTTCTGGTCCCAAAGCCAGCAATCAACTGACTCTCCACAGACCTGCACAGGCCCTGGTGGGGTAGCTCAGTAGGATTTGGGAGCTAGGGATGCCTGAGGGCCAATCAGAGACAAGGACAGGTGAAGCTCAGTCTCCTAGCCTTTTAATCAGGCTGGCAAGGCCCCAATCCTTCGACTGCTGACTTAGCACCCCTCTGCCCCCCTCCACGTCTCCAGAAGAGATACTAGAGAGTCCCCCCCCCGTCCTAGTCCCTCCCCCCATGTCCTATATACATTTATTTGGCAGAATTGAGGGAACAGACCCTTTAGTCCCAGGAGTTGGGGGACTGGGAGTGGGGCTGGCAGGAGAGTACTGAAGGAGGTGTAGGCACAGAGGGCCTAATGCTTGCCCAGCTATGGTCACCTTTCCTTATCCTGTAAGCTTACATGAACTTGGAGGAAGGTGGTGCCCGAATCTCAGCCCCATTTTACTGATTAGAAGAGGCTCACATAATTAGCAGTGGCTTAGAAGAGTGGGGTGTCTCTGGATCAGAGGGTACTGTGCCTCCCGGGAGCCCTGAGGGAATAGGTGACTATTTGCCTCCCACTCAGGGTTAAATGTGACTCTGAACATGGTTTCTACATGTCCTCTGCTGGTGGATGGGTGAGTCTGCTATACACGGCCCATGTGTGTCTTTCTGTTCTTTACTAGGATTGAGCAAAGTTAAGTGCACACACCCGATCCTATATACCTGCATGTATGTGTACCTGCTAGTAGTTAAGTGCATGTGCCTTACATACCTGTTTTACATGACAATGCGTGCAGCCTTGGATGAGCAGTGGAGTCCTCTGTGTGCGTATACACTGGGGATCAAATCTAGGATGCCTGCATGCTGGGTATGCACGTCACTACATACTGTCTCCTCTGCCTGTCTCCGTGTAGGCTCAGGTGTCTGTGTGCTCATTTTGCAGGGCTTTGTGTGAATTCACACAGTGTCCTTGCCTAAGCATTTAGATGCACACCCGTGTCCCTGTGTGTGCATACATGGTTGCCTGTGCCAGCCCGTGCACACTGTCTAAGTGTACACGTGTACTTAGGTGCAACAAAGATCACCATAGAGGTGGCTAGATTCAGTGTGTCTTTGGCAAGCCTACTGTCAGATGTGAAGATCTAGTGCCGATTTGGTGCTCCCCAGCGTACAGAAGAGTGAGTGGGGTCTCACCTGCTCTGCTTTTGCCCGGTCTACTCATAATGTGGGACTTGCATAGGGTACCACTCTAACCTGACAGCCTCTATTCAGGGGTTTGGAGACCTGCTCAGGTGTAGCAGCACTTGGTGACATATGGAGACTGATGTGCAGAGCATCTAGGTGCTAGAGATGGCTTCTGGCCATACAATCAGAAATCCCATCTCACGCTCTCTCTATGGGTCTAGAGCCTCTTTTCCTAAACCAGACTCAACTCTGTGACAGACTACAAGGGGGTGCTAGGGTCCCAAGCTCCAAGCACAGATTTGTCCCTAAAGATAGTAGGAAGTAGATTCCTTGTCCTGGCAATTGTTATTCATCCTGAGTGAGGAGGGCTCTGTTCACTTCAGCCCTTGGGCTCCACCCACCCTCAACTGCACAGCGTTAAGTGGAGCCTAAGCCACAGGGGTCTCTGGAGCTTAGGAAATGCAAGAGCCCTGATTATTAAACCAAACCTGTCTTCTACATAGATGTTGTGTGTTTTTTTTTCAAGATAGGGTTTCTCTGGCTGTCCTAGAAGACACTCTGTAGACCAGGTTGGCCTCAAACTCAGAGATCCACCTGCCTCTTGTAGCAGATGCACCGCCTTCAGGTCCTGGCATGGTTTGGAATTTCTCAGCAGTTGTGGGCTTAACCCGCCTCCATTCCCGCTCCAATCACCAAGGAGAGAAACCAAAGTCTAGTCCCAGAGCCAGCATTTATTAGCAAGATGGAACCCAAGAGTGGCTGTGGCCTGGGTAGCAGAGGCTGCAGGACACCCCCACCCCCCAAGACCATCGGCCCCACTGCCTCCAGAGCTAGTTACATCAGTCACCTGAGGCAATGGGCAGAAGGGAGCCTCGGGGATGCCAGGCAGGGCATGGGGGGGGGTTCTTTTAAGCCATGCCTGCACCCAGCCCCACCCATGAGTTGAGGCGGCACAGGAAAAGCTAAGGAGGTAGAGTGGGCTGGACCTGCCAGGACAGGCAAGAAAGGGAGAAGAGAAGGTTCTGCCTCACCCAGACAGACTTCTCTTCGGTCCCCAATAAATAGGGAATAAATACCCGGGAAAGGTTGGCCTTGACTGGGCACCTCTGACCCAGGCAGGGGCCTGTCTCCTGGAATGGCCCCTTTCTCTCTCCTCCGAGTGCCCTGAGCCCCCACCCCAGACTCCACGGCAATCCTGGTGTCCACATCTATGCCCAGGCACAGATGACAGCGCGCATCAGCAAAGGCATGCGGTCCATGCCCTGACAATTAGGGCTCGCTCCCTCCCTGTGTTTTGTAGATCTTGACAGCTCTTCAGCAGGGAGATCTCCACGGAGTCTGGGGACTGTGTGGTCTCAGGCTGGCCCTGGCAACTCCCTAGGCTGGGCTGGGCATTGCTCAGTCGTGTGCCATTGCTGACCAACACAGGTCTAAGTTCTGGATAATGCTGCCACCGAGGCAGGCTATATACAACCCACCAATAAATACTGTCTTTGCAGGGGTAGGGTATGTATAGAATATAGATATTTTATATATATATATATATATATCTTTTATATTAAAAGGGATGAGGGGCTAGGCTGGTCCTATGCAGGCCTCCAGCAGCTGGCCTCATGTGTCTGGAGGGTGGTGGCGGCGGTTCCTCGGCTTTTTCTGGTCTGGGAGTTCAGGAGGCCTAAGTGCTCCTGGAGCCTCCCTGGGGCTGGGGGGCACGTGGCGCCAGTAACCTTGGCAGTACTGATGGATGAGGCCCACTTCCGGCTGGGCTAGGAGCTGGGCCAGCTCCTGGTAAGGAGGCGTTGGAGGGCCTGTGCCATGAGGTGGAGGGACGCTGACAGCCAGTGGGGGGAAGAGGGCAGCATGGACGGCGTCCCGGCCCAGGACATGCAGCTGCACCCGCGTGACGACATGCTTGAAGTTGTTCTCAGTGGCCGTGCAGGAGTAGAGGCCTCGGTCACCAAGCTGCAGGGCGCGAAGCAACAGCCCCTGCTCTGTACGCAGGAAGCGGTCCTCTGCGCGAATCTGCAGGGGCAGGGGGTGGGGCTCAGGGGTTGGGTCACCACTCCACAGCCCTAGCCAGCTTCCAGGTGAGACCACCACGTTTGTGACCATTCCAAGTAGAGACACCCACTTGGTATTTTCATATTCCAAGAAAAAAAAAAAACCCAGATACTGTTTGTACATGAGAGGGATATGAATAAGGTATCCACAAATATTCCTACTTTCAGGAAGGATGATGACCTGGAGGTGGGGAGTGAGGGGGGCAGTGGGAGTGGTTTCTGAACAATGAATGAGAAAATTTTGGAGCACACACAGAATTTCCATTTAATGAGAATACCCAATTGCGACACCCGCATAGCATTTCCATGGGAAGAAGAACACGGGGAAGACTTTCCCAGAAAATATCCACAGAATTTCCATATACTGGAGCTCACCCACGTGATGTTCCAAACAAGGAGGTATTTCCCGACAGAGTACAGATACGGAATTTTTTGTTCCTTTGGGTTTCTCTGGGTAGCCCTGGTGGGGTGGTTCTGGAACTTGCTCTGTAGACCAGGCTGGCCTCGAACTTAGAGATCCGCCTGCCTCTACCTCCCCAGTGCTGGGCTGCCCCAGGCTGGCCACACTACTACACTTCTCTCTCATGAACTCACTGCTGTAAAAGAACTCCCATATCCATGGTGCAGCATAGCCCCTGGGGGTTGGGGGGGGGGACACAGGAACTCACCTCACGGCGCCGATCACTGGGATCTCGCTGGAACAGCCACTTAACGGTGGCTTGAGGTGAGCGGGGCTGACACTCTAGGAAAGCCGCGCTGCCGGCCACTCCGTACTGCACAGACTCCACGGTGTTCTTGTTTGCTGTGGATCAAGAGGACCCTGAGTGGGAGCAGCGCTGCTCCCAGGCTCAGTAGGGAAAGGCAGACATCAAGGGGCATCCACACGCCAAACAGGACCACATCGCTGGGTATCTATCCATTGAGGAGGTGACATGGGACTTCTTAATCCCAGACCTAAGGAGATCCTGCCACCCAGGGCACCATATATAAGTCTGGACTCTGAGGGTGTCTGTGGGCATTGGGTACATGGGACTCTAAAATGTGAGAAGCAGTCCACAGGAGGTGCAGTGTGCTTACTTACCATTGGAATTGAAACCACGGCACTGCCTGATGGGGTTCCCGTGGCGGACATCTTGCCGGCGACTCCGCCTGGATGAGGGTAACTCCTAAAGGTGTGCTCTTGGGAGGCTTCTGGACCCCCAAGACTCTAGAACAGGGTCCTGTGACCCAGGGCAGCTGTGTCCCCACTCCCAACCTCCCACCTCAGCCTTATCTCCCTCCAACCTCCCAGGGCCATGGATAGAATCCCGAGGTTCTGGTGGTCTGTACCTCTTGGAGGATGCTGTATAGCGAGAGCAGGCCTGTCCATCCCAGGCACAGTAGGGATCACGGGCGAGGCAGCAGTCAGCACAGGCAGCTCCATAGGACTGGCAGCGGTGCAGGCTCAGGTGTGTGACACCCACGGCTGAGGCCACATACAGTTGTTGCTGGGAGCAGGAGCAGGAGCAGGAGGAGTCAGTTCTCTCCTCACAGACAGCCCTGTCAGCAGCCAGTTGGGCTGGATTCCTTTTCTGACTCCTAGTCCTTATGCCAAGGGCATGACCCCCAACGGGACACAGGCTCCAACCTCACTCCAGCCCACACTGCCAAGGACTCACCCTCTTAGAAGAGATGGTCATGGTCTTAACAGGTGCTGGTTCCTAGAAGAAAGAAGGGCTCAACGTTGGCTCCTGAGGAGGCGCAGGACCCCTCCGGACCCAGGCTAAGGTCAAGGATGGGACCAGAGAGGGTCACAGAGGCATGGGCGGGACAGGGCAGGACCACCTACCTTGAAGACCTCCACTTCCTCTAGCATGAGCTCTTCCACCTCCTGGTCATCCTTGGGCAGCACGATGACTTTCTGCACTGTCCCGCGGTCTGGAACGGGCCGGGCAGGACCTCAGTGGGGCTGAGGATGCTGGGGAGGGGGTAAAGCCTCAGCCCCCTCCCCACCAAAGCCCATCTCCTCTAGGGCACTGGAGGGGGGCTTCCATGCTGAGGTTCAAGGACCTCCCTTGGACGAAGGGGAGAGTTGTTGGGGGACTGGAACAGGACAAAGGGGCGCATGGCCGGGTCTGCTTCTGTACCCAGACTCTCATTTTGGGCCCTACTGAGAACAGAAAATGGGCAGCCAAGTTGGATGTTGCTACAATCTTGACAGGTGTATTTAAGCAAGCACGTATGCATGCATGTGTATGTGTGCATACGGGCAAACAGATCCCTGTATCCTAACTTATTTTAAAGTAACTGATATAGGGTGGGCCCCTCAAAATGGGGAGAGATGGGAGTTTTCCCATTCCTAGCCTTGGCTATCCTGGCCAAGGAGGGCAACCCCTAGCTGGGCAGGCTCTGGCCCCGGGATCAGCTCCTCCCATCCAGTGGGCCCAATGTGGGAGGGTCTGAGAGCAGCAGTGGGTACCTGTGCCCAGGAAAAGCACCTCATAGCGTCCATCAGCTGCATCCACCTGGTCTACAGCGACGGTGGTGAGGCGGTAGGGAGCGCCTGTACGGACCACCAGGGGTCGCCGCTGCAGCGGGTAGACGGCCTGGTACATGAGCGGATGAGTGCGCATAAAGTTGATCACTTCATCAGGGTAGTCCTTAGTGGACTTCATAGAGGGTGTGAAGGTTCCACCAGGGCACTGTAGGCAGAGGAGGAGCGTCAGTCCTATGCTGCCCAGGTAGGGCACGTGTACCCATTAGCTGAGGAGAAGTGTCTATACTGTCTCTTCAACATCCACCTGCTTCTCTCCAAACCCTTTCCTGCTTGCTGTCTGCCCCACAGATCTATGCTGTCTCATGCCATGACCTTGTGGCAGCATCTGCCTGAGCAGACCACTCCCTTCCCATGTCCTCATCCCAACCCAGCTGTCTCCTTCCTCTCTGGCTGTCCCTCTGGGCTCACTGCTCTTTCCTGTGCAGTGGGGCCAGCGGCCTCAAGATCTAGACACACACAGGGCATGCTCTCCCTTTCCCCTGATACTCTTCCCTACTGCCCTGGGCTCAGCCTGTCAGCCTTTCAATTCCAACTTCATTCCTGAAGGAAGCCTCCCCAGACCCCTTCAGAGACCAACCTCCCATGCTAGCATGGAGCCCACGGTCACATCGGCCACTGCATTAGGTCAGATCATGCCTGAGCCCACACACTCGGGCTCCTGTAGCAGGCCTAGGCCATACCCAAATAAAGTGAGCGGGCACCCAAGGCCGGCTGGTCCTGCCCACTCATCTCCTTTCCTGCTGTTAGCCAGCCAATCTGACTTCAGCCTACCTCCCGCTTTGCTGCGAGGGTCCTTCCCACTAACCTTCACCTCCCCCAAAGCTGGAATAACTTCCATGGATTAGCGAACTACACCACACCGGCCTCTCATCTGTCTCTAGGTCCTGGGAGGTTGCTTTCTTTACAGCTTGATGTGTATTGTGTAAGTAATAGTATTCTTTCTTCTTCTTTTGCTTTTTGTTTTTTGAGCAGGGTCTCTCTACATAGCCCTGGCTGTTCTAGAACTCATTGTGTAGACCAAACTGGCTTGAAATCACAGAGATCCATCTGCTGCTGCCTCCTGAGTGCTGAGATGAAAGGAATCTGCTACCATGCCCAGCTGTGAGCAATAGTTTTCTAAGTATCATTTGACTGCGCCTGTTGACTGGAGGTTCATTATAGTGGAGCCCATGTCTACAGAGAGCAGCCCTGAGTAGGCCTCTTAAAAACAAAGGAGAGGGGCTGGGGAGATGGCTCAGCAGATAAGAGCACTGGCTAGTTAGTTCCCAGCAGCTCACACAGAGGCTCACATCTGTAACTCCAGGGCATCCAATGTCCTCTTCTGGCCTCTGCAGGAGCTAAGCGTGCATGTGTCTACACATGCCAAACACCCATACACAGCCCAAACAAACAACAACAGAACAGCAAAGACAGAGGATAGGACTTTAATCCCAGCACTTGAGAGCCAGAAGCAGGCAGACTTCTGTGGATTTGAGCCCAGCCTGATCTACATAGGGAGTTCTAGGACAGCCAAGGATACAGTGAGGTCTTGTCTCAAGATAGAAAACAAGAAGGATAAGGAGGAGGAGGAGAACGAGGAGGAAGAGGAGAAGGAGGAAGAGAAGTAAGGGAGGAGAGAAGGAAGGAAGGAAGGAAGGAAGGAAGGAAGGAAGGAAGGGAGAGAGAGAAAGAGAGGGGTACGTACTGTGCCAGGCCGAGGATAGGGCATCTTTCCTGAGAAGGGCATCCACTGGTAGTTGGGGCCCTCCTTGTGAGCAAAAGGCCCATTGAAGACCATGCGGATATCAGCCATGGAGTAGACACACACTGCAGACCCTCGGAACACAGAGCTGTATGCAAACAGGTTACTGCTATGGCTGGGGTAGACCCTGGGCCCACGGTCCTCCCCAGCTCATAGCTACTCCACAGCTCACAACCATACCAGGGCCTTCCACAAACCATAACCCCCAAATCTTTCGACTGCTTACCCTAACTCCAGCCTTACCCTGAAGAAGTAAAGACAGCATAAATGACTGGGTTCCTGACGTCCTGGGTCTGCTGGACAAACACATCCTCTGAAAAAGGGGAGAAGGTACTGGGGACACTGCCGCCTTAGGGAGGAGTCCCATGGACCCATCCACTCCTGCCTTCTGAAGGAGGCCCCCTAAAGGCCCCCTGACCTCTGATCCAGCCTCCACCCCTCCTGCTACAGCCACAGGACCCTGCCGGCTTGTTGAGCACTCACGGAGTTCGTCAAAGTGGGTCTCGATACCATCCTCGCCTGGCACGGAGCAGACGAGCCGAGCCTTCAGGAATGTGCTCCACTTGTTGACCAGGCAGCAATGGCCACCGTCATCGTTCTGGGGGTCAGGGCAGGGAGCCAGATTAGATCAGTTCATTCGCCGCCCCAAGACCAGCTGGGGTAGGTCTGGGGGGTTGGCAGCAGAGCCTTTTAGACACTTACAAGGCAGATGCGCCCGATGCGGGCATACACAGCAGGGTTCTGTGGTGCCTCTGCCGAGCGCTCTCGGAAGAAGAAGTAGAGTTTATCATCATTGCGCTCCGCACTGTCAGGGATGAGCTCAGCATGTATGAATGAAGGATCTGGCGGGGAGACTGGTGGTTAGGAGAGGGCAGCGTAAACCTGCCCCGGGTTAGTCACAGGCTTAAACTCTCCCCAAGGTGTGCAGAGGTATCAGCACATCTGGCCACACTTCCCACTCAGGTCTTGGCAGGTGGAGCTCACCATTGAGCCACCGGGAGTTGTACTGATCTGTGCGCATGGCTGTCTGCTTCCCGAGCGTGCGGAAAATGGCTGCATCGGTGCCCATAAAATCGATGTACACTCCTGCATAGAGTTCCTCATCTGTAGGAGCATTGGTGGGTCAGTCAGGGCACTGCTCAGACTCAGGGACCCTTGGGTGAAGTTCGCCATGCCCCCCAGCACCTCCCTCCCACCTTGTCACTCCCTCCCTCTTCAAGATGCCCTGGGGTACAGGGCCAAGATCTTATCTCTCAGTAAGCGCTTACAACCTGTCCTGGGAGGAGGGCCGGCAGTGTCAATGGCCACCAGCAGTGTCAATGGCCAATTCCTATGATCCTTCCATCCCAGCTTAACTCAAGCTGAGGTCACTGCACTCAGAGTTGGGAAAGACACGCCAATGCCATCCTACAGGATTTCTGCCCCACAATCACAACAGGCTGACACAGCCTCAAAGGTGAAGATTACAATGTAGCGATGTAGTCAAACAATTAGGAAGTAATACCTCTTGAGCATTTATTATATTTTGTTGCTGGCGCTTTTGCCTTAATACAATTTATTTAGTTATGAGCCTTGATAATTGAATTTTCAATAATAGCTGTGTTTAACAACTGGATCACGAAATTCCTGAGAATTTGACTGCTGAGCTGGCTCCAGCACGTCACTTCTTCCCTCTGAGATTCTGCAGGTAGTGAGCCTGAGCTTCCCCCACTTACACCCCCTGGGCTGAACTGTGATCAGGCCAGAACCTTTTCATTCACCACAGAGAAAATGCCGGCACCCCACACCCCCGAAAACCTTGGCCCAACCAGGTCTGCAGGTGGCATAGTACCCGGCAGCTGCCCGATGGGACACCCGGGATGGACTCAGAAAGCAGGGACAGTGCCAGGCTGGGGGTGAGTTTCCCAACCTGCAGACAGGTGCAGCAGCTGCTCTGAGTCTTGAATAGGACACTGCCTTGAGAAGAGCCCCCAACTCACTCAGACACCTGCTCGAAACATGTCCTCCCATCTGCTCAGCGTGCTCTCTGGTTCTATGTGAGCCTCTTCCAGTCTCCCTGACACAGGAAGGAGCTATGGAACCCTTCCCCCCACTCTTACTTAGCACAGACCCAGCTTATTTTCTCCTCTAGGCAACCTCTGTCTCAGAGGGTTCTAGCTTTTGCCAAAGACCACACTTGGTATCCTAGGGGAAGACCTGGCTCCCTAGTGTCCCATCCAAAGAGGGTTGGGTAGGATTACACACCTAGTCTCTGCTTCTCAGCACATACCAGGGATTGTACTGTATCCTAACCCTCTCTCGGCACGTCCCCACTGGGCTAATGAGACATGGTCATGGTCTCTGACCTGGAGTATTGGTAACCCCCCACCCTCATTCTAGTGGCAAAGGCTACGTACTGAGACCATAGAACCGGGGTGGAGTGGGGTCACTCACTGATGAGGGCTGAGGCTGTGTCCAGCTTGGGGTCGTAGGGACATTTGCCTTTCCCTGACTCGAGTTTCTCAGGCTCCAGGTAGAAGATGTAATCCTGCAGGGCAGAAAGGGGCTCAGCACACCCAGGCCAGTCCCAAGGACAAGAAGGATTAAGTTTCATAAGGTTCCTAGGGCAAGAATGAGCCCCAAGGGCCACCCTTAGTCCACCCCCCATACCCCACTCCCAGGATCCTTGGGTTTGAATTCTTGCCAGCCAGGTCTCCTGGGGCAAGCCCATGGTATTTCTAAGGGGGTTGGTTACTCTCTGATTCTATGCCTCAGGTAAGACCTAAGAATCAACTCTCAGAGGTCCAGGTCTTGGGGACATGGCTTATAGGAGCTAAAGTACTATTGTGCCAACTAGTCCGGAAGATGCCAACAAACCCCTGGGACTACAGAGGCTTGGTAGTTTGAGCTACAGATGTTTACAGGTCCAGGAAGGGGCTGCAGACCTGGGTAGGGCAGGGGCCACAATTCAAGGACTCCCTGGGGTCCTGTCCTCCTTTCAGGTCCAACCAGGGAGCTACAAGGGCTATGTCTCCAGGTTTTCGCTCTACCTGTGGACCTCAGGATGGACCAAGAGGTCATGGGTGTTCTATCCCTCCACATCTCCCCAGAAAGCCAAGTTGGGGGATTCCAGCTGAGACCACGTGGAATTCACAAAGCTAACCATCCTCCAACCCCACACTGCCCATTTCACCCTGGAAGATGCTAGGAGGAAGGCCTGCGAAGTTCCTGGGACCAGGATGAGCTCACAGGCCTGGTGGGAAAGGCAGGGAGGAGGGAGGGAAAGGGAAGAGGAGAGACGCACAGAGGAAGTGGCAGCAGGCGGCAGGATGGTGACGGGAAGGTGCACACAGGTCTGCTTTCAGCTACACTCTGCTCACGTAACTTCCTGCACACACAAGGGCTGCACACAGATCGGCACACAACAAACCCAAACTGGCAAACCTAAGCCTCTATTTATACACACACACACACACACACAGAAGCTAGATAGCCTGAAATGTTCAACACTCCCTATCAGACATATAGACACACACACACACACACACACACACACACACACACAAACACAGAGTCATGCACAAACACATATTCTCACACATACTCACATGCTGTCATTCACCGGCAGCCTCTGCCCCCCTGCCCGCCCCTGCCCAGCCCCAGCTTGCCTTCCCCAGCCCAGACCCCCAGGCTAGACTAACGGGGTCAGACACACTACCTTGAAGGAGATCCCACATATGTGAATGGGCAGGACACCTGTATCTACGTACATGCCCCACGGAAGGCATGGGGACAGACATGGAAGAGTCCTGTGCCAGACCCACTGTGGATAGTAAACGTGCTCAGGCACAGGGCGCTATGTGCACATGTGTGTCTCCACACATTTCTCAGGGCTGAGGCACGACTGTCCCCAGGACTCCTGTCTTCCCCACCTGGTGGCTTCAGGATTCCTTGCCTGCAGGGGTCCCACTGAGGCTGACAAGAGTCCAGCTGGAGCTGCTTTCAGAACCTGAGGGCACTGCAGGGGAAGGGGTGGGAGTGGGGTGGGGGCGTGAGGGTATAGAGAGACATTGGGGAGGCTGGCCCTGGGGCCAGGCCCAGGGTAAACTGAGCTCAGAGGTCGTTTAGCTCGGTGAGAGACTAGAAGGAGGAGGCCCACCTGGCGTGGGGCTGTGGGCGTCGGGCGGTCGGCACCATCGGTGGCCCTGCTGCCTCGGCCTCTGACCACCTGCATCTGGGTCCACGGTAGGGCCTGGGAAGATAGATGTTAGAGCTGGGGGCGACAGATGTTAGAGCTGGGGGTGGCAGGGGCTGGGGGAGCGGGCCTGGGCTGCCAGCCTCTCATACCACACAGGCCAGGAACACACGTGAACACATGGGCCCCCAGAGGACGGATATGCATGTGTACACACACATACACACAGGATTGGCACACGCCTGCACATCATGTGCCCTGTATGTTCAGTCACTCTCACGCATGCCCTACAAGGTCACATCAACTCACATACGTGCCCACATGGAAATGGAAAAGGGCAGAAGCAGGCAGGGTGTAGCAGAGCTGGGGAGAAGGCAGCTTTCACCCGGGCCACAGGGTGGAAGCTGGCCCAGACTTCCAGCCTCCTAGAATATGGAAGATGCCCCCAAGACCCTCCGACTTGGCAGCCCCAAAGACATGGCCAAGAGAACGGTTGCCCCGTGCAGGGCAAATGCTTACTAATGCGCCAGGCACAGTGCTAACTGGAGAGCACTAACTCACTGCCTCTTCCTCACACCGACTGTTCGAAAGGAACTGTGAACCCAATTTCCAGGTGAGAAAATTAAGGCTCAGAGAGTTGAACAACTTACTCACCCAAGGACATGGGGCTTGGAGGGGTTAAGGATGAGGCTCAAGCCCATCCTCCCATCAGGACCTTGGAACGCAGCCACCAGAGGGGACAGCACAGAGCCAGGGTTGGCAGGAGCTTACCTGTGCGCGACGGCCACGGTTCACATAGGTGCACATGGGGTTGTAGGCACCGGTCCCGCACACATACAGGTGTGTTCGGTTCCAGGGCTGGATGAGCCGGACGAAGTTCCCACACTCTCCCTGTGGCCAGACAGAAAGTTGTGTGGATGCCCAGACACCTGCCCATGTCCATCCCTCTCCGAGGTCACGGCCTCACCCTCGGTGGACCCCTCTGCACTCACGTTGCCGTCCTTGCCTGACAGTATGCACTCCTCAATGCGCTGTGGGGAGGCTGCCCAATGGATCTGCCAAAGATGGAGGTTAGAGGATGCATCCTGCTGGCCAGGACCCTGACCCTGGGCTCCACGCCCTTCACCCTGCCTTGTCCCACTTCCGGGCCAGCCCTTACAATAAGGGGCTCTCGGTTGATGTCATGCAGGTCCAGGGACAGCACGTAGTCCTTGCTGCCCACGTACATGCGGTCATGGTCCTCGTCCTTGAGCAGGATTCTGTAGTCTGTAGTGTTGAGCAAAAAGTTGAAGAAGTGGGCGGTACCGGTGGCCTTCAGTTCTGTGGATGAGAAGCAGGACACCAATGAGAGGGACACATTCCCTCTGAAAGAGAGACACTGAGGCCACAGCTATCCTAAACTTCCCATTCCTTCCCCAGGGCCATCTTAGCTTCCTCTCCAGTTGCTGCCAGTCCATGCAGGAGAAAGTGGGACATGTAGGCAGGCCAGAGAAGGGGCCACACCCAAAGCTACTCCCTGATTCACAGGCAGCCCAAGCTAATCCCAATGAAAGGGCCGTGGGTGCAAGCCGGGGTGTGCGATGGCATCAAAGAGCCTGCTCAGGTGGGGGCAGATGCTTCCACTCAGGGTGGGGCCAAAAGGGTTAACGAGCAGATGGGAGTGGTGTTGGGGTGGAAGATGCTACAGACGCTGGCAGAGAGCCCGGATACCCTGCCCTCACCCTAGCTGACCACCATGCAGGGGACACAGCCGTCACACTGCAAGATCCCTACTGGACCTGAAATAGGCTAGCCAGATACCAAAAAGCTCCAAAGGAGCCCTCATACCCTACAGAACTCAGGCCCATCAGACCCTACGAGGCTGCTAATGGTGAGACGCAGCATGGAGGGAAGGGAGGCTCCTCCCAGCAAGGCTTTAGGAGCACATGACAAGGCTGAAGACAATGCAACTGGGTCTTCTGTTTTCTCTTTGCTTGTCTGCAGCAGTGGCCTTAGCTCCCTCAGGACACTAAGGCAAAGTTTCCTGGGGTGAATGATGGGTAGCTCAGCCAACAACAGGCCAGTGACACAGCCAACCACAGGCCAGGACTCCTGGAAGCTTGTGAACCTGTCTTTGGGGACCCAAAGGGTTCACTTGACAAGTCTGTCCCTTGACCGCCCCCCAGCTATTTTTAGCTCAAGAGAGAGAAAATTATGATTGAGGGTCATGAATATTCACCAGCACAGGGGGCTTTGGTGGCAACATACATAAGAGCACATACATGCACACCATGCATGTAGCAGATATGCAAATGTGTCCTTCGACAGATGAGGTACCACTGCAGCATATATACCCTCTGCCTGATCCCACAGCTGGCACCCAGCTTCACAGATGGGACAATGGAGGGCAGACTAGGCACCTGGGGAGAGAACAGCTGAGATCAGAGCCCTGAACTTAGCAGGAAGGTGGCAGCAGCAGGTGGCTGTCCCTGATTGGCCTGGCTCTGAGTCCAACAGGTGTGTAGAGACCCTAGGATAAGCTAGAGATACTCTGTCTGAGGCCAGTGGGCTAGTGGTGCTCTGCACCTTTAATCCCAGCACTTGGGAGGCAGGGGCAGGTGGATCTCTGAGTTCAAGGCCAGCCTGGTCTACAGAGTCAGTTCCAGAACATCCAGGGCTACACAGAGAAATCTTATCTTGAAAAGTCAAAAAAAGGGCTGGAGAGATGGCTCAGCAGTTAAGAGCACTGACTGCTCTTCTAGGGGTCCTGAGTTCAAATCCCAGCAACCACATGGTAGCTCACAACCATCCAAAATGAGATCTGATGACCTCTTCTGGTCTGAAGACAGCTACAGTGTACTTACATATAATAATAAATAAATAAAACTTTAAAAAAAAAAAAAAAAAAAAAAAAAGCAGAGGGCGGGCAGGTTGGGGGTGGGGGATGAGACGAGTGGGTTATGGCAGTAGATGATCTGACGGTCAACCCAGGGCCTGGTTCAGAGCATTACTGTGTGGAGATGCAGTGCAAAGAGAAGCCTTACCCTGCTCAGACCTGATTATGTAGCAACAAGAGAATATAGGTGATGACCTTGGCCAGCCACTGGGACATAGGGACGCAGGGACGCCAAAAGATCAAAGGGCCAATCCCTGCCTGGCTATGGCCTCGCCCGCCTGTCCGGCGGTGCCTCTGAAGTCCTGGGCAGGGCAGCCTGGGCACCTGTCCTGCACCTGTTGTTGGGTCACTTGGAGTCTCCTGCCTGGCCACCCAGTCATAGTGACAACAGGAAAGTAAACACTCCCCCACCCCCACGGCTGGGAAGTGGCCAGAGAGGAAGTGGGGCTGCCAGTGGAGCCCCCCCAGGCTGGGATAGCCTGCCAGGGGTTATTTATACACTGGCTGGGGGCATGGCCTCGGTTGTGCCCTTATTCATTCTGCTACGCTGGGGGGCACTTCAGGGACAATGGAAGAGAAGAGGGCAGAAGATTAAGTGGACTCCTTCTGACATAGCACCCAGGTGGGCAGGGGAAGATTCAGAGAGCTAGTCCCCAGACGGTAACCACACAGCCATAATCTCAAAGCCTTGAGCTCACATATTCCTACCCACTCTTGACCCCGTAGTATAGATCCCGCCTCATGCTGCACCATGATTGCCAGGACCCAAGATCCAAGTCCAAACCAGGGCCCCAGCTCCCTGTGAGAAAGACAAGGGAAACATAACTGAGCAGAGAAGGAAGGAAAATTCTAGAAAGGGGACAGGGCCCACTCTCCTCAGAGCTTTGTGCTTACATCCAGTTCACAGGTGAGGAAGTTGGGGTACAGGGAAGGTAAGGGACAGGCAGACTGCATGAAGATGGGGAGCTCATGGAAGCCAGTCCTGGTGAGGTGATAGGGCCTGCCTGTCAGGGGACAGAGAGCCAGAAGGTGACTCGTCCTCCATTATCTTTTTTTTTTTTTTTTTTTTTGGTTTTTCAAGACAGGGTTTCTCTGTATTGCCCTGGCTGTCCTGGAACTCACTCTGTAGACCAGGCTGGCCTCGAACTCAGAAATCCACCTGCCTCTGCCTCCCAAATGCTGGGATTAAAGGCGTGTGCCACCACGCCCGGATTCTATCAAGACACTTGATTCAGAACCCTGGGGACTCCTCTAAATGGCTTTGGGATATGGCGTCAATGGCTCTGGTATTACGGGACACTCTGGTGTCACAGGACATGATGCTTTAGTTGCTGTGGAAATGGTGAGGAGGAGGGGAATCCCTGGGAGGCAAGGCAGGCTGGAGGAGAGGTGGGGAAGGAAGGTCAGGAACGCTTGGCTATGGCTCCACTTCCACTCTGGGCTGTTGAAGTATCCTGGCTCTCTGGGCCTCATTTTACAGCATTTCATGGGCTGCCTAAATCTGACATTCAAGGTGGCCCTGGTAGAGCCTGAGAGCTGTCACTCCTCTGGCCTTCCCTGTCTTGAGGGGGACCAGAGAACGGGTTGGGGCTCCCAGATCTTTTCCTGAGGAAACAGGCTTCCTTCCAGCTGTCAGCATCACCTGAAGGACATCCAGTCACACACATCCCTGCTACCCCACTTCCTAAGGCTGGGGAGACAGGCGGAGAGGGCTACAGGGGCGGAAGAGGCATCCTGTTGACTCAAGCCGACGTCCACAGAAGCACAGCTAACTGAATCCATCAGAGGCAGCCTACATAAGCGAAGGCAAAGCTGGGTAGTTCTCCAGGGTCTAGAGAGAGCCACGTGTCAGGGTCTAGCCTTGCTAACTCACAGCTGGAGTGCTAATACCACTCGTGCTAGATGTCCCGAGAAAATGCAAATCAAAAGCCCCATGACTGTCCCACATCCCTAGCTGCAGACAGGGAGACAGTGGTGCTCAAAATTAGGAAGTAGAACTGGCTGCCTGGCCTTATCCTAACCTGTGTACCACAGGGCAAAGGATCTGGGGGCTTTTACCCACCCACCCCCCCAAGAAGCCTGGTTCAAAGTGGAGGGGGAGCTGAAGCAGGTATCCTTAGCTGGCACCTGTAGGATCAGCAGATACTACTGCCTTAGATCCTTCTGGGCCCAGTACTGAGAGCATAGGCTCTCAACCTGTGGGCTGTGACCTCTTTAGGGGCTGAATGACTCTTTCACAGGAGTCGCCTAAAACCATCTGCATGTCACATGTTCAAGTTATGGTCTATAACCATAGCAAAATTAGTTATGAAGCAGCAACAAAAATAATTTTATGGCTAAGGGTCACCCTGACACATAAAGCTATATATACTAAGGGGTGGCAGCTAAGAAGGTTGAGAACCACTGCCTTCAAGGGACTTGGGCCAAAAAGTTCCAGGGGCCTGAGGAGGTATCAGTACACATGTCGCTGATTCAGACCAGGGCTGACTTCTGCTCAGTGTGTGACAGCCGGGCTCAAGCCTGAATAGGTTTTTGAGCTTGTCAGGGGAGGGTGGGGGCCTGGGTGCTGCTTCCTGGGGAGAGCCCCACACCCCTGCTCTCACCCAAGCTGGGCACAGGTTGGGTGGGGTGGTATCCGGGAAGGATTTTCCCGTCATGGGAAGGAAGAGCCTTTTCTGGCATCAGACACTCGTTTCCGTAGCTGTTCCCAGCTTCCAGACCTCTCCCATGGCTGTTAGACATTCTGTCCTGGCCCAGAGTGGCCTGGCCAAGGTCCCAGGGGCAGGAACAATCCCACTGCCTTTTGGGCTTGACCCTGGGGGGGGGGGTCTCTGCTTCCTCATCTGTGGGAAGCAATGGTTGATGCTTTACTTTAAAGGAGCCAGTGGGCGTGTCCATAGCCCTCACCAGAGACCCCTAAATGGGAGGGCCTCACCCCCTGCTGCCTGTCTCTAGGACACCAGACCTGCTACCAGTGAGGCAGTGGCTGTTGCAAAGAGAGGAATCTTGGACCAGAGGTGGGTGACCCGCCCCCTTGGTTACAGATCCACAAAGCAGTGGGCTCTGACTGACAGCATGACCTCCCCTAAAAGGGCTAGGGATGAGGGAGTGATAGACAGGTCCCTGTACCCTAGCCCTGACCTCTGACCTCCTGTGGGCGAGTGGCAGTCCTAACTCCTGAGCTGAAGAGAAATGGGATTGGGTGTGAAGGGATTGGGTGTGAAGGGGCTGCCAGTCTAGATCTTTGTTAATGCATCATCCACCAGGAAGACAGGCCTCCTGACCCGAGGATGGAAACTGAAGTAGACAAGAAGATTTTATATATGTGTGTGTGTGTGTGTGTGTGTGTGTGTGTGTGTATATATATATAATTTTATATTAAGTTATATATCTACATACATATATTAACAGTGGCAGTGACATGTGTGGCAGAGCCCAGGCAATCCCCACCCAACAGTCCCATGGACTCTAGGGAAGGGCCACCCTTAGCATCTTTCCCTCCTCCAAAGCTATGAGGGGCCCCAGAGGAAGGCCCAGGGGCTGGCCTGGCCCCCTGGCTCCCAGCCTAATCCTCTTTTAATGAGCGGCCGGCCGGCCAGCCGGAAGGCCTCAGCCCCTGGCCATAGCTCTATAAGCCTGAGAGCCCCAGCCAGGCTGAGTAGGGGGCAGGGCATCCTAGAAGCCTTAGTATGTCCCACCCCCAAGCTCAGCATATCTACCCCACCCATACCCAAAGTAAAGACTTAACCCAGTGACCAGGTCAACTCTATGCCCATCAGCAACAATGCTATCTGCTGTTGCCACTAAGGGCACTCTGGATATAAATCACTTGGGGCTGGGCAAGGGAAGGACTCACTGCTGATCATCGCTTTGACTTGGTGATAAGTTGCAAGTCCTTGGGGAGTAGACCATCCCAAACCTCACCAGGCACTGAGACTAAGAGCTAGGAGCCTTCCCAGGATTCCTAGGCACCGCCCCCCCACCAGGCAGGTGAGCCAGGTCGGTGCCAACAAAACCAATTACAACCGCTCTCACCCAATTAGCAACTAATTATGGCCTCATAGTCCGTTCAACATAATTAACATGTA
The DNA here is from genome assembly GCA_902729485.2 of Mus minutoides. NCBI lineage: Eukaryota > Metazoa > Chordata > Mammalia > Rodentia > Muridae > Mus > Mus minutoides. The sequence goes on from LR749536.1 coordinate 1,832,922, forward strand.
AATGACTCCGCATGTTTATATTCAATAACCACTCTGATTGAATTTAATTTAAATGTCTGAACTGGGAACCCAGTTACCGTATTTCACCACCTACAGCTGCCACTTTCAGGGAACCTACTCCTGAGCGTCACCGCTCCAGGTCTGCATGCTCTCTGCCCTTCTATCCCACAGGAGCAGGGAGGTGGAGAAGTAGGAAGAGCCCCCGGGGGGGGACCCTCCAGATGGGAAATCCTCTAGAACAAGGGGGTTACTTCTTAAGGGCTACTGTAAACATCCCAGCAGTTCAGTAAACATCAAGTATGAGCCGCCCAGATGGACTAAGGCTTCTCCACTCTTCCTTCCCATTTTAGGGGCCAGGGTTGGGGGCTGGGACCAGCAGGCCCAGACGTGCTATTCCCACGGCCGGCCGTTCTGCCCCACTGCCCACCTGCTCCGCCCAGGAGAGGGCAGACAGGAGACCAGGAACCAGCTTACCCTGAATCCAGGAAGAGCCAGAGGGGGAGGTGCAGCAAGGTCGCGACATCCACTCAAACACCCACAAGCGCAGAACCAGAGGGCCACACCGTGTACTAAGGATGTTCAGTCACTGCTGGTCCTCCCTCCATCTCAGCAGAAGAGGGCTCCCAGATGCCCCCTTGCCTCTGTCTTTCCCATGGCCCTGTGATATCTGACAATTCTAGGTCTGGACTGTTGGACAGAAGGCCAGGAGGCCCTACCAGGACCCTTCCCATGCACAGGTGCGGTGGGAAAACACACATGGAGATGTCACGTAGGCAGAAGCCAGGGCCCTGACTCGGCTTGAAGAAACTGCATGGCCCTTAGTTGCCCTTTTGCAGGGGATAGGAGAAGGTGACCAGGGTAGGGTAACTAGGGCCAGGCAATCACGGATTTTTCAGAATCTGCCTCAAGAAATGTGAGAGGAGCAACAAGGGCCGCTCTTCCATTTCTCAGGTAGAAAGAGTAAGCCAGTCTTCAGAGGTCTCCAGTTCCAAAGGCCCCAGGGACTCACCCCTCCTCCCACATTCCAGACCTGGCCCGGAAACCTCTCACTCCTTCTTCCACCACCGCCACCTCCTCCTCCTCCTCCCCCATGACTGCAAAAGACAACAAACTCATGGCTCATTTACTGCTATAAATCACCCAGACAGACAGGCCAGGATGGGACAACAGGCTGGTGGGCGGCAAGACCCTTCCCCCTGCCCTGGGCCTAGCCTTCATCCCTGCTGTCCTCAGATTCCCCAGTACCTTGCAGCCCCTTCCCATCACCCTTACAGGATGCCCCAGTCTCAGTCCCCACCCCTTCACATTCTTACGGGGAAACTGAGACAGAGAACAGGAGACAAAGATGCTCAGGGCCAGCCTTAGAAGTTGTGGTGGCGCTAGGTCAAGAAAGGGTTTAAAAATCACAGCAGCTCGGTTGCAGCCCCCTAGAGTGCCACCCACCTAGTCTCTTGACCGCTTCAGAAACCCACAAATCCCCAGATTCTAGCTGCCTGTTGTATACCATCCCCAGGACTTGGCCCACAGAGGGGACCCAGGGAACAGCACCAAGGCCCAAGTGAGAGGAAATTTGGTTCTTGGCTAGCTATGGAGACTTCCGAGGACAGTTGGGGTCAGAGTAGAAAGTTACAGCAAGGTGGCAGTTAGGAAAGGTGGGAGGAAGGAGCTGCTAGAACTGAGTTCTCCAGACTCCCAGCATTCCTGGTCCCTGGAGAGGCACTGATACTGTGTCTGTCCCTGTCTGCATAGAGCCAGCCCTAGACAGTCGGTGCTGGCAAGCAGATCGGCATGTACCTCAGAAGGCCTAGCTGAGCCCAACCCTAGACTGGGTCCTTTGGATCCCAGACCCAGTGCCCAGGCTCTGTTCTTTGCTAGGTCAGGACCATAGGTCAGGGTCTGGAGCCCAGAAGGCATCCATTCTCTCCTGGGGCTTGAACAGCCTGGGTGGGAGCTACAGGTCCTGCCAAGCTCAGGCACCCACATGAGCTGGGCTTCGGATTCAGGCTGGAGCCTTCTGGCATCCAAGTCTCTCTGGCAGAGGCCCTCATGCTATTTCTAAGAAAAATGCAGCAGGAATTCTCTCCGCTTCTCCAAGGGCTCCCTTGAGGCAGAGCTCAGATTCCCAGGATAGCACTGGGCCAGGCCAACAGACCTCCTTGCTGGCCCCTTTGAGTGGCCTGCGGCTGGCCACCCTTAGACAAGCTGCAGAAGCCAGAGCAGCACCCATCTCGTGGCATCAGGGGTGGGTGTCACTGTAGATGCCCTGGTGCTCAAAGGCCAGGCTCCGGATGCCTATGTCACCGGGAGGCCAGGACACTGCTTCCCTCCAGTGTATCTACCTTGAAGTTCCCCCACCACTTATATTTAGGACCCTGCTACAAGCAACAGAACTGAAGGCCACAGGGTGCTGGGTGCTATGAACCTCCCCTCTGTCCCAATTCTTTCCTTTCCATCCCTTTTTCCTCTGTTTGAAGCACCACCTTACCCATGAGGGCTGCCTGCCTTCCACGGGCCCATGGTAGGAATTCTCTCCCTCTTGACCCCTCTACCCCAGCAGGTCCTTCCCAGTCACCATCTCCCTAACCAAAGGTCTGAATTCTGGGAAGGTAAGGAGCCCTTGGGGCATGCCCCATCAACCCTCACCTGTCAGCCACCATCTTGGTCACTGCGCCTTTCTTCTCAGCTGGGGACAGTAGTCACATAATCCACCACAATGAAGTCAGAACTATTCTCGGCCCCATTTTCCAGAAGGCAGTGGGAACAGGCAAGTTTGCTGTTCAAGATGTATTGATGACCACGATGCAAACAAGTCAGCTCTCTGGATGGGCTAGCAGCACAGGCCTCTAATCCCAGCCACCCCAGACACTGAGACAGGAGGATCTCAAATCTAGGGTCTGCCTGTCCTATAGTTGAGGCTGTTTTCAGAGTGCTACCACCATATAAAGGGGAAACCAGGGCTCAGAGAGCCTAAGCCACATTGTGGAATTCACACAGCCACCAGGGGTAGGTCTGGAGTTTGACCACATCCATATGATACTCTCTCCAAATGAAGGAGGCACTCGGGCCCCCTAGTAATCAGGCACCAGGAAGCCATCTTCTAAGCTCTCACCTCTGGAGAATGGGAGGGGTGAAAGGTGTGTACACACATGCAGGTTAAGCAGCCAAGAACCTACTTTGGGGTTTGCTGCCTCCCAAGCCACAGGGTAAAAGATGCCTTTAGGGTCCCGGGTGAGATCTGTATCTTGGCAGTTTCTCTTTAAATTCTTTACGATTACGAAGCCGTGAGGGCTGCCAGGGAACATGATTTACTCCTCGAGCATGCACCAGCTCCGCGCTCAGTGCCAAGGGAAGCGGGAGCCAGCAGGGCGGGGTGGGCGGCACGCCAGAGCCTGAGACAAGGCCTGGGCTTCGGAAGGCCCGACCAGTGCGTCCCATCCAAAGCTTGAAAAGGGTCTGAGTTACAGGCCAAGGCTCCCAGCCTGACTGCCTCAGGCCGAGTCTCCTGACATCATCACACAAGCCGGCCTCCATTTCCTCCAAAGCAAACTGTCATCCTGGTTCATCCTGGACCGTCCATCCCTCCCGATAGGTGTCAAAGCCCTCTGACCCCTGCCCAGCTTCCTGATGCCAACACAGCCTCAGCTCCTGAACCACTTCCTCCTCCTCATTTCTCTACTATTAGAAGCTCCTCAAAGTTGGGAGACTCGGGGAACCCTTAGGGCCCAGTCCCCCCCTCCGCCCCCCAGTTAAGCCTAGGCCAAGGTTCTGTCAAAGCTTGCTTCAAACCCTTACACCTTGGCCTATATTCACCTTCCCCGGCCTCCAGGTGAAGTAGATGACTTGTGACCCCTGACCTCCAGCTTCCTCAATCCCAACAAGGTACAGCAATCCGGTCCACTGATGACGCCACATGCAAGTGAAGTGAGTGGGCGGCCACCAGCCCCACCCCGCTGCCCCCACCCCACGGAGGAGCCAGGTGCACCTGAGGTCAGAGCCCGGCTCCACAGCCGTTCTAGGCCCTTTCTGTTCTTTGTCTCAGTCCTGATGTCCCTTCACGCGGTGACCACTCGCTCCCTCTCCTGATTCCTATACCTCAGTTTCCCTAACAGCCCAGCTGTGTCACGTCACGTCACCACAAGTTCTCTCACTCCCATCAAACACTGCTCAGCCCTAAATCCTGGCCTAAGCCAATCCAGACGGCAGTGGCATGGGGGTGGGGGCTTCCTGACAAAAAGTAAACGTTCCTTACACTGAACAAAGGCCCTGGCAGGGCCTGGCACCTCCCTGCCGCTGTGAGGGAAGTGGCGTCGTCCTGGACTTAGAGTGGCCCACGGCAGGGAAGGAAAAGCTTTTCTATCCTAACTTGGCTTGTGATTCTGGGCAAAAGGGATGCCAGGCACCATCGGGTGGGGGGTGGGGGTGGCTTACTGTCTAGGATCCCAGCAGGCACCCAGAAGCAGGAGGAAAAGGCACATCTGGTGCCTTGGAAGTTGGTCCTACTTGGCTCCTTGTTTGTGTCTGGCATTCTCTGTGCTGCTAATGGAAGCCCAGGAGATGGACTGCAGAAACCTCTCCGTCTGAATGAACCCTTGGCTCTCATGCCCTCCTGGCTCTAGATCTAGGGTGCCTGGGCGGATGGGTGGGCTGCAAGCTGGAATCTGGTCTGATTCCTGTCTTTGTTCTTTTATCTTCCCTGAGCAGTGTGGCCTCTCACACTGGCACCTCTGCCTAGGAGAGTTTAGCTAAACCCAGCGCAAGGTAGCACCTTCCACTGTAACACCCAAGGCTGGCTTCTTCACCCTAACTTGCCTTCCAGCTGTTGTATCCATCTAAGCAGGGAGAAGAAAGAGAGTCCTGGAGCCCACGGTACCAGCAGTGCTTCTGCCTGAGAGCAACTCTCTATGAACCCCGTATGTACACACCGGAAGGGAAGACCCTCACTTCCTTCCAGCCCTAAGCCAGCTGTGAAACCCCCATCTCTGAGTCAGTCTCCACTCGCACCCCACAAACATTTTTCATCACTGACAGCCACATTTTGTGGACTAAGGAACTTAAAGGGGAGAGGGCATTCAGGGCCGGCCTGGGAGTCACCTAACACAAGTTTTCAGTTAGTCTCCTTATATACACTCCATCTTGTTTACTGCAGTGTTCCCAGGACTCGGCAGAGTACAGCGCACAGTAGGTGCTCAAGTAACTGCTGGACTGAGCTCACATCTAAGCACAATAATATGGCATAAAATCAGGTGAGAACAGGGAGGTCACCCTGGCTGATGAACCTTCCCGGGCAAAGGTACTAGGTTCCAGGATGGGGTGGCCCCAAGCGTCCTCCAGCCCTGCCCTAGGCCTGCACAGGCACAGCAAACAACACCGTAGGCCGGCTGCCAGGAAGCTGGGCTTTTAGTCACTGTGGGTGTCGGCTTCAGAGCTAATTGAGAGGGAATCGACCCAACTTGACGTGGGCGCCAGCAGAGCCAGGACACCAGGGTTCTATTTCTGGCCTCCTCTCTGCCTCCTGCCTGACCTTGGACCTGTTCTTGCCTGAGCCTCAGTTTCTCTCTCTAGAAAACAGGAATAAATCCTTTGCCCCTTAGCCCCTAGAGGTCCAACAAGTTTAAAAGGAGCGCACAGAGGACCACCCTATGCTTCCGGGCTCTCTGGCATGAATGTTAATAAAAATAATATCCCAAGCTGTAGACACAGCAGGGTCCCGAGGTGTGGTGTTCAAGCCCCCTCCCTTCTCTTGCTGGGGGAGGGGACACTTAATGGCCCAAGGCAGGGAGATGAGAGGGAAAAATGGGGCCCTTCAAGATTTATTAATCTGCTTTGAGGAATGCCACCAGGGAAGGTTGGAAGTATCAGCCGAATAAATATCTCACCTTCCCAAGCCTGGGAAGGGAGGCCCTTAAGAACCAGAACCAATTGACTCTTGTCTGCCCATCAGGACTGGGAAAGTTAACCAGGTCATTCCCCACTCCTCCAATCAAGATGTGGGGGTGGGGTGGGAAGAGGCCAGGGGCCCTGCCAGGGGGCCATGGTGTTGTGATAGGGGCCCAGGCTTCAGCCAAGCCTGAGGAAGGAAAGGTCAGCCCAGCCTTTCACCCAATATGGCTGCTGGGAAATCTGGCCAGCCTGGGCTGAGCTGGCCCCACCCAGGGCAGGAGGCTAGCCAAGGTTGCTTCTCACCAAAAGATGGCCAAGACAGAACTCTAAATCCCTAACACCAGCATGGCCGCTGTTCTTCAGTTCAGTCCTACGGTGCATCCCTCACACATACTTACACACACACACACACACACACACACACACACACACACACACACACACCTTGAGGAAGTGTCTAGCAAATAAGCCACAGGCCCTGGATTCTCACTGTGTTCACTACCAGGTGTGTGAGACGCAAAGGCAATGGGTTATTAAAGTACTCACTGGCAGGGGGGGGGGGTTGCTAATGCCTTTCACAGCTTAGCCCCCTGACCCCACCAAGGATTCTCCCCCACAATCCTCCAGGCACAACACAGTGCCTTTCCTCGGGGACCTTGGGACACCCACTGCTCACAGGAACACTCGCCCTGGTACCACATACCACAGCAGAATGTTCCTGCTCCTCTAGCTGTCTGACCCTCTACCCTAGAAGCTGCCTGGGACATGGACAGCCTTGACACCAGCAAATCCCCCGAGTTATCTCCCAGAGCTCAGGACCCTCTCTCAAAACATCTGTCCTCCTCCGTGTTCCAGCCTTGCCCGGCAAGGCCTGCTTCCCTCCTCGTGCCTGTCAGGAAACCCCAAGCAACCGCAGTCAGTCTGTGTGTACTGACCTCCTCTTCCCTCTGCAGGGAAACCAGCACTGTGAGGAAGGACGGTTTGCGAGAGGAGCAAAGAAGCTCCTTACCTTTGAATGACAGTCGGACTCTAGGTGTGGCTGGAAGCTGATCCTGGATGGGGGTAGCGGGCCAGGCCCTGGTCAGCAGGGAAGCCCAGAGGATGAAGGCAGTGACAAGCATCGTGGGAGGGGCCTGGGGCCCAGGAAGCAGGCTCCAGTTCTGTGGACACCTGGGAAGAGAGCAAAGTTGGACTGTGTGAGCCATTTCCGTATGCAGCCTTTTATTTTGAGACAGGGTCTCTTCGCTGTATAACCCTCTGGTCTTGAACTTACAATGATCCTTCAGCCTTTGCCTCCTAAAGGCCAAGACCTTAGGGTAGTACCCCACCTACCTTCCCTTGTGCCTCAGTTTCCCTTCCTGAACAGACTGTTGCAATCTCCATGCTCACAGCCCTCAGCTCAGGACAAAGCTCATTCATTCTTCTGCCTACCTTTGTCAGGAGAAGTGTCACCTACAAGCCTGAAGTCCACAGTAGTGGGCCACCAGGGAGCACCAGGGGAGTAGCTGGAGAGCCAAGTCTTACCCCCTACTGTCCCTCCCCTCAGTTCCCTAAGCAGATGGCAGAAACCCTCTGTGGCTCACAGCAAGTTTCCACACTTTGCCCACAACCTACAGACTGGCCGCTCTCTCCCATGTCCAGATCTGCTTAAGCAAATGCTCTCCTCCCAGAGAAGGAAAGTCTGTACCTAATATTGGAGTGGAGGGTAATTATGGGAAGATGGGGAGTAAAAAAGGGACATACAGATGGCCCAAAGCAGGAGGGATGCCATCAGTCAAAAGGGAACAGACAGATAATAACAGGATTCACATTAACTAAAAAAGCAGGAAGCAGGAAGCACTCAGGTTAGACAGGCAGAAGGACTTCCTCCATGAAAAAGTACCAACCAGCTCAGGGGTCAGAAAGGATGCTAGAATGGCCAGAGGATCTGTGATAGGGTATACACCAGATGCACTGCTCCCTTCAAAGTCACCCATATCCCTGGCAAGTCCAAATTTTAATACTGTGTTTTTCAAATATTGTCTCCCCAGGCAGGCTGGCTGTTGGGTAAACGTAGCCCAGCACCAGTTGTTGTAACATATTGCTCCCTCCTGATACAAGTCTGCGTCTGCGCCAAATCCCACCCCCCACCCAGAAAGCACTGGGGGGTGAGGGCATTAAGGATAACAGCATCATGGCCCCAGATCTTTCCCCATGGGAAGCAATATGACAGACCCATTTCCAGGACACCAGGGTATGTGTACATTAGGATGCAGCCAGGATTGTGGGGCTGAGACAAGGCCTAGGCTCTAAGGTGGCCTCTTAGACTCCAGTGCCCTCCTCAGACAGCCCCCAGCCCTGGAGCCCTGCTTCTCCTGCCAAGGAAAACCACTTGGTGGTTCCTCAGACAGGAAGTGCAGCTTCAGCGGACTCCTCCAGACTCCTCCAGCGGTGCTCTCAGAGTGCCTGGCACACCTCTCATTTCTCCAAGATCTCCCCATCCCAGATGCTCTCTCGGGGGAAGGCTGGCTGACTGGGGGAGGGGAGGAGCAGGCCCGGCCCCTCCCCCATCGGCTGGGGGCACAAAGCTAGTGCCGACAGAATTTAAGACAGGCTCTGGCACGGAGGCAGGAGGGGGAGAGGGCTGAACAGTTTCCATCCACCCTAAGGGTGCACCAGGAGGCCCCCGTGAACAGACCTGTATCTACATCCACATATCCACACCTGCATGCCCACGCACGCCTTCACAAGCATGAGTTTGCTCAAGAACTTGACCTGCTAGTGGGGTGCGGCTCAAGGAAGCTAGAAAGGCAAGATGTAGTCTGAGTCCCCGAGAGCTTTGATCAGGGGGCTCATGTCAACAGCTCCCCACCATGACCTCATTTTTCTTCTGTACCCATTTTTCACAGTGACATGGTCAGGGTCACCAAAGCCAGTGAAGAACTCACTCAAGGTGTCCAAGAAAGTAGGGGACCTTTCCCCATGAGGTTCCTACAGGGAGCTCCACAATTCTCTGGCCCTTGAAGGAGTAAATGGGGGTGGGGTGAAGTCTGCTAGGGCCTCAAGACCAAATCCAGGGCCCCTCTTTGGGAATCTAGGGGTGGGGGGGACAGAGGAAAAAGAAGGATGAAGAGGAAAGGAGGGACAGAGAGGAGAGGGGGAGGGGGGCGGCTACAGTCCTTTCCCTTCAGCTAGCCCCTGAATACCTCTCATTCAACCCCAGTCCCCCTTAAAGCCCCCAAGTCAGAACAAGCTCGAGTAGGTGGACAGGGGAGGAACAGTCACCGCCACCTGGGAGCCCACCAGGAGAAAAACCGAAAAGGAGGAGAAGAAAAAGCTGGCGGGAGGGAACAAGGGAGGGAGGCAGCAGGCGGGAGGAGGAGAGAGGGAGGAGAGAGGGAGGGACGGAGGAGAGACGCCTGAACAAAGAAACGAGGAGCTGGGGCTGGCAAGGGGTGCAGGAAAGGGGCGGACGGAGGAAGGGGTCCAGAGGCACCTGGGGACGGGACGGGGGGCCAGGTGGTCAGATTGTCCAGCCTGATCCAGACCTCCCAAGCTCAGAGTGTGTGTCTATGTGCGTGTATGTGTGTGTCAGGGGGAGCCAGCCTGTCTTAGCAGAGGGAGGTTGGCTCCACTAGCTGAGAATTGCCTCGATTAAAGGGAGGCAAGGCTGTGGAGGAACACGGAGGAAATTACTAACAGCACCCCACCAGCTCATCAGCTAACACCCCCCCAACACACACCCCAAGACTCCTTCCTGGAGTCTCAGCTTCCCCCTCCCCCAACACCTCATAGACCAGGAAGCAGATCTGCTGGGACCGAAACCCCCTTTTGTGGCCAGGGTTTCCCAGTCAAGGTCACCTGGGCCAGGCTCCATCCCCACCCCCAAGGTACGCAGAGTAGCGGGGGCTGAGGCTGGGCTTCTGGCCTCTCCAACCCCCCACCTTCCTACTTCCGGGCCTGGCTCCTTTGGAACTACCGGGGAACAGTGAGGGGAGATCCGACTGCATTCTTGCCTGGCCCAGACAAGATAGTCCACGGCGTCCAGGCACACCCCCTGAGCAGCTGGAGAAGCAGCCCCGGCTCCATCCCACCCCCGGGCCCAGTTTTCCCCTATCTGTAACTAGGGTAGCGGGTACTGGAGAAACAAGAGTGAATTCGGGGAAACAGGAGTCCTTCTACCTGGCCCAGCTCCACGGTGGACACAGGGAGGCTTCAGTTTGTCCTCTCCCCAGATGTTAATGGTCTGGTGGCAAAATGCACCTATTTCAAGAATGAGGAGTTATCGGTCTGGCTGGGACCCCAGCCTTAGTTCCAAAGGACTCTTCATCTTGACACTTTCCTAACCTCACCTGCTCTAGACAACCCGCCACCCTCCATGGTCCCTTGCCCACTTCACCACTAGGGTCCGTGGTTCAAACTGAGGCTTGACCCCAAGCTCTTCCAACTTAACACCTCACCTACACCGAGACCCCTGAACCGGAGCAGGACCGGGAGGCAGCTGAGGGCCAGGAGATCGGCAAATGGCTGGAAGAAAAGCCCATTTGGAAACAGATCCCCTTGTTTTGCGGTTCCGGGCGACCCTCCACGTGGGGGCTTCCAATTTAGACCTTCTCCTGGGGCTGACCTGGTCTTCAGACTAGAGGCACAGAGGCAGTGCAAACGCGCCGTTTGGGAAAGAGTGCAGGCGTCAGCAGAAGACTAAAACAGAAGGATCCGAACTCCCACTCAGCGAGGGTAAGGGTACCCACCCAAAACCTTGCGGGGGTGGAAAAAGTTAATTCACACACCAGTGATCCCGCAGGCCACATCACCTAGTCACGCATCTTTACAGCACCCGGGAATGGAGGGAGTTCAGAACGACGGGACAGGTAGGAAGCACATCCTAGTTCGGTCGCCTGGTACCCGCAGACAGTGTGCCACGGTTCGCCAGACCTCGCGCACTTCTAAGGAGTTGCAGTGCCGCGGATCCTAGTGGGGTCGGGAGGTCGCGTTCCCTCCGTACTTACCTCGTCCACGGCGGCGGGGCCTGGGCGCCCGGGCAGCGGTGGCCGCCGCAGCAGCGGAAAGGTTTGCGTCGGGCCGGTCCTCTTTAGCTGCCCCCCGGGGCCACGGCCCTGTCCGCGCCCTCTTGTCTCTGAGCCTGAGCCGGGATCCGCACCGCGGACTCGGCTTCACTGGTTCCCCTGGCTTCGTGCACGTCAGCAGCCGAGGCCCCGGGCCCTAGCCCGGGCCATGGAAAGGCTCAGGGGCGCTCGGGGCCGCCTCCCCCGGGGCGGGCTGCGGGCGCCCCCTGGCCTGCGCGCCGAGGGCGCATTCCCCGGTGCGGGGCGCGGGCGGCGGCGCGCGCTAGGCTACGGAGCGCTGCGCTGGGCTCGGCCCGGTGGCGCTGCGCTTGCCTGGCTGTCTGACTAGGGCCCGGAGACCGAGCGGGGCTGCGCGGGTCCTCGAAGCGTACACTGGCTCTACGCTGCGCTCGGGGCTCCCTGGACCGCTGCGGTTTGTTCCCTAGCTGCTCGGGTCTCGAGGCCGCTGGCGGGACAGGACGCTCGGAGCCGCGCGCGGAGCGCAGGCAATTGGCCGCCCGTGGGCGACATTTGCATAGCACGGCCCCGCCCCGCCGGGCCCGCCCGGCCCCACCCCCGGGGCGGGACCCTCCCGGCCACCGCCCCGCCCCCGCTCCACCTGTCCGCGGGCAGGGCTCAGGGTTCCCAGGCGGTGGGCAACCCGCGCCAGGGGAGACTGCTCTGCGCCCTGCACCCCCGCCCTGGCATCGCGGGCGGCGCCCCCGCCCCGCCCTGGCTTTGTCTCTCCGTGGATACACGCCGCACATCGCGCCTGGTGTTTACCCGGGCATTCAACTCCCTGGTGAGAAGGGCTGGAGCGCAGGGGAGCAACCAGCTAGCACTCACCTGCGCGCCCCCTTCCGCGTTCCTCCTTCCTACTTGCTGCCAGCCACGGCCCGGTGGCGAAGGACCTGGGACGGCCCAGGCCTCTCAGCAGGTGGCGGTGCAGCCCTTGGGACGGTTGGCACTTCTGGACCTTCCGACAGATGGCTCCCTCCAGAGTAGGTCAAGTGGGTGCAGCCCAGCCACTAGCTCTGTCCAGCTAGCCAAATGCTCCAAGTGACCACCTCAAACACCAGTAAGTCTCATTTCAAACCAGCGGCCCTCACAGACTTTCCCTTTACAGTGCCATATTCCAGAGAACCCAGATGATAGGAGTTCCCCCCAACCCCTCCGCTATGAAAGGGGCACTTGCTTTCAAATCTCCTCAACAATTGAGCAAGAGCCACCCCTGACCCCAGGAAGGGTCTCTCTGAGCAGCCCAGCCCCCAAGGTCATGGCCTCATCAGCCAGAACCACTTCTCAGCCCTTCCCATACACTCTTGCTGTGGTCCCAGGAGGCTTTGGCCCTCTTTGTCCTCTGCTTCCTCCCTGTCCTCCATCTTCTATTCCCTCCTCCTCTTCTCTCCCTTCTCTTCTGTTTCCCTCCTTTCTTCCCCTTTCTTTCTCTCTGCCTTCTGCTCTCTCCCCACTCAGTCCTCCATTTGTCTTCTTCCTCCTCCTTCTCCCCCTCCTCCCCCTCTCTCCTCCTGTCTTCCTTTTCCATTTCTCTTTTCTTCTTCCTCCATCCTCTCCTTTTCCTGGCTATAACTCCCAGGAGAGCCGCTCTTCCTCTGACCCACTGGCTGGCTGACTGTGAGCATTAGGTGGGTATCAGAGGGCTGTTGGGACACTACTGAGGGTCACCTGACTCACAAGTGGGGTACTTCCTATGCTTCCAAGAGGCCTGGTTGTTTAAGGAAATGTCTACCTGCTGTGGTGAGGAACAGCACCGATCTTCTCCCTAACATCATGCTTCACTCAAAACACTAACAAAAAAGCCGGGCGTGGTAGCACATGCCTTTAATCCCAGCACTTGGGAGGCAGAGGCAGGTGGATTTCTGAGTTCGAGGCCAGCCTGGTCTACAAAGTGAGTTCCAACCCATCCAGGGCTACACAGAGAAACCTTGTCTTGAAAGAGGCTAGGTGAGCCATATGCCTTTAGCTTTGTTTTTGTTTTTGTTGGGTTTTTTTTTGTTGTTGTTGTTTTGTTTTTTGAGACAGGGTTTCTCTGTATAGCTCTGGCTGTCCTGGAGCTCACTTTGTAGACCAGGCTGGCCTCAAACTCAGAAATCCGCCTGCCTCTGCCTCCCAAGTGCTGGGATTAAAGGTGTGCGCCACCATGCCACCCCGGCTATGCCTTTAGCTTTTAATCTAGACCCTTCTCTGAGTTCCAGGCCAGTTTGGTCTACATGGCAAATTCTAAACCAGCCAGGGCTATACAGTAAAATCCTGCTCAGACAAACAAAACATGCACGCATCATGACAGAGCGAAGGGTGTTGCTCCGTGGTAAAGCATAGGCTTGGCATGTGCATCGCATGTATTTGGTCTGTAGTGCCAGAATCAAGTCAATCACTGCTGATCGCCTCCCTCATCCTCACCAGGACCATCTTTGAGGTTACCATCGCCATCACAGCACCAACAACGACACCAACATGGTGGGCAGCTTAGACCTACACTGACTCCTCACTGTGATTACATAGCTATCCCAGGGACTAGGGAGACAGTGGCTCTGTGGTTAAGAAAGAGTGCTGCTTCTCTTCCAGAGGTCCTGAGTTCGATTCCCAGCAACTACAACCATCTATAATGACATCTGATGCTCTCTTCTGTCATGCAGGCATACATGCAGGCAGAGCACTTAATCACTGAAATACATCAATGGTTACTGCCACTGCTATGGCTTCTAGGACCATCTCCTCCATTCTCCCACAGCCCCCACCTGTGTCTCCTTGAAACTCTTCTGTCACCAGTAGCAGCAGCAGGGTCCCGAAGGCAGAATTGTAAGGGTGTGGCAGAGCTCCAAGTTCAGGGCTGGAAAGGATTGCTCTCAACTAACCTGTTTGTGTGAGGAACGGCTCAGACACAGAACAGTTCTTTACTCAAAAGCTTCGGTAGTGGGACAATGGGAAGGGACCAGGAACAAGTATTGAACCTGAATATGTGCAGAGTGGAAGGCCAGGTTCCCTCTAAATGGATGGAGAGGTGGCGCACACCTTTAAAAAAGATTTATTTAGGGGCTGGTGAGATGGCTCAGTGGGTTAGAGCACCCGACTGCTCTTCCAAAGGTGATGAGTTCAAATCCCAGCAACCACATGGTGGCTTATAACCACCCATAACAAGATCTGACGCCCTCTTCTGGTGCATCTGAAGACAGCTACAATGTACTTAGATATAATAAATAAATCTTAAAAAAAAAAAAAAAGAAATGAATCCTTGGACTGAGAGACCAGCCGGAGAGGGCGAGGCTGTCTGGAGCGAGCAGAGCCGAACGGGGACGGTGGGAACAAGCGGAGCCGATCAGAGCGAGTAGGGCCGACTGGAGAGAGCGGGGCTAGCGGGAACAAGGGGGGGGGGCGTATGGGGGCAGCCGGGAGCGAGTGGGGCTGGCCGGAGCGAACGGAGCCAGCGGGAGCGAGCGGGGTCTAGCGGAGCGAGCGGGGTCGACCGGAACAAGGGGGAAAAAAAAAAGATTTATTTATTTATTTTATGTCTATGAGTACACCATTGCTCTCTTTAGACACACCAGAAGAGGCCATCAGACCCCATTACAGATGGCTGTGAGCTACCACGTGGTTGCTGAGAATTGAACTCAGGACCTCTGGAAGAGCAGTCGGTGCTCTTAACCACTGAGCCATCTCTCCAGCCCATAAAAAAATTTTTTTTAATTAAGTATAAGCATGGTGGCACACGTCTACAATCTGAGCAGTTAGGCAGTAGAGGCAGGATAGTCTGCAATTTGTGGTCATCCTCAGCTACATAGCAAGTTGAAGGCTAACCTGAGCTACATGAGACTCTTTCAAAAATCCTAAAGGAAAAGGAGGAAGAGGAGAAAACAAAAAGCCCCCAATACCCAAGTACTAAGCTGGTCATAGAAGCACATGCCTATCCTATAATCACAACACGTCAGAGTCTGAGGTAGGGGCTGCAGAATGAAATACTGTCTATAGAAATTAAGTACTGGGGGATGTGTGGGTGGTGTGGCACAGGTCTTTAATCCCAGCACTCAGGAAGCCTAGGCTGGTAGATCTCTGTGAAGTAAAGTCTCATGTATCTCAGGCTAGCCTCAAACTTACTAGTAGCCTAGGATGACTCAAAGGGAACCTCCTTTTACTTCCACCTCCACAGTCAGGGATTGCAGTTCTGTATTGGCATGTGGTACTGAGGGTCAAACCCAGGGGTTTGTGCATGCCTGGTCAGTCTGTCAACCAAGCTGCATTCCCAGCTATAATATAGTACTATCTGAATATAGAATATTATTTTCTGCAATTTTGTCTTCAATTTTTAGAGAGTCAAAGAACCTTTAAAACCAACCCTGGGGTCTGGTGAGATGGCTCAGCGGGTAAGAGCACCCGACTGATCTTCCGAAGGTGATGAGTTCAAATCCCAGCAACCACATGGTGGCTTACAACCACCTGTAATGAGATCTGACGCCCTCCTCTGGTGTGTCTGAAGTCAGCTATAGTGTACTTATGAATAATAATAAATGAATCCTTGGACCAGAGAGAGCAGGGACTGAGCAAGCAGGACCGGAGTAAGTGGGGGGAGAGCAAGCGGGGCCGGCCGGAGTGAGCAGGGTTGACCGGAATGAGGGAAAAAAAAAAAAAGAAAGAGTTGGGTCTTAGTCAAACAAACAAAACCGTGTTTGAAAAAAAAAAAAAAGAAAGAAAGAAACAACAACCCTGGTTTGATTCCAGCATTTGGGAAGCAAAGGCAGGCAGATTTATGTGAATTTGAGGCCAGCCTGGTCTACATTCTAATGTCTAGGCCAGGCAGGACTCCATCGTGAGATTCTATCTCAGAAAACTAAAACAAACAAACAAACAAACGAAAAGCAACCACACATTGGGGGAACTCCAGTTCCTACAAGGATCCTAACTACTTACTCTAGATGTTCTTCTATCTTGCGAAGGAAGTGGCCCTATTGTCCCCACCACGGAATGGAGAAGTAGGCAGTGAAGTGGGCAGGACCTGTGACCACCACGCTGAAGAGAACAGGCATCTTCAGAAGTTGGGAGGAAGCCCTAGGACAGAAAAGGCCAGGCTCTGGTGCCAAAGAAGCACATGGAACCAAAGGCAGGCAACAGGAGCTGGAGCCCCAAGCCTCGATCCGAGTTTAATATTTTGACTGAATTCAATCATTATCGAATGACTCGTGAGAGCAAGTCTGAGTAGCACCAGATCCATTTAAAAGATAACATGAGCCAAGAGGCCCAGACAGAGCTGAGAGAGCTGACATCATACCTAGCTCAATGGACTGGCTGTCTTCACCATATACACCCCGACACCTAGAGCCTTCTTGTCACCCACCCATTAGCTGTTCATGCCCCCCCCCAGTACAGAGGATGTCCTAAGGGTAAACCAAAAGTCCTCTGTGAGACCCTCAGCTCCAGGCATGATGTACGTCTTCTGTAGCTCCCGCTACAGTCACATGACAGGGTCAGGGGAGGGCATCTGTGACTTGGCTTCCTGCACCCTTCTAGGTGTTCCAGGTGGGCAGGAACTGGCTTAATCTCCACCCTGGGTGATGGCATTCCCTAAAAGCAAGAGAAAAGCTCCAGCCCAAACTGTTTTCTTGGCAGCTTTTGTATCTGCTTCTCTCTCTCTAGCTCTTCCAAGCTGTTCTGTGGGAACTGCATTGCAGCCTCTGGGCCTCCCGCTGCCTATACATCCTCTATCTGGCTGCCAGGCCTACCACAGGCCAGAGACGGAAGCCTGAAGATGCATGGCCCCAGCTAACCTGAGAGGGACCCTGTCCTTAGCCCTCTGCATCGGAAGGCTTGGACTTGGAAGACCTCAGAGACCTGCCACGCCCCCTTGGACGAAGGTGGTGTCTACACTCCCTCCCCTGCACCGGTCTCCAGGGAACCTGTTTCCCGGGCCTAGCAGGCAGAGCAGGCCCTGGCCCGCCCAGTGCTGCTGGCTCATATTTCCTTACTTTCTGGTTTTCTCATCTCCCCTGCCCCAGGCGCCACGGCCTGCTCTCTCGCCCAGCCCCCACCCCCGGAACTGGAACCAGTGAGTTGGGAAGGGGCCTGAGAAGGGGAGTGGGGCAGCCGGTTGGGGCAGCACCAGGAGGGGGAGGCAGTGAGGAGTCACCCCTGGCCCAGGGCCAGGATGAGGTTTGGTTCAACCTCCTGCCCAGTCTGCCCCAGAGGCTGGCTAGGAGCCCATCAAAAGCTGGAATGACCCACCTCCCTGGCAGTTCATCAGCCTTTCTGCCCCTGTTCCCTTCATTAGGAATGTTCTTCCCAGCTGGCTATGCCAGTTGGAGTCCTGCACTTCCTCCAGGACTGAGCCTGGGTCATCTCTTTCACCCATTAACATGGGACTCAGGTTCCCATGTTCTCTGCTCCTCTTACTCTGAACCTCTCAGGCATCCTTACTTAGCCTCTTCTAGAACCTCTGGACTCTCATTTCTGGAGCCATCCCACATGTAGTTCCTTGGCATCTAGAATGTCTTTCCAGTTTCCTTCTAGGTCCTTCAGGTCCCTGGGCAGAGTACCCAGAAAGCCAGTCCTTAGTGATGGTTGAATCGGAGCTTCCTGGGGTCATCCAAATACTAGGAAATCCTAAACTCTGCACATTCTTTAGACCAGAGGATCAGCAACGGCTGCCCATGTGAGTTCAGTGTGTGAATAATTCAGAGACAGACACACAGGACTAAGATCCTTGCTTGTTATCCTTTCATTCTGTGTGTGTGTGTGTGTGTGTGTGTGTGTGTGTGTGTTGGTAAGGAAAGTGGAGCTGAGAGGACCTAAGCTCGCTGGCTTTGAAGTGACCCATGACTCAGGGCCATCCTGAGCATATCCTGTTTAGACAGGGGCCATGTAGCCCTCCTGCAACCCATCAGGCCTGGCCAGCCTCGTGGGGAGCCAAGATCCAGGCCTAGAACTCTATCCCTGCCTAGCTCTGCAAAGCCACACCCCCAGCAAGAGTTGGGGCGCGGAACCCAGTGTTCCTCTGCTCCCATGGCACAGACATCTCCTCTGAGAACCTGGTCAGGGATGACATGACAGGACAGACAGCAAAGCAATGGGCCTGCTGAGGACACCTGCCACTCTCCTAATCCTGGCCTTGCCTGCTCTGTGGGCAGTGCTTCCTTCCAACAGCTCAGCCCCAAAGCCTAAGCTAGTCTGGATTCTCACATTTGCAAAGACTTTCAGCTTCACCTTTAAAGTATGCAAAGTGCTAGGTGAGCACAGGTTACCTCTCTGACCACCAGGTAAGCACAGGTTACCTCTGACCACGACTTGTTTAGTAGCCACAGCTACCACCTCCAGGGCCAGCTTCACCTCATATCTGACTCTGTGAAAGCCTCCTCCCTCATTCCCCCTGTTCCAATTCCTTCCTCCTACAAGATTTCAGGGTAAGGTAGGTGCAAGGTCATGTTTCTTTGCTTACCCCAAGGTCTCCATGGCTCCTGCTTTGTTGAAAGTCAAATCCAAGTTGGGCATAGTAGCACACACCTATAATGCTAGACTCAGGAGACTGAGGGAGGAGTTTTAAAACCAGCCCTGGCCACCTAGTGAGACCCTGTTTCGAAAAGGAGAGAGAGAGAGAGAGAGAGAGAGAGAGAGAGAGAGAGAGATTCCCAGGTTTTACATGATGGAAGCAAAGAATTGTCTCCCTCTGGTTGTCCTTGAGGAGGAGGAGGGTAGGAAAGCTATCTTAAGATGGTTGTCTCTAGCCGGGTGGTGGCGGCACACACCTTTAATCCCAGCACTTGGGAGGCAGAGGCAGGCAGATTTCTGAGTTCGAGGCCAGCCTGGTCTACAAAGTGAGTTCCAGGACAGCCAGGGATATTACAGAGAAACCCTGTCTCGAAAAACCAAAAAAAAAAAAAAAAAAAAAAAAAGGTGGTTGCCTGTCCCTACCTCTCTGACTCTTGTCCTCCTAGCTACAACCTTCTCCTTCCATACTTGGGCCCTCCCAGCCTTGGGGCCTCCATTGTAACTGTTCCGGCACAGGCACATTCTTCCCACAGATACCTGCATGCGCTCACCCTTACTGACCTGTGCCCAGCGCCCGCCTCCTCGGCGGTCCATCCTGACCATGCTCTCAGCATTCTTCCTTTCCCCCTTGCCCTCCCCTCTCCTTTTCTCCTCCCAACATCCCAGTTGTCATGGTCAGTGGTTAGTCTGTAGAAAGACCCGGCTGGGTTGAGGGTGCTCCATGTTCTGACCATGGGCAGGGAGCTGCCTTCCCTACCTTGGGGTCTCTCCAAGCACTGGGGGTAGGGATGGGCAAAGAAGGGGACTTGTTCAATGCTTCACCCATAAGAACTGGCCTCAGGAGAAACACTCCCCCCCGAAAGCAGCAGCTGCAGCAGCTAGGACTCCAGGTGGGTTCTGTTCCACCTCTGCAAAGCAGAGTCCTAGCAGAGACATTTGTACTGTGAGCTTTCTAGGGACAGACACAGTGGCAGAGGTAGACCTCAGAGCCAGGAGAGACCCCAGCGGCTCACTGACAAAGTGGACCATGGCAGCCTGTGGTCTTGTGAGGTTTCTGGCTACCTCCCAGGACCGCATCTGCTGTGCACACTCCCTCCATGTGTCTGTGTGGCCCCGTCCTGGGGGAGGGGGGCCCAAGGAGGGTTCTGTAGCCAGGCTTGCAAGCTGGAATCTGGACTTACTTAGTTCCAAATGACTGGGGAATGTCCCTTCCGTGACAGTGGTGGTGGCGGTGGTGTTCCCCCCCCCAGTCCCTCTCTCCCAGCAGGGGAGTGGGGCCCAGATGAAGGCAGCCCCCCCATAGGAGGGGGGAAGGGCTAGTGCACAGACACTGGGCACCAGGCCATCAGGCCTTCCTCCTAAGGCCTGGCTGCAGGTCATCCTAGAAGAGGGATTGCAATTTAAGGTCACCGTCCCTTCTCTCCCCCAGAGAGCAGAACCCAGAGCATCCCAGTTAGATCCCGAGTCTCCTTGATCATGGAATCTGAGATCTGAGAGGCTTCCGCCAGCAGCAATGGGGCAGGCCAACCAGGAACGCTGCTCCTAGGAAAACCTCCTCTTTAAGGAGTGTAGCCTTTGTGCTTTGGAGGATGCGGGGCACCATGTTCAATGCCAGGTGCATATGCAGGGAGCTAACTCAACCCTGGGTTTACTCTGTCCAGAGAGCGGGCTCTCTGTGCTCTTATGTAGTTGCCAAGCCAAGTGGAGACCTTTCTGTCCAGGCAGGGCTTGGTGTTCAAGCATGACTGGGCAGAGTCCAGAAACCTGCACCTTTTGCCGTCTCCAGCCCTTCATCCACGGGTGGGGGAGGGAGCCTCCATTGTATTTTTTGGAGATCTGTGGAGTCCTATGGTCAGGCCTTGAACTTACTTTAGCTGTACCTCATCATATATCCATAGAACGGTGAGCTTTTTTTTTAATATTTATTTTATTTATATGAGTACACTGTAGCTGTCTTCAGACACACCAGAAGAGGGCATTGGATCTCCATTATAGATGGTTGTGAGCCACTATGAGGTTGCTGGGAATTGAACTCAGGACCTCTGGAAGAGCAGTCGGTGCTCTTAACCACTGAGCCATCTCTTCAGCCTCTAGAAGGGCAATCTTTTTTTTTTTTTTTTTAAAGATTTATTTTATTATATGTAAGTACACTGTAGCTGTCCTCAGACACTCCAGAAGAGGGAGCCAGATC
This sequence comes from Mus minutoides, assembly GCA_902729485.2. NCBI lineage: Eukaryota > Metazoa > Chordata > Mammalia > Rodentia > Muridae > Mus > Mus minutoides. Next base: position 1,853,529 of record LR749536.1, read on the forward strand.
TCGTTACAGATGGTTGTGAGCCACCATGTGGTTGCTGGGATTTGAACTCATCACCTTTGGAAGAGCAGTCGGGTGCTCTTACCCGCTGAGCCATCTCACCAGCCCCTAGAAGGGCAATCTTAAGAAAGAAGAACGGGGCTGGTGAGATGGCTCAGCGGGTTAGAGCACCCGACTGCTCTTCTGAAGGTGATGAGTTCAAATCCCAGCAACTACATGGTGGCTTACAACCACATGGTGGCTTACAACCACATGGTGGCTTACAACCACCCGTAACAAGATCTGACGCCCTCCTCTGGTGCGTCTGAAGTCAGCTACAGCGTACTTATGAAGAATAATAAGAAATGAATCCTTGGACCGGAGCGAGTGGAGCCGAATGGGGACGGCTGGAGCAAGCGGGGACGCCGGAGCTAGCAGGGCCAGAGCGAATGGGGCTGAACGGGGACGGCCGGAACGAGCAGGGCCAAACCGGAGCAAGCGGAGCGGATCGGAGCGAGCGGGGCTGGCTGGAACAAGCTGGGGCCGTACGGGGGCGGCCGGGAGCAAGTGGGGCTGGCCGGAGCGAGCGGGGTCGAGCAGAGCGAGCGGGGTTGACCGGAACAAGGGGGGGAAAATAGCTAAAGAAAGAAGAACGTATTTGATTTTGTCTGTGAATTCCAGATCTGGACCCCTTGAATATTGGGGGTCAAACCTCTGAAAGAGAAAAGACTAGGACTTCCTTGAGGGTGCTGGGATATGATATGTTTTTATTTTTATTTAGTTAAACTTACTTATTGATTTGCTGTAACATCCATCATAGGTTGCCCTCCAGCTTTCTCTGCACGCGAGGAAAATGTGGAACCTGTGAGTTTCCCACCTTCACCTCCCCAGTGCCAGGATTACAGGCACGTGGCTACCAAGTCTGATTTTATGTGGTACTTGGGGTCAAATTTCCCGGGGCTTCTTACATCCTAGATAAGTAATCTATCAACTGAGCTAGACCCCTAGATTTTAAAGCATTTCCTCTGGCTAATGGGAACCTAAAGACAATGTTGTGCTTACTCGGAGGATTGGCCTGAATTTGGCTGGATAACCGAGATGTTGCTAGATCTTTTTTCAGAGAAAACTAGGAATCTCTCTGCTTTCTTCTGAATTCTAACCCAATGGGTCTGACCTGGAATTTGAGCTGGAGGTACAGGCTACCTACCTGGCCCTTCTATCCTTGGACACACGGCCAGCTTGGCAGATGTCCCTGCACTCCTCTCCTTCAAGAGTGATTTAGACCTTAATCTGAGGACAAGTTTGTACAGAGCCTTAGCTTGCTGTCAGAGGAGCAGGGAGCAGTCCAGATGGAGGGATAAGAACGGGGTGGGGTGGGGGTGGGGTGGGGAACATTGGGTGGGGGGATAGGGAGGGGAGTGATTTAGTTGAGACAGCAGAACAGATCTCAAGCCCTCCTGGCTTGAGAACCCTCAGAACAGCTTACCCTTGCGGGCATTGTTCCAGCCAGCCACTGGACTGCACTCAAGCTCCTCAACCTACCTCCTGGGTACCCAGAACTTACCAGGCGCTTGGGATCTGAGTCCAGGGCCTCTTGGTTGTTCAGTAAGCACTTCCACCACTGAGCCATCTCCCCAAACTTTTTCCCCCCAAAATAAAGTTGATTTGGGGTCTTTTCGATTTTTTTTTTAAATTTCTATGCATGCATGTGTCTTCATGTGTATGTGTGCACACGTGCATGTTAGTGCTCTTGGAAGGCAGAAGAGGGTGTTGAACCTACAGGTGGTTGTGAGCTGCCTGATGGGGGTTCTTGGAGAGACCGGGCAAGTGCTCTTAGCCACTGAGCCAACTCTGCAGCTCTTACTACAGGGTCTTGATGCACATAGATGAAACGAGCAAGAGTGCTAGAGTGTCCCGTGCTACCTTCATGGGCTAGCATTACGCAGCTCCACACCCAGCTTTTTCTTAGAAAGCAATGCTTTTCCTTGCTGTCCTCTAAGCCATGTTGTCTCAGTCCTCCGGTCCTTGTCTCAACCATGGGGCAGCCACCAGTCTCTCTCTCCAGACACCCAGTCATGTCCAAGTGGGGAGCTGCACATGACTGCCCTGTGGCTCGAACCAGGAAAGGCCAGTCCATCTCTATGAGTTTTCTCCAGTCTCAGGACAGCTATGGTGAGGGCAGCCTGTCACACTGAACCTGCCTATGGAGCAAATCTCACCTTTATCCCTAAGCCTCAGTTTCCCTTTCTAGGAAGGAACTGTCCTTAGCATTACCTGTCCCTGCTCAAGCTCAGGCATCAAAGTTTCAGTACCTCCAGCAGCCCTCTAAAGCCTGGCAGTGGTGGCGCATGCCTTTAATCCCAGCACTCCAGAAGAAGAGGCGCCTCCTAAGGCAGTGGTTCTCAACCTGTGAGTCATGACCCTTTGAGGGTCAAATGGCCCCTTTACAGGGGTCGCTAAGACCATCGGGAAACACAGATATTTGCATTACAATGTATAACAGTGGCAAAATTACAGTTATGAAGTAGCAACGAAAATAATTTTATGGTTGGTGGTCACCGCAAAGTGAGGAACTGTATTAAGGGTTGCAGTGTTGGGAAGGTTAAGATTCTGAAGAGAGCCGGGCGTGGTGGCGCACACACCTTTAATCCCAGCACTTAGGAGGCAGAGGCAGAGGCAGGCGGATTTCTGAGTTCGAGGCCAGCCTGGTCTACAAAGTGAGTTCCAAGACAGCCAGGGCACACAGAGAAACCCTGTCTCAAAAAACTAAAAAAAAAAAAAAAAAAAAAAAAGAGGAAGGGAATACCTTGGTGGCTCAGAACCATAAACTTTAACTATGGTCGGAGTTCCCCAGGGCAGGAGAAGAACCCAGACAAGAGGAAGCCAGGTGTTTAGTGAAGCCGGAGCCAGAAAGGCAGGCACAGCTCTGATGTAGCTGTTTTGTGAGTTCTAGAGCTTTCATGGAAGTGGGATCTCAGAGACAGGAAGAGCCCGCCTAGCTGGCCAGGCAGCCCTAGGGACCTTTGATGTCACTGGTCTTCACTCTCCCAGCCTGAACAAGCTGGGACCAGAGAGTATCTACATAGCTGTGTAGAAAGGCTGCTGGCAGGGCCTCATTGCAGGGGGGTTTCATTTGCCTCTGAGTCCTCATCTGTAAGTGGGAACACGTCTGTTCCTCACCAGGTTGTGGGAGATTCGAATTAACCTCCCTGAACAGGTTTCTGAGAGCACCCGTTATTATGCACGGCACATTTTCCCCAAGTTATAACTTATTGGCCCTCCTCACTAGTGACAGGGAGACCAGAATGCCAATACCAGGGGCACAGAGACAGTAACCAGAATTGCTCTACAGAAGCCCCAGAAAAGAAGGAGCAGGTGTCTGTTTTCTCACCTGAAACAGGGATGCACTTAGGTTGCCGTGGCTTTTGGTTGTTCTACTATGAACCCACCCGCTGCTGCCTCTGCCAGTCAGGTGTTCAGGCCCTGCAACAGTAGATATGATTCTCACATTCACTGGGACCTCCGTAGGGAAGGCAGCCTCATTGTCCCCCTGGGAGAGAACCTGTTTGCAGGCTGTCATGGGAACACAGCGTCAGCAGAGCAGACTGCCTGGGACTCTTGGATCCCATACCGCCCCCTCCTTAAACAGGCCACTGTCTCGATCCTTGATCCTTCACGTCCAGCGTATAGTTCCTCCAAACTGTGATGTACCAGGAGTTACAGCAATCAGCAAGATGGGGTTCTAGGGGTAAGCAGGGAGCTCTTCTGACGGAGGGAAGCAAGTGAAAAGGCTCAGAGGTCTGGGAGTCTGAGGGTAGAGCTAGATGCTAGTGTCGGCCGGCCGAGGAGGCAGCTGCAGGACTGGTCACAGGGGAGAAGCAGAGATGCAGAGAGTTGGGCGACCCTCTGACAAGGGGACAAACGCTCGTGGAGAGCATGAGCGCTTCCGGGGAGCCCCCAACCTGTGGAAACTTTGCTTCTTCTATTGGTTGATTGACAGCTGTCTCCAGAGTGACAGGACACCATCTCTGTGGGACATGTTGTCTTCACGAATACTGACAAGCTGGGGGGAATCTCAAATTCTGGGAGGACACAAGGCCACAGTGTCACGGTCACCTTCTTCTCTGCCTACCTCTCTAGTCCTTCTCAAACCTGGGTACTATTTGCGCATATCCACAGATAACCCTGGCTGGATGAGGCAGGGCCCCTGCTTCCAAAGGCTCCTGTTTGGTAAACGTTATGACCCTTGGTCAGAAATAGTGAAACTGAGGCCGAGAGAGAGGGCCTTGTCTAAAGCACCAAAGGATAAAGAACTTCACTTACATCAGCATCTTCTCAGGTCCTGGCAAGGCCATCCACAGCAGGAAGAGTGGGGCTCTGGCCGCAGGCTACATGGCTGCAGTGTCTGGCAGCCTTGGTCCTGCCTCTCTGCTCCTGCTTTGTCCCCTCCCCAGCAGCCCAGCCTCGGTAGCTCCCCTATCCTCAGGACCCTGCTCCCACACTGCTTTTCACTGTAGGAACCCCTCCATTCTGCCCATCATCATCATCATCGGCCTCTCCTGGGTCGGAGAATCCTCTGCTTAGCTCCAGAGTACTTATCTTCACATCCTGGGGGACTCCTTTGCAGGAGCTGCGGCTCCACTAAGCGCTTCTGAGGAGTCAGGTTAGGGAGACCACCTAAGGGCAGAGCCCCGGGATGGGGGCTAGGTAGGGATCCACAGGAGGGAGCAGGGAGCCACAGGAGGACACCTGGCTGGCCTCAGTCTCCCCAGAGGGGCTGCCTGTGTTCCAGGTGTCAGGCAGGCTCTAGGCTACGCTGCCCCCACCAGGTGTGAGGCTTCCGGCCCCTCAGAGGCCCCTTTGTCCCTTATCTTCTCAGCCTCTTTGGTGGCAGTGTACAGATAAGCAGCCCTTTCTGGGCTGAAATTCCAACCTGGCAGCTACTCCACCCCCTGGGGGTCTGGGCCCTGCCAGCTGCACACTCTCCCGGGACCCACCCAACACGTACATTCCACCTATGGTTCTGCAAGCTAGCTGCACATTTTCACTAAATCCCCCCACCCAACACACACACATCGGAGCCCCGACTACCCCCTTGACCATACACATTGTCCTTATCCCTGACCCTCCACATTTTGTTGACAATGCCCCTTCTTTTGACCCTCATAGCTGGGCATAGAGAACATTGCAGGTGGGGGCCCTGACCTACCAGTGGGAGACTGAAGGCCGGGAGCTGACCCTTGTGTGATCTCAAAGATCTCCCACCCCGGGGCAACCCCAGACACACCCCCTAGGCTTCCTGGACCACCCTTCTCAGGGACTCTCTGTCTCCATCTCTCAGCCCTGTCTCAGCTTCTCTTCTTCCCTGTCTCCCCCCTCCCCCCTCATTAAGCCTCCTAAACTCGCCAGCTCCCTGAAGCAGGAAATTGCATTCTGCCAAGATTAAATGGACTTGAACGCCCTGCCTCTGCCCACAAGGGAGGGGAGCTGAAAGGGGCCAAGTTTGTTGGGGGTGGGGTCGGGTCCCTGAACCTCAGTTAGGGAAGGAGGATCTAGCAGGATGGGACGGGGCTTTCTTAAAACAGAGGGAAGAGGACCAACATGCCAAAAGTGAGACAAAGTCAGAGGATTATGGCCCCTCCTAACTGAGGTAGGATGGAGGAGCAGTAAGAGGAAGCCAGGCGGTGACGGTGTGTGTGTGTGTGTGTGTGTGTGTGTGTGTGTGTGTGTGTGTGTGTGTGTAGCGGGAACAGGTTCTCATTAGGTGGGGGGGGGGGGGGGGAGGGGCGGGAGGAGGAAATGGTGATTGGGAGGTGAGAGAGGATGCCTGTCTGGTGGAGACCCAATCAACAGGAAATGGGAAGTGAACTCTGAAGGATGTAGTCACTGCTTTTTTGGAGTACCCTGTGGGAGGAGTTGGCACTTGTCCCTCTTGCCAATGGTCCAAGGTCTCTCAGCAAGGGCAGAGCGGGAATATCCTGTGTGACCTTGGGTCCTCTGGAACCCTTTACACAGCCCTGAAAGCCTTCAGGACCATATAGCCCATAGCCAAACACTGTCCAACAGTGTCAGGATACACACACACACACACACACACACACACACACACACACACACACACAGACAAAGCCAGGACTAGTGGCTCGGGCCTGTGTTTCTTGTTACTGGGGACAATGGCTAAAGTCTGCTCTGAATACAGAAGACACAGACAGCTCTGAACTGACCAAGAGGAAAGAGGTGTCAAGGCTAACCCCTCTGTCCAGAGGATTAGACCCTAGGGTCTTCACCAGCTCCACATTCCATCCATGAAGACAGCCATCCCCATTTCCCAGAAGAGTGCTCTGAGCCCAGACCAGCTGCCTCGCTTTCTGGGTCACAGGGCTACCCCAAGGCTAATTCACAAGTGAGGAGAGAGGAAAGTGAGTCAGATCAGTTCCTTCCTTCCCAGGGAGGAGGGTAAGGATAATTGAGCCTCTGTGGCACCCTGGGTTTAGTTCCCTGTCTAAAGGAAACCATGGCCTTGAAGAAACAAGGAGGAGCCCAGCCTATTAGAGTTGGTCACATGTCACCTTAGAGTTGTGACTAGAGACTACTACACATAGTGCTAGCTTTGCCAACATGTCCTTGGTTCTGGGACTCTGGGAAATACAGCTTGGCTCCTTCAATGTGATTTTAAGAAATGAAGGATCAGTTGAGCATGGTGGCACATGCCTTTAATCTCAGCACTTGGAAGGCAGAGGCAGGTGAATCTCTGTGAGGTTGAGGCCAGCTTGGTCTACAGAGTGACTTCTAGGACAGCCAGGGCTATGTAAAGAGTCCCTGCCTCAAAAAGGAAGAAGAGGAAGAAGAGAAAGAAGAGGAAGAAGAGGAAGAGGAAGAAGAAGAGGAGGAGGAAGAGGAAGAAGAGAGGAGGAGAAGGAGAAGGGGGAGGGGAGGGGGAAAGAGAGGGGAAGGAGAAGGGGAGGGGGAAAGAGAAGAAGAAAAGTCTTCTAGAAGGGAAGCAAAAGCCATTTGTGTCCCAGGAAGAGAACTCATGGACTCATGCTGTTTGGGTAGACCCTGAGATAACTTCAGCATAGCTGATCATGGAAAGACAATGGCTTTGGGTCGAGGTTCATGAACAACTGTGGGAACTCTGTTGAGCTGTCCCACTGCAGCCACTGTGACAAACCACACTGTTGAGGCCTCCGCCCCACCTGCCACCCAGGCTTGCTTTGTTCACATTGCTGGTGCCCATTTCAAGCAACCTGAGCTGGGCAGTCACTTTCCCAGAAAGGAGGCTGGCTCCGTCCTGGCGGCTGCTGAAAAACGGGCTTCACCTGTCCAGATGTGGGAGAACTGACCCTTACATCCTGGGAGGGGTGGATCGGCTCATAAAACAGGTATCCACTCCCTCACGCATCCAGGTTCGCCTGGCAGAGCCTGGGAAAAGACACAGCTGAGTCCAGATAAGACTGGGGTTAGAAAGGACCCCTCATGCTGATCTCAGAATGTTGCTGCTCTGAGATGTTTCCTAATGACTTCCTGGTTGGTTTTAATCTCCAGGTGGATCAGTGGAACAGCTGCTGAAAGATCTGAGCTGGCTTTGTCTTTCAGGTCATGGATGGGAAATGACCCAAGCCCTGTCCTGCTTTGTTCTGGCATAACAACCCCAGGCTATCTATCAATTATGAACAAAGAGGAGTCCCTGTCCTCAACACCAGTCCTCTAACCTTCTTTGCCAATCCTTTCTAGTTGTGAGGGAGGATATATGTCAGAGACTTCTAGGTCTGGCTGGTTCCTGCCAAGGGTTCCTCCTCAAGAGTGTCCCCTCATCCATCTTGCTCAGTAGTTCACATTTCCTGTGGTCCCTATCACAGAGCAAATGGCTTCATCTACCCTCTGTCCTCCCCTGTGACCTCTGGTAGGATGGAGACCACACTTGCCTTGGTCACCCTTGGTTCAAGCCTAGCAAAAGAGGTTAAGAGTATAGCAAGTTCCACTTGGGAGGCAGAGGCAGGTGGATTTCTGAGTTCGAGGCCAGCCTGGTCTACAGAGTGAGTTCTAGGACAGCCAGGGCTATACAGAGAAACCCTGTCTCAAAAAACAAAAACAAAAATAAAGAGTATAGCAAGTTCAAATTGGTCAGATGTCAACCTTGGGGACTGAGCCATCCAACCAATAGATCATAAGGTACAAGCATCTTTTCAAAGGTTTAGTTAGCAAACTTCTTCCCCCTGCTTTGCACGTACATAGCCTGTGCATTCTCTTTCCTGGCCCTTGGAAAGGGTAGGTGATAGGTAACACGCAGGAAGGCTGTAGACATCAGCTAGACGTGTCAGCTAGACGTGGCTTCTGCCTTCAGGGAACTCAGCATCTTTCCAGAAAGACAGAACTGGAATTTAGGAAGGAGCTGTTTACACCACAGAAGGCCAGAAAGAATGGTGCTAGGTGGGCCAGGGAGAATACCAGGAGATGAAGGTGGGGGTTGAGGCCCGTGGTGCATAACACTGTAGGATTTAGCTAAGTCACCCACTGGCTCACCTGACACTCTGAGTCTTGAAGACCTCACAAATTAGAAGTGCACACTCCTGGCCTCCAGTGGCTGCCCAGAGAGCATAGACACACAGCTCTGTGTCTGAGCTGGCACACCCCTTAGGCTATAGCTACTTGTTAGCATATTCTCAGCTCTTCTGTTAAATGCCTTCCCCCAACACAGAAGGAGACAGGTTTTTGGACCCTGATACCTGATCCTGGAGCCCCAGGGACCTGTCTCTGAGGTGGAGCAATCAGAATCAGGCTGTTGTAAGGAAATATCGAGCTCCTTGCATTAGCACACAAGGGGGAGGGGCAAGGTGCAGGCTCTGACGTCAGAGGAGAGAATGTGCCAGGAGTCTAGGCAGCTAAATGAGCTCTTTACCTGTCCCATCCCAACAGAGGGCCTCAGATCAGCTTCAACAGGCCCTAGTGGTCTTTCAGCTTGCAACCCTCATTTGACTCTGTAAGCTTTCCAAAGTCAGAGACCTGATGGCAAGGTTTAGCAAGTCACACTGCCAAATCTCTGCAGTTATAGCCTCAGGACTTTAGCCATGGGGTCTCAAGTGTGGAGGCCCCAGCAGACCTGCAGTGTGGTTCAACATCAACTTCCTGAATGCAGGGAGCTCTTTGGTGAATCTGGGAATCATGTGTTGTTGAGGAGAGAGGGAATTCTAGTGGCTCCCAGCTTGCATGGCTTTGGGAGACTACCATTGGTTGGAGAAAGGCAAGGGCCTGGGACATGGGCCCCTGCGGCCCTTACCTGGGCTCCTCCTCCCGAGCCTAGCCTGGGGCTTGTCTAGTCTAGGAGTCTGAACGAGGCAGGTAGCTCTCCTCCATCCAGGCTTGTGTCCTCTCTGCCTCTTCACCTCTTTGTCTGAGGTCCTGCTTTAACCCCTCCTCCTCCACCCATCACACCAGCTGGCAGGAGGACAGAAGAATTAATGATGCCTGCCATTGAAAACTGTGTGGCTTTGTCTAGGCCAGTGGGGCCTACAAGGCTGGTGGGGATAATAACTCACAAACAGTGTCAAATACAGACTTTTATTGTCCTGCACACGGAGGGCAACAGACCCAGGTGTTCAGGCTCTCGTGGACCTTATACCGGCCTTGGGGCTTGGTGGAAAGGGCAGTGGGAACTCTCTGTTAGTAATCGGGGTCTTGCTGAGCAGTGGTGGCGCATGCCTTTAATCCTAGCACTTGGGAGGCAGAGGCAGGTGGATCTCTGTGTTCGAGGCCAGCCTGGTCTACAGAGTGAGTTCCAGGACAGCCAGGCAGGGCTACACAGAGAAACCCTGTCTGAAACAAACAAACAAACAAACAAACAAAAATCAAACAAACAAACAAACAAACAAACAAAGTAATCAGGTGTCCCATTGGCCTGCTGGGGACCTAGCAGAAGCTTACATCACTTGCCACCACCAGGTATGCTAGGTGCTGCACATAAATGGACCCCCAGCCACCCCAGGTCTCTCTCTCTCCTCCTTCTCTCTGTCTCTGTCTCTCTTTGTCTCTGTCTCTTTCTGTCTCTTGTGTGTGTGTGGCACGAGAGTGCCTGTGTGTGCTCGCGCATATGTGTGTGTGTCTGTGTCTCATTCCTTCTCTGTCTTCCTGACTGTCTGTCTGCTTATCTGCTTTTCTCCCTTATGTCCTCACTCCAAGATGGCCTTTTGCTCTACCCTCCCCCAATAAACCTCTTACACTACATCTGTTGCTGTGTAGAGTAACTTCTCAGGGGCATACCTTGGCACCAACCCGCCAAGTGTACACCTCCCCCTCTTTCTCATCCTGTCACTCTCTACCCCAGGTGAAACAGAATCTGGGATTGGCGCCATGGGAGGGCAATGCTTATCCCTAAACACTCTGGTCTCTAGGGTTTCCCTGATTGGGAAAGGGAGGCATGATAGGCCCAGCTTCAGGCAGAGCCTTCATTTACCTGTAACATCCCAAAGTTGACTCATCCACCTGGACCCTCAGAAAGACTGCAATGCCCAGGGGACAGGGAAGCTGGGAGTAGCTTCCCCTTGTCTCTGACACCCATCTGACTCACCACAGTCCCTAGCTTTGGGAAAAAAATCAGCCTGGGGCTGGAGTTGATAAGCCACAGACAATCTGAGGAAGAAACCCACAGGCCCCCAGCCCAAGGGCTGGAAGGGATGGGAGCAGGCACAGAGCAGAGCTGGGGGAGGGGCTCTCTCATGTCTGCTGCAAGACTATCAGGAACTTCCTCCCCTTCTTCAAACCTCTTCTGTCTGCCTGCTCCGAGACAGGCCAAGGTGTGAAAGACATGCACATAAAGCAGTTTCAGGCTACTGTATGTATGTGTGTGTGTGTGTGTGTGTGTGTGTGTGTGTGTGTTGCCTGTGACCCCATTATCTCCCAGACTACTCTGCTTGGCTGGAGTCGAGGACATCTATCTGTCTGTCCCAGGCTATCAGTCTCTTCTTCACCCAAGAAAGAGGGAGGGAATATTGACCCTCATGAATTTGCAATGAGTGCACTTAATGATGTCTCAGGATGGAGGATGGACAGGAAGTTGCTGGACAATATTGTCAGTACCTCCTGAGATGCCCTTTGCCCAAATCCGGTCAGCCTAGGGTTCTGCTATGCTAAGCTCCAAAGCACTAGGACAGAGCACAAACAACAACACCTGTCCCTGGGCCCAGGGTCTGAGCCCTGATATCTTGAGATCTTAGGATGATCCCTGGGGACCTGGTGGGAGGCCTGACAAGGGTCCCTGTGGACTTTCCATATTCCTGCACCTCTCCATAGCCACATATCCACATGGGCTGTATCTTAACCCAGACCCCAGGTACGCCGGCCTCTGTCTGCCAAGCCATGTGAGACTTATCCTGACCTGGGCCTGAGGAGGAGTGGTAAGAGAGCCATCCTTTTCTCTAGGATCTAGTCTGGATCCTCCCTGGACCAGCGTTGCTGCTAGTCCTTTAACCGTCCACTCTATGGGCACCCCCCCACCCCAACATTCTAACAGTCAAAGAAGAAAGGAGAAGAAACAAGGTGTCTGAGGATTGAGGGGTGGAAATTACCTCAACTGAATTTTAAAAACCCCTGGCTGGTTGCCATAGTAACAGAAAGGTGCATCCCATCACCATGGCAACAGGCAAACACAGAGGTCTGCTGCTGGGATTGGGGATTTGGGATATGGCCGGAGGGGGTGGGCAGAGGAGGGGGGAGTTGGGCTAGAGCAGTTGGGGGTGGGGGACTAGAGGGCCTAGAATTATTCACCCCTATCTTTTCAGGGGACCAGAAGGCCAGGCTGAATCTTTTCTTCCTGGCAGCAGGGGGTCAGAAGAAAAGGAATTTTGAGGAGTAATCCTCTGTCTCCCACCACCCATTCTCATCTCAGCTCATCTCCAGCCTGGGAAAGTGAAGTGGAACGTTGGGTTCCTTTATAGGCAGAACCCAGAACTTAGACACTGTCTAGCTTGGATCCTGACTTGAGAAAGGAACATTCTGGAGAATCATCACTCAGAGGAAGCAGCACATGGCAGGGACCAGGCCCAGATGGCCTGGGAGACAGCTTTACTTAAGGTATGCAGACACACCTGGAGGGTTTATACACATGCCTGCACAATGACAGTCACATGTCCAGAGGATGGCTATACAGAAAACAGTTATCTACAAACTTGCTGTTCTGAGACACCAGACTCTAATTCAGTGTGATGGTCCAAAGAGAGGTTGAGAGGGTCCTTAGTTATCCCTGAAGACACTCTCAGAGACTTCAGGACAAACCTGGCAGCTAAAGCCACGGGTGAACTGAGGAGGGACTGGCGCAGGCTCAGCCCTGACTATGCAGCCATTGCTGGACTTCTGACCTCTCACACACAGAGGCCCTGTGCTAAGGACTGGACATTCAGGCCAGCTGCCCCCATGGTCTGACAGTCTGCTAGCAGAGTGAGTCTCTTGGGTTATGTAGTGACACTGTAAGATGCTTGAGAGACACACCTGGGAGCGCCGTGGTTCCTGGGGTCTCAGGCTTTTCCATTAATGCATTAGTGAAGCAGAGCTTCGGAGAGTCTATGGGCTGCCTGTGGCCTTGGAGACCTGGCTCTGGGGGTGGGGGGAGTGGAAGTCTCAGGAACAAGTCAGAACAGGAGGTGGGGACTTGAGGTACTGCTCACCAGGACAGTTTTAAGTGGGCTTGTTCCAGTCTAGATTCCTGGGTTTGCGCCCAGAGTTCCCTTGAGTTGAGGGCTCGGCCTGGTCACCAGGATTCTGAGAAGGCACAGGGGTACCTGGCAGGCTTCTGAGCTTGGGCTGCCTAGGAGAGCTGGTGAGGGGAATAAGTCTTGGTGGAGGTCTGGAAGAACAGCCCTAGCAGGGACAGGAAAGATGAAGAAGCCCCTAACAGCTAAAGCTGCCTGCTGGGCTTCAAGAGTCTGGTGTGTTTGGTGTGGCCTGCAGCTCCAGGAGGCCTGGTTCTCCTGGGTGGGTGCGAGAGAGGCGAAGACTTTCTTTTCCATCTCCCAAGTCCGTGGACAAGTCAGCATCTCAGCTCTTAGGCCCAGGGCCTTTGTCCCAGGTATGGGGACTGGGATCAGAGGTGGGGGCTCAGGGACACCCCTTCGAGATTCTATCCTCAGGTTCCAGTCACCCTAGATTAGTCACTCTGGAGGTGCTGACCAACTGTGACAACGATTGTTCTGGTTTTCATTTAGTTTTGTTTACATTTTTTTGTTACATTTGTTTGTATGTGTTTGTGTATTCATTTGTATATTTGTGTGTACATGCTTAGGACATCTCGTAGGAGTTGGTCCTCTCCTATCCTGTGAGTCTTGGAGACTGAATTTATCACCAAGCCTGACATGACAGCAGGATCCATTTCCTGCTTCAGCCTTCTTAGAAGGCTCTTCTGTGAAGCACGAAAACCACCCTGCAGGCTTTGCGCGTGCTGCTTTTAAAAGCATGGAGGAGGCAGAGAGCAGTAAGAGCAAGCTGGAGTCTTCATCATCTGGGGCCCTTGGCATGAAACCATCATGGCTGGCAGGGGGGAGGCACTCATCTGTACCCCTCATAGGACTAGGCATGAGGGGACCCAGATCATACCTTTCACACATATGGACACACATAGAGACTGCACAGACATATTTGTCCTAAGATGGCCAAGACCCCTCTCTAGACAGACTCTTTCTTTTCTTTCTCTTTCTTTCTTTCTTTCTTTCTTTCTTTCTTTCTTTCTTTCTTTCTTTCTTTCTTTCTTTCTGTTTTTGTTTTTACAAGGTTTCTTTGTATAGCCCTAGCTATCCTGGAAGTCACTCTGTAGACTAGGCTGGCCTCGAACTCAGAAATCTACCTGCCTCTGCCTCCGGAGTGCTGGGATTAAAGGCTTGCGCCACCACTGCCCGGCTTTCTTTCATTAAAAAAAAAAAAAAAAAGATTTGGGGGTGGGGGAGGTATAGGGGACTTCGGGATAGCATTTGAAATGTAAATGAAGAAAATATCTAATAAAAAATTGGGGGGAAAAAGATTTATTTATTTATTTATTTATTTATTTATTTATTTCATGTATGTGAGTACACTGTAGCTGTCTTCAGACACACCAGCAGAGGGCATCAGATCTCATTCCAGATGGTTGTGAGCCACCATGTGGTTTCTGGGAATTGAACTCAGGTCCTCTGAAAGAGCAGTTAATGCTCTTAACCACTGAGCCATCTCTCCAGTCCCAGCAGATGCTTTCAAGCTATCCTTAGTAAACAAATTTATACACATCTTCATCTCTACTCAACCAGGGGTGGGCTGAGCCTTGTGGGACTCCGCCACTGTCCCACTGTATTCCTTTCTGCTCTGCCTGTGCCCTGCAGATATGACCATTTGAGACATTAGGCTCCAGGCTGACCCCGAAGCGGGAGGACTCTAGCCCTAGGCTGGGTCCATCTGTGCCCATAGCCTGCACAGAGTGCACTTGGTTCTTCTGTGTGGCTCCCAAGCTTTCCATGAACAGGAGGACAAGGGTCTGGGGCCAGACAGAACCAGAAAGAGCCAGAGGACAAAAGGCTCCTAGGTCTATGTGTGGGCTCCCTCTCAGCTTCCTAAATCCACGAACCTAGCTGGGGCAGGCCTGGCCTAAAAGCCTTATAGGAAGTGGACGTGACATCAGGTCAGGAAATCATGGCTGACCCCCATAGGTCACCTGCGCCTCAGGCCCTGGCACAGAAATGCCTGGCTTTCTACTGGGCATTTCTACTAAGGACTCAATTTCTTTTTTTTGTTTTTTTTTTTTGTTTTTGTTTTTTTTCGAGACAGGGTTTCTCTGTATAGCCCTGGCTGTCCTGGACCTCACTTTGTAGACCAGGCTGGCCTCGAACTCAGAAATCCGCCTGCCTCTGCCTCCCAAGTGCTGGGATTAAAGGCGTGCGTCACCACGCCCAGCTCAGGACTCAATTTCAAGACTCACCTTGTAGTCTAACTTATGATGTTGCCCAGGCTAGCCTCGAACTCCTACCTCTGCCCCAGGGTGCTGGGATTACAGGGATGAGCTACCATTGTCCAGCAAAGTAAGGACTGCTTTGAATTATTAGCTAAGGACTATCACTGTGTTGACCACAGAGGAGATAACGCACATTTTCCACCCTGCCCCCAGCCCTAACCCCAGGTGAGGTCCGATTTACCACATCCAGCAACGTCACTCCCGTCCCCTTCCGGCAACATTTTCATTCAGCTCAACGTGACATATGTACGCCCACGAACACAAGACAATATTTATGTCTGGAAATCACCAATATTTACCCACATTTTATGAGCCCCCCCACCCCCTGCCTGGGAGAAGTGTACTTCTCTTCTCCAATGCGGCATTTGCTCATGAACTCCGAACAGTGTTTACCTCAAAGTCCAGTTGTTTTGTTTCCTAGCAGCAATGAGCACGGGTGGCTCCCTGAGCGCGGAGCTTAGCTCTATCTTGAGAAGGCACACTCA
Source organism: Mus minutoides (assembly GCA_902729485.2). Lineage (NCBI taxonomy): Eukaryota > Metazoa > Chordata > Mammalia > Rodentia > Muridae > Mus > Mus minutoides. The sequence goes on from LR749536.1 coordinate 1,868,952, forward strand.
GGCAGCGGGGGTGGGAGGGGGGCCGTGCCCACAGGCTACCGCTACTCAGCATTCGCAGTGTAGTTAATTTATTTATTGTTTATTTTTGAGACAGGGTCTCCTATGTAGCCCTGACCGACCTGGAACTAGATATGTAGACCAGGATGGCCTTTGAACTCACAGAGATCTGCCTGCCTCTGCTTTCTGAGTACTTGACTTGAAGGTATGTGCCACCACCAGGCTCTGCCTTCCTCATCGAACAACCTTTAGCCTTTCCTGCTGTTTGTCCTGGTGTTCCCATGGGAGGCATTTGGGGAGGACAAGAGAGCCATGAAGAGCAAGTCCCAGGCTAGGGGTGGATCTTTGAGATTCTTTTTTTTTTTTTTTTCCGAGACAGCGTTTCTCTGTGTAGCCTTGGCTGTCCTGGAACTCACTCTGTAGACCAGGCTGGCCTCAAACTCAGAAATCCTCCTGCCTCTATCTCCCAAGTGTTGGAATCTTTGAGATTCTTAACCATTGAAAGGAGCTGGGGTTCTTCTCCTACACTTGTTTCTCTCAGAGGTCTGCTGAGTGGCTCTCCTCTTCTCCCTTCAGCCCCCCCCCGCCCCCCCCACTGGTTTCCTGACATCCTTCCCAGCCCCCAATGGGAGACTTGGCTTGGAGGGTTATTTGAGTCATTACCCAGGGTGATAGGTAGCATCTTGGTGGACGGTGGTGAGCCAGTATAGAGGGGTCGCTGGTTGCCTTCCTCCTTGGCAGACTTACCCTGGAAGTGGAGGGGTCAGGGTGAGGGAGGGGTGATGGGCTCAGGCTAATGTAGCATTTTACAAGTGGCTCTTTCACCACCATCCGATCCTGAGCCTTGTCCTGTGCCCAGTAGGCTTTCTCTGAGTCTGACCCACCAGTGTCTAGTAAGAAGCCCTTGGACTATTTAGATGAGGCTGCTCCCAGAAGCTAAAGACTTGTGGTTTTTGAAGCAGCCTCTCTCTCCTGCTTTCAGGACAAAGGTTCGGGCCAGGACCTGGCAGATTCTGCTTATCTCTGCATAAATATTTATCAGGCTCCAGGGCCTAGAGCCTGCAGCTGGCTAGGAGAGGGGTGGGGAGCAGGGGGGCAGATGCTGTAGAGCCCTTTCCTAATGAGGGTGCTGGGAGGGGAGAGTGCCGCCCTGGAGCCTCTGGGGGAAGAGGACAGATGGACAGCGGGACAGAGGAAGAGAGAGCTTGGGTATAGTCCAGCAAGCAGACCTTGTGTCCCCGGGAAAACGGGGGG
>LR749536.1:1870527-1930527 GCA_902729485.2 Mus minutoides
CCTCCCTCCCTCCCTCCCTCCTCCCTTCCTTCCTCCCTCTCTCCTCCCCATTTCCTGCCCCCGCTCCTCAGAGCTTCTTGGGTATGCTCGGGTACGCTTACACACCAACCGTGGATGTGGGGGGCGGGGTGGGGTGGCTCCGCCAGCCTCCCTAAGGCATCCTACAGACTGAACCACACCTGGGAGAAATTGAAATCTTAGACTCTTCCCCTACCCCCGCTAAAGAAGCAGCAGACATCCCTGTCCGGGCCACGGAAGGCAGTAAAACAGCTCCGCTGGGGCCAGGCTGTGGGCTGTGCCAGATCAAGCATTCGGATTAAAGGAAGGAAGCCAAGCAGGGCATGTTGCAGGCTCCTAGCCAAAGCCTTTCTGCCCTGGTCCCCTCATGCCAACTGTCCTGGGGCATCCAATCTGGGGTCCCAAACTCCCTGTCTCCAGTGTCCCCACTCCAGTCACACCGATGGTCCCAGAGGATCTATGGGGTGGAGGAGAGAGGGAGGGGATTTCAAAGGTGGGTCTTTGTGCAGGACATCTGGGTTATACCTCCCATATATGGGTATATAGATGAGGGAGGGCAAGACACACAGCCTGTTAGCTAGTTACCCTTCCTTCCAGGTCTCAGCCAGGTTTAGGCTATATCTTGATCAAGGATTTCCCTTTTCCATCCAGGCTGCCTTCTTCAGGTAAGAAATCTCTGCACCTGACGGGCTGGTCTCAGGACAAGGGATAGATAGATCACAGATGAATATCTGCCACTCTTGCCACCAAGGAAAGAGCTGAACAACTTTCCTGGTCTTCACCAAGTCCCATGGCTGCTCCAGGGTCACCACAACCTGATTCGACCGAGTCTGGTTGCACAAGAGTTAATCTCAGCACCCCCCCCCGCCCCCTGCCCCATGTGTGCACAAATTCCAGGAACGCTTTCCATTAAGGACGCTAGCTCCGAGCAGATTTCATTTACATTAATAAGAACCAGAAAAATCCGTGTGTGCGTGTGGGGAGGGGCGGGGCGGGGCGTGTGTGATGCTCAGGGTGTGTGGTTACCGCGCTCCCAGAGTCTATTTCAGTCTGGTAGAGGGCAGCATTGAGGGGCTCAGTGGGGAGCTCTGAGTCAGGGAAAGGTAGAGAACACCAAACCCTAAAGATTCCTGTCAGGGAGAAGAGCCTAGCTCACGGTGGAGATTCTTTTCTGGGGAGGGAGGGGGAGAAAGGAGTGAAGCCTGGCCGGCCAGCTGTAAAAATCGTCATGAAGGGATGGCAGAGACTAGTCTTGGAGCCCAGAGTCAGGGGTGAGAGCCCTGTATTTGCATGAGCTGTTGAGCTAGGTGTGCTGATGTCTGTTACCAGTATGTGGGTTCTCCCTCTCTTGTGGGGGTGGTGTGGCTGCTGTATTCTGAGACGGAAGCACCTGAAGCCCACCCCTCAGCCCAGTCTTCTTGCAGTTTTGACTCAGCTCTGAAGCTGAGCAGAGGTTGGCCCCTTTTGATTGATTCCTACAGGGAACCCAGGTTTCAATCCCAGCACTCACACAGTAGCTAACAACCATCTGTAACTCCAGTTCCAGGGGATCTGCTGCCCTCTTTTGACTTCCAATGGCACCGGGCATGCACTTGGTGCATAGACATATGTGTGCAAAACAGCCATACACATTAAAAAAATTTTTTTTTTTGTCAGGCATAGTGGCAAATGCCTTTAATCCCAGCACTTGTGAGGGAGGCAGGTGGATCTCTGAATTTAGGCCAGCCTGGTCTACAGATTGAGTTCCAGGACAACCAGGATTACACAGAGCAACCCTGTTTTGAACTCCCTACCCTCCCTGCTAAAAAACATAAACACACTGTACTGGCTAATTTTGTGTCAACTTGACACAAGCTGGAGTTATCACAGAGAAAGGAGCTTCAGTTGAGGAAATGCCTCCATGAGATCCAACTGTAAGGCATTTTCTCAATTAGTGATCAAGGGGGGAGGTCCCCTTGTGGGTGGTGCCATCTCTGGGCTGGTAGTCTTGGTTCTATAAGAGAGCAGGCTGAGCAAGCCAGGGGAAGCAAGCCAGTAAGAAACATCTCTCCATGGCCTCTGCTCAGCTCCTGCTTCCTGACCTGCTTGAATTCCTGACTTCCTTTGGTGAAGAACAGCAATGTGAAGTGTAAGCTGAATAAACCCTTTCCTCCCCAGCTTGCTTCTTGGTCATGATGTTTGTGCAGGAATAGAAACCCTAAGACACACACACACACACACACACACACACACACACACACTCATCAAAGAAGGAGGACCTGCAGATTGACTATATATGCTTGAGAATATGTACCGGGCAGTGATTTGCACTGCTATAACCCTGGGAGTTCCTGACTTCATCTTAGTCCCCAACAAGTTGCCAGAGGAGGTCTTCCTTCAGGGGTGAGCACATCTGATTCCCTCCAGATTGTGCTTGGCACACAGGGAGGAAGTTTGATGACTCTGCCTGTCCTATGTGCTAATGGTTAGGATGGAGGTATACATGACACGCATGCTTTACACATTAGATTGCAGGCATTTGATGAAGTGGCTCTTGCATACTTCTAGACTTCTGGGAAAATATCCATACTGCCTTCTACTGCTGGATGACTGTAGGGCAGTGGACTGCACACAGACAGCCTGGTCACCAGTCCAGCATAGGTCTTGTACCCCGGGAGACACGATCGAACTCCTTCTATCCCATGTAAGCAGAAATCACCACCCATCAGATCTCCCAGGGTTCAAGACCTATGCTTGACTGGAGACCAGGCTGTCTGTGCGCAGTCCACCACCCTACAGATGACTAAGTCCGAGCACACACCACCTGAGTGCAGAAGGTGACCTCTCAGCCAAGCCAGTGGTAAAGTAGAAGGGAAGGAAGCCCCAGTTCTGGTACCCCTCAAGATATGGATCTAACTTAGCCATGTTCCAGGCCCAGTAGGAAGAGGAGCACCTGCAGGGTCGGCTATGGTGGGCTTCCACACCTGTGCGCCCAGTCCGGGTCTGGCATCCAGTCAAGAAATGAAGGGAAGCTTAATTACTCCCATGAATCATCCTCAAATAGCGTCTGTCCAGCTTGACACTGGGTGTTGATGCTTACCTGGGACTTGGGAGCCTGGAAGCGGGAACCACACCTGGGCTCAGGGGGCTTCCTAGCCTCTGAGAAGTGAGTAGGAGTCCTAGCGCCCCCTCCCACCAGTGGCTCATTAGCATGCTAAATTCACCCACAGCACAGTTGTTTTATCTCAGCAGCCTCAGAGCAGAGTGGAAGACTCCCCCAGACCCTCTGGCTGGCTGCTCCTCCCCTTCTTATCTTGCTCTCTCAGCCTCCCACCCCCTTGCAGCAGCTGCAGATCTCTCCAGCTTCTCTTCCCAGCATGCTCTAGGTCTTGCTCTTTGTCTTTCTTCTCTCTCTCCCTGGGGCATTGAGGGTACATCTAAAGACCCAGATCCCTCCAGAATTGTAGAGTATGGTGCTGGGGCCTGACAGTTTCCACAGGCTGTGAACATGAGGGCCTGTCAGCTCCTCAGAGGGTCTCTAAGACTCTAGCTTTCACCTTGCCAATCCTGTTAGCATCCTACCTAGCAGGTAACCCTGAACCTGAGTTGATGGCTTCAGATCTTGAAGTTTGACAAGGTACTCAGGTTGGAATCAGGCTTCAGCCTTCCCCAGCAGTAACCTCCACTTAGACAAAGGGTAAAGGCCTGTGGGCCTCCCTTGCTTCCATTTGAGAGGTCTAACAACTCCCCATGGAAGGTGGAGCCACAAGTTTCAGGTTTGATGTGAGTGACGTCTGAGTCAATAATTATGTATATACATGAGGCAGAAATGCATTTTATCGACTGAAGAACTTCTTTACCTGGGTAGGAAAGGGTTGCTCAGAGATTGGAGCAGCCACAGTATGCAGGGCCAGCCTGGTCCTTGCTCCACAGCCCCAGAGCTAGGTGCTGTGGCCGTGGCACTACCTTTTTCTTCTATCTTTTTTTTTTTTTTTTTTTTTTTTTTTTTTGGTTTTTGGAGACAGGGTTTCTCTGTGTAGCCATGGCTGTCCTGGAACTCACTTTGTAGACCAGGCTGGCCTCGAACTCAGAGATCCGCCTGCTTCTGCCTCCCGAGTGCTAGGATTAAAGGCGTGCGCCACCACGCCCGGCTTCTTCTATCTTTTTAGAGAAAGGGGCTCATTCTGTAGCCTTGGCTGGCCTGGATCTCACTGTCTAGACCAGGCTGATCTGGAACTTATAGAAATCCACCGACCTCTGCCTGCAAAATGCTGGGGTTAAAGGTGCATGGCACCTTGCCAGGTGACAATGTTATAAGATTTTTAATTATGTGTATGTGTATGAGTCTGTGTGGGTAAGTGAAGATGCCCACGGAGATCAGAGGGGTCCCAAAGTAGGTGCTATACAAGAGCTGTACACATTTCCAATCATCTACTGAGCCATCTCTCCAGTACCCTCTCTCTCTCTCTCTCTCTCTCTCTCTCTCTTTTTTTTTAGTCAAGGCCAGAGGCCTCACTATGTAGCTCAGGCTGACCTTGAACTTTTAACAGTCCTACGGAGTATCTCCCAGGTGCTAGGATTATACACTATACTGCAAACATCTTTGTAGCTAGTGGAGCTCTGGAGGACCCCTGAGCAGCTCACAGCCTTGGTGACAAAGTACTTTATGGTCAGAGTTTAGCAGCGCTTCCCTGTCTTCAGCTTAGGGAAAAGTCTTGTGCATTTCCAGTGCCTCAGGTCTCTAGCTTACTACTGCTCAACTGGCCTAGGCAGATAATGATGGAGTGCTGCCACCTTGTGGCCATATTCGGTATCGTGTTCTCAGGAACTGGGTCTCCTGAGAGCAATCTCCCCCTTAATCACTCCACCTGTCCCTTAGGGCATTCACCCCTCCGGAATAGGGGTAGCTGGACCTCAGCACCCTTGAGATCCCCTAGCCAGACTTTGCATGCCTGGAGAGCTTAGCTCAGGCCTGGCTACTCATCTGGGCTTTAAAACTTGTTTGATGCACAGCCATGACAGCTGCTCCTGGATGGTCCTCAAAGCCCTGTAGCAGCTGTCCCAGCCAAGGGCAGTCTGGACTCAGAAACCCTGGAGGTTTCCTGCAGGTCAGCCTAGGCTGATGGGGAATTTGCATTACCTCAGCAGCACACACCTTCTCAAACCCAATCAAGGATGTTTAGGAGGAAAGGCACCCCATAGGCAGACTAATTACTGACAGTGGGGTTGAAAGCAGGAGGGTTATCTGTGCCCTTAGGACTTCAGCCTTAGTTATCAGGGGTGAGAGCTATACCATACCAGGGTTCCTCAAATCCAATCTTGTGTGAGACCTGAGCCCCAAGTCTGTAAAATTAAACAAAACAGGGCTCAGATGCATGGTAGCAAGCGTGGCTGAAGACAAGCAGTGTAAGGACTCAAGTGCTCCTGTAGGGGTGCTGCAGTCAATCTAAGGTTTGATATGGCTGAGGGCAGGCTGCTTTCTGCAGGGCAGACACTACCACCCAAGCTTTGTGGAGCCCATGGCAGGTAATTAGGAGCTTCCAGAGCCCATCCTACCTGTACTCACCTGAAGTCATCCATGCTGGCTGTCAGATGCAGCTAATTAGGCTGCTATGACTGCTGCTCAGGTGGTCGTCCCCAGGGCAGGCACTTGTCCAGCTGACACATTCAGTGCCCAAGCATAGGGAATGTGTGGCCTCATCTTTGAGTGGTTGCCATGTATGCTCACACTTGGGAGTTTTACATTTGGTCTTGCTTTGCCTAGCAAAGCTGCAACACACCTCTCCAGGGAGCTACTCAGCTGGCTGGGACTGGCCAATTTAAAGTCCTCCCTATTGTACATCCCAACTGTGTAAGGTTCATGCCTGCCTGAACAGAAGCTACCTTCACTGACAATATCAAATCAGTGGAGTTTAAAGTGGCTGTTAGAGCACCTGAGTTGGACACCTACACTTTCTGCCCAGCTGTGGTGGTACACCCATAGCTCCTGCACTTGAGGCGAAGGCAGGAGGATCTTTGTGAGTTCAAGTCCAGCCTAGTCTACATAGGGAGTTCCAGGAAAGCCAGGGCTATATATAAACTCTTCCCTGGTAACAACCTGGAGAGACAGAACAACAATTAAGCACTGGTTGCTCTTATAGAAAACCCGAATTTGATTCCCAATACCCACATGAGGGCTCCCAGGGGATCTGCCATTATACACAGGTACAGACATGCAAACCTAAGAATGACATTTCTCATGCACTATGCCCTAAGATCAGTTACCACTGCATTGAAGTCTTTTTGCCCTAGTGTTACCGATAGAAGCTCCACACACGTACATAGTCATTCTGCCTGCAGGAAAGCACAGCTGAGGTGTGGACTCTTCCATTCCAGCAAAGGACAAGGAGGTGTTTTTTGTTTTTGTTTTTGTTTTTTTTTTTTTTTTTTTTGAGACAGGGTTTCTCTGTATAGCCCTGGCTGTCCTGGAACTCACTTTGTAGCCCAGGCTGGCCTCGAACTCAGAAATCCGCCTGCCTCTGCCTCCTGAGTGCTGGGATTAAAGGCGTGCGTCACCATGCTCGGTTGACAAGGAGGTTTTATCTGAACCACTGTCAAGGCAAGGAGGACCATGACCATAAACGAAGCACTCTGGAGGCAGTGAGACAGAATACACAAGGACTAGAGCTGGCTCAGTGGTTCAGAGGACTCACACTTGATTCCCAAAACCCACATGGCAGGCACTTCATAACTTCAGCTTCAACACCCTCTTGTGGCTTCTCTGGGTGCCAACATGCACATATGCACAGACATTACATGAACACACATAGAGCTAAAATTGTTTTTTAAAAATTGAAGAGCAAAAACAAAGGGAGGTTCTATTTTGATGAGCAGTAAACTAGTCATGTACTCTCTGCCCTGGCAGGTCTGGAGCCTGAACCCTGAGACAGAAGCAGTCAGTCCCAGCCATGCTTAGGAACAGGGAGTAGAGGAGTCAAAAGATACTCACAAGTACCAGTCTGGGCTACACGATGAGTCTCTTAAGTCTAGCCTGGGTTTTATAACTCATCTAAAAACAAACAAACAAACACACACAAAGAAAAACCATGGATCCAACTGGCTCAACAGCCTTTACCACCCATTCTCTCAATAAAGACACAGGAAACCCAGTTTTGAAGGTATTTCTTTTGTAAAGGAGCCAGACGTGGCAGCTAGACTGAAAATCTTCCAAAATTCTGTACAAATGTATAATATACAAATATACACAAGGCTATTGCCAAGAAAAGACATAACAATAAATGACAGTGGTGGCTTTGGTGTTGACAACCACTCCGAGCTTCTCAAGCCCCCAGGAAGCAGGGACACAACACAAGCTACAACATGTAAAACTCATTACATTTACACTATATACACCTTAGTATAAAAAGCCCATTGTCCCCTCTGTTCACAGACTTTCAGGTGGGAAGAAAGGTTGTTTACCAGATAACCCACGTAAGGGAGCTCATTTAAGGTAGGAGAACCCCTCAGAATGAAGTGGTTCACCCTAAAACTATTAATAGCACAAGGCATGCCCTTGGAGACAGGCAGTAAGAGCAACTGAGGAGATGGCTAGCTCCCTGTGCTCAGCATTGCTTCCCCAGTCTCACTCCATCTCAGTGAACCGGGCAAACATGGCTTTCCGAACAGCATCTTTGTAGGAATCGGCACCTGACAACCCATATGCACTGCCTTTGGCTCCTAAGCCAGCTCCTTTTAGTCGGACTTGAGCCTGGGGAAACAAAAAGATTGTTAGTAGCTGGTAAGCACAGTATGGACTGCACCCACTTCTCATCACACCCACACCATTCAACAAAACTACCCATAAAGAGAAGACAAGGGTTGACACTGGACCTAGAGGCAGTTTTAAGGACTGGGGCGATAAAAGTGGCTAAGGAAAATGAGTCCACTCATACCCTTGAATGCCTGTTCAGTGGACATTTGTGGCTAGTAAGGCCTCTAAAGCATTTTGCTGAGGTCTAGGAAAGGTGATTATAGGCACAAATTTCAACAGGATGGATAATGTCAATAAAACTCACATGCACTGGGGAAACATGCTTGCATAAAATAAAAACAAGAAAAGCTTGACAATGGTTGTGGTACCAGAGCATGGTGGGGCAGTCTCTGGTACAGTTCCTGTCTTGGCCAATGGGTCTGGGCCTCTGAGACCAGGACTGTCTCAATTTGTGCTCTGACAAATTGAGTGATTTCTTCTCCTAAATTTAAATTTCAGATGAGCAAGTTGGGGTCGGTAGGTTCAAGACAGGGTCTCACTAAGTTGACCAGCTAGGCCTTGGGATCCTCCCGACTCAGTCTGCCCAAAACAGGGCTGTACCACTGTATCTGCCTTAAATTTTCTTTAAAACTAAAAAAAACTAAGTCATAGTGCGTGCATGTGAGTGTGTGGGTGGGGGGAGGCATGTGTGGCTTGGTGCACACATGTCAGAGGACACTTTGTAAAGATGGGTCTCTTCTAGTTTTTTTGTAGGTTCTGGGGGTCTAACTCAAGTTGCTAGGCTTCTCTGTGGAGCCATTTTGTTGGTCCTGGAATATTTTATTCACTCATTTTTGTGTCTATGAATATTTTGTCTAAATGTCTGAGCACATGTGTGTGCAGTGCCTGTGGAGGCCAGAGGAGAGTGTCAAAAAACCAGAACTGGAATAACAGACTCCTAAGTGGGTACAGGACACTGCCCCTGGACCCTCTGCCAGAACAGCAAGCCCTCTCAACCGATAAACCATCTCTGCAAATTTTAATCTTTAAACAAGGGCACCAGGCCTATGGCACAAGCCTTTAATTCCAGCATTCTTTAGGCAAGGGCATGTAAATCTCTGAGTTTAATTCCAGCCTGGTCTACATAGTGAGATCTGGGGAAATCATGGCTACACAGGGGTAGGGAGAACACCCTATCTCAAAAAACAATTCCCTCCCAAAAGCAAAAGGACACAATGAGGGAGATGAGGAAAGGGTTTCAAGGAAAGTGTGCCTTTGTCTAATGCCCTGCAACCCTGCACAGTAGCCTTTGCTTACCTCAATGGGAGCCGTGATGCCTTGACACTTTCTTCCTAAGCCTGAGCCTTCCCGCCAGCCCATAGCCTGCAGCATCTTGTTGCCAATGTTACTGTGGTCAATGCCATCTTTGGTGGGCTGCTCGTAATTCCTGCCAGTGGCAAACACACAGTTACTTAAAACAGCCAGAGCCCTAGCTAATCAACTGGAAAATGGTGCACATCACATACACAGTGCCAGCATCAAACTGCTTCTTGCGCTTGGGCTCTGGGGGCTCTGGAATTCCATATTTCTCTCGTCTTTCTGCTGCTCGGTCTCTGTATTTCATCTATATAGAAAACAACAATAAAAATAAGGTAGGAGTATCCTCATTTCAACTTTCAATAGTCTTAAACATGCAGATGTTAACCTGCAGTACCTTTTAACCTGGAGCCTGACTATTTAATGTAGATTTCAAAACCAAATTCCTTTGTTTCCTTTACCACTTTTGGTCTCATTGCTTGGTACTGTCCTAAAGACGAGGAGGCCAAAACTGGCCATCCCAGGCAGCATTTGGATGGGTCTACTTCCAGCGGCAGAGAAGCCTTAAAGATGCTTGCTGAGACTCACCCAGCAAAGCCCAGAGAGCTGGCATTACAGTCAACGGGGAGAGCAAAAGCTGAGTACAGACACCTCAGATTTATCCTGGTGCAAGAAATGTCTAAATTATTTTTAATGTGGGCTGGAGAGATGGCTCAGCAGTTAAGAGCACTGACTGCTCTTCCAGAAGTCCTGAGTTCAATTCCCAGCAACCACATGGTAGCTCACAACCATCTGTAATGAAATCTGATGCCCTCTTTAAAAAAAAAAAAGTTATTTATTTATTATATGTAAGTACACGGTAGCTATCTTCAGACACTCCAGAAGAGGGCATCAGATGCTACAGTGTACTCATACACATAAAATAAACAAACTTTTTTAAAAATTATTTTTAATGTATAGGCCTCTATATGCGCTTACTATTCTATCTGGCCTTATCTCATCAACCACTAATCCCACAGGCATGACAGACTAGCAAACCTTTGTTCTCAGCCCTGTTTATCATTTGCAGGCCACTCCTCACTCCTCTGACTGGGACAACATCAGTGCCTCATTATCACTCAGGGAAGCTTATATTATCGGGACAAACAAGGAAACATTTTTTCCTGACTAAAAGCCAGTGTGGGGCTCGGCAGGCACAGGCCAGTCCAGTTTATAGCAGTACAGTGGCTGGACAACAAGTGCTTTTTTTTCATGTACCCTTCAATTTCGCTTAGGCACTTGGAATTAAATGCTAAACATAAAAGCAAAATAAGACTGGTGTGGCAGTACAGGCCTATAGTGGGAGCTACTTGGAAGATGTGAGCCCAAGGGGTCAGGGCCAACCTGTGCATATAGCAAGACTCCATCGAAACAAAACAAAGTATTAAAGGTAGGTATGGTCAGGATTCTCATCCAAACACAGTATCCATGCATTCACCTCTCTCTCCCTCAGCTCCAAGGCTTCCAACTCCTGCTCGCTCAGCCTGGATCTTCGGTAGATGTCCATATTTTGCTATTACAAAAGAGTTTACAGACACACTTAGAATTCAGACTACTTTAATATGAAATGTTATAACATTAGTGTTTTGTTTTATTTTCTGGCCAAATCAATACACCATAGCATCCAAACCAAATCCTGGGTTGTGTGAAGACACAATGATTCTCTTACCTCCTACAACACCAGGTACCTATGCAACAGAAGGTTATTTACTGAACCTTCACCAGAGTTACCACTCCCATTAAATTCCCTCCCTTCCCCAATAAGCTTTGAGAAGCAAGGCCACCTTGTGTAAATCGGAGAGCTGCTGGTGCCTGACCAGGGCATCTCTGTTTGGGAACTGTCGTCGGCACAGCAGGCAGGCCATCTTCTTCCAGTCAGCTAGTTTCTCTTCCTCACTCTCAAGTCTCTCTACCAGCTCTTCCTCATTGTCACTATCACCACTGTAAGCAGCAACCAGACCTCTCTGGGGAAAAAATGACAATGGGTCATTGGAAATTCCACAGATAAAACAGCGTCAAGATTTGAGGGACTCTCCATTGCCCTGCGTTGTCTTTTAGTAGTAAACAACACTTCATCAACCCCATCAACCCCATGGAGCCCAAGAAATGGTTTTTTAGACAACTGTTTTCAAGCTACTGACTGTGCATAAAAACTCCAAACACAACAACAGATCAGAGCAACGGCCCAGCTAGCCCAGGATCTATCAAGGAAAGTCAGTTTCGCTTTGTCCTAATTTTCTTTCCAGACCATTAAAAATCCTATTTACAAATGCCTTGAAAGCCAATTTACTTAGCTTAGGGATTCAGGCTTCATTCATCGGTCCATCTCACCTGATCTCAGGCACAGAAAACACAGCCCTCAATGTGAATTCTATATGCCAAAGCTGTTCCAAATACCCACTGACAGAGAAAAGCATCCCATTTTAAGAGGGAATTGCATTAGCCAAGATGTAGCAGATTCAAAGCGGGACATAAACCACACAGCTGGTTAAAACACAGGTGGTACACTTCCTTACTTTAAGGGGATTTTCTTCATCTCCATTTCGCACCAATTCAGGGATGAGTTGCTGCCTTTCAGCTAAGGCTCCCTGGAAAACAGAACAAGACATAAGCCTCAAATGTTACAGACAGCCATTATGAAGTGTGGCTACTCCTGTTACCATTACCTTCTTCTCAAAAAGAGCAAAGCCAGCGTCTGCTGCAGCTGATTCTCTCCTTTCTTCTTCTCTCAATGAACTGACAGGTTGAAAGCTGTTTTTAAAATTTTCTTTCTGCTTATTTAAACTCTTAGCCCAGCGTTCCATGTCTTTGGCAATCTAGTATCAAACACAAACACCATCAAAAAGCACTTACTTCTCTGTAATCTAACAATAAGCCAACAAGAATCTTATGTTGGACTCACAAGATAGCTCAGTGGTAATGAGTTTGGTTCCTGGAACCCATGGTACAGGAGGAGAAAACTGATCCCTTTAAATTGTCTCTGACCTCTATTCTACACACAAGTAGACAAACACAAAGATTTATATACTATGTTAAATTACATAAATGTGCATGCATCTGTGTGTACAAGTGCAGTGCTTACAGAGACCAGGAAATTGTGTCTGGAGCCAAAGGTTCAGATAGAAGATGCCCAACATCAATGATGGGATTCAAACTCAGCTTGTCTACAGAGCACTATGTGCTGCTGAACTATCTCCCCCCCTGTGCCTGGATTTTAAAATTTGGGTTGTGAGGACTGTATCATGCTTGTGCAAAAAGCACTTTACTCTTCCACTGAGTTGTATTACTAGAGGTTTATTTACTTTGAGACAGGGTTTTATTTACTAAGATGCTAGTGGGAAAAATAAATGGAAGGAAGGAAGAAAGGAAAGAAGAAATGAAGAGAAAAGAAAAGAAACCCATTCTGGCTCTAAACTTGTGAGCTTTCTGCCTTAGCATCTTAGGTTGCTTCATTATAGGCCTGTACCAACAGGACCAGTAGCCCAGTTTTTAAGAATCCAAATATAGCCGGTGTGGTGGCACACGCCTTTAATCCCAGCACTTGGGAGGCAGAGGCAGGCGGATTTCTGAGTTCGAGGCTAGCCTGGTCTACAAAGTGAGTTCTAGGACAGCCAGGGCTACACAGAGAAACCCTGTCTTGAAAAACCAAAAAAAAAAAAAAAAAATCCAAACATAGCCGACTATATTAGTGTTATAAGCCCAAATCGAAGAAGTAAGTTGCTTTAACTCTAAGGACCATGGTGTCCTTAGACAGGTCATAGGTCATACCTGCTGAGCAGTTTTGCTCTTGGGCTTTTCTTTCTTCTCCTTTCCCTCTTTTGTGGAAGGCAGGCCAGTTTGCTGGTTCGAGCTAGCCTCTGCAGCTGGCACGTAGGTCTCCTTTTCGCCATCCCAGTACAAGTACTGCTGTGTTAAGGAGTTATAGTAGTACTATAAAAAAGAAAAAGAATATGCAGTGATTGCTGATAAAGATTTTGTGGTAGTGGGGATTGGTCCTAAGGCTATACATATGCTATATAAGCAATTGTTCTACCACTAGCTATACCTTAAGTCCTGTTATTTTAAATATTATTATGTCTATAGTAATGCATGTCTGTAATCGGAGCACTCAGGAGCCTTAGGTAGGAGGATTGCAAATTCAGATTAGGCTATATAGTTGAGAACTTATCTTAAAAACAAAACAAAACCAAACCCCAAATAGTCTGGTCTGGACTCCTGTCTGTAAACCTAGCATTTGGGAGGTGGGAGGAGCAGCAGGGAGGATCAGGATTTTATTCTCAGTTACAAAGGGAATCTTAAGCCAGACAGACACCTTTCAACACAGCAGGCAAAAACAAAACAAAAATAGGGAACTAGTGTTCCCTATTTCCTGCTCAGAAGTAACTCATACAACACCTCTGTATGCATGAGGATGAACCAGCTAGTAAAGTCAAAAACTTCTAGAAAAAGTAGAATATGATTTCTTCTCTAGTTCCAACCCCCCCACCCCAGCTTCCTCAAGCACTGACTACTCAGTACTCAAGTGGTACACATGGAAGCAAAATACCCAATAAATATAAATTTAAGGCTGAAGAGGTGACTCAGCAGTTAAGAGCACTGACTGCTCTTTCCAGAAGTCCTTGGTTCAATTTCCAGCAACCACGTGGTGGCTCACAACCATCTATAAAGGGATCTGGTGCCCTCTTCTGGCATGTGGGTGTACATGCAGCACAGAAATCATACACATAAAATAAATATAAATTTAAAAATTAAAACAGGATCTCATGTAACTATGCTCATACTTAATATGTAGAAGAGGCTACCCTGAACTTCCTCATCCTCCTGCTTTGACCTCAGAAACCTGGGACGAAAGACCCGTGCACAGCTGGTTTATGTAATCATTTCTGAGACAGGGCCTGGCTGTCCTAGATTTCACTATGTAGACCAGGTCTTCTGAACTCAGAGACCCATCAGCTTCTGTGTAGGATATGTGTGCTACCACACCTTGCCCTCCTTCTCTTCCTTAAAGTCCTGTTTAGTACGTATGTGTCTGTCTGGTTGCTCACACTGAGCCCAGAGATCACAGATACTCTATAGGAGCCAGCTTCTTCTATGATCTGGGTTCTGTGTCATCAGGTTTGACAGCAAGGGCCTTTACCTCCTATTCTACTACCTGGGTCCTCTGCAATGTCTCTTACAGAGAAAGGAACTGTGGGATTGTCACACCTATGGCTGACTGAGATAGAACTGCCATGGAGATGTCAGACTGAACAAATGATGGACGTGAATGAACAGGAAGAAGGGAGGCACACAGGAAGGCAGCATATTGTTCCCTCACACTTTCCTCTCAGAAACCACAGGCACTCAGTGCCAACTTCCTGCTAAGTGGACTTGTTTTGCTATGCTATATACACAGTTTTTAGATATAAATAGATATTATTTACAGAGTGTTAAAGTTATTTTCCCCCTTAAGTTATAGATACTAACAAAAATAAAATACTTCCTAGACATGCTGAACCCCATCCTCAAGAATACACAGGCATGCTAAGTAAAGAAGCTAGACCCTTAAGACCAGTGTCCGAGTCCAAAAACAGGTCAATTCAGAGACAAAAATGTCTATTAGTTTTTTGATTTTTTTTTTTTTTGGGGGGGGGGAGGCTGGTGGAAGGCAGGGTAGAGGAAGGGGAGTGATTTGAGATAAAAATGTTTTGTAGATTAGAGGTGCTAATTGCTAACAAAATAACTAACACTAAAATCCACCAAATCATATATTCTGATTAAAATGGTAAATTTTTTCAATTAAGGGGAATGCCCCACCTAGAATTTAAAGCTTCTAGCTAGGCTTTTCAATTCTACAGACAGGGTTTCTCTGTATAGCCCTGGCTGTCCTGGAACTCACTCTGTAGACCAGGCTGGCCTCGAACTCAGAAATCCGCCTGCCTCTGCCTCCCGAGTGCTGGGATTAAAGGCGTGCACCACCATGCCAGGCCTTTTTTGGGTTTTTTTGAGACAGGGTTTCTCTGTGTAAATTATTTTTCTTTTCTTTTCTTTTCTTTTCTTTTCTTTTCTTTTCTTTTCTTTTCTTTTCTTTTTTTCTATCAAGATAGGGTTTCTCTGTGTAGCCCTGGGTAAATTTTTTTCTTAAAAGAAATCTTTTTTTAATAAAATTCTTCTCTTAGCCAGGCGTGGTGGTGTACTCGGGAGGCACAGGCAGGCAGATTTCTGAGTTCGAGGTCAGCCTGGTCTACAAAATGAGTTCCAGGACAGCCAGAGCTATACAGAGAAAACTGATCTTGAAAAACTAAAATAAATAAATAAATAAATAGATAGAATTCTTCTCTCATATATTATATCCCCCGAAAAGAATTTTTTTTTAGGAAAAGTTATTTGCATATGGGTGTATGAGTTTGATAAAGGCTCTGGGTCCCCTGGATGGGAGGCTGTAGATGGTTATGAGCAGCCATGGGTGTGTGTGAGGGGGTGGGGTGGCAGGGAGAAAGACCAAAATTAAGGTCCTCTGGAAGAACATCAAGTGCTGAGCAGCAGCCCCCTACAATTTTAGTTTTTGGGTTTTTTGTTTTGATATCCATATAGCCCTCCAGCTTCTGATATTCCTGCTTCTACTTCCTGAGTGTGGATTACAAGTGTGCAGCACCATCTTTGGCAGAAACATCTTCCTTTTTGTGTTTGAGACATGCCTGACTTTGTAGCCCACGGCTGTCTAGACTTGCCATGTAGATTGGGGTCAAACTCACAGCCTTCCTCTACCTACCAAGTACTGGGGTTATTAGAGGTTTCTATCACCACTCTTCTTGTAGATCAGGCTGCTCTGGAGCTCAGTGACCACGTGCCTCTCTGTTCCTAACTGCTGGGATCAAGGGTGTGTGCCACCACCACTTGGCTAGCACAACATCTTAATTTGATAAAACTTCCTCTAAAAATAAAATCAAAACACTGGATGCTGAAGAGGGAGGATACTAATTGGCAACAGGAATAAAGACTATGCAGATATGCTGGGAATGTTCTCAGTGGGGTGTGTGTGTGTGTGTGTGTGTGTGTGTGTGTGTGTGTATTTGCTTATCCATGCATCCATCCATATAAACATTAAGATTCAATCCCCAGCACCCACACAGTGGTTAACAACCATCTATTCTAACTCCAGTCCCAGGGGATCCACTGACCTATTGTGGCCTCAATGGACACTGTACACAGAGAGTGAACCGATATAGACAAAACACATAAAATAAACCTAAAAAAAATTACAAGAACTCAAACACATTCACAACTCATACACTTTTATGTATATACAATGTACCTCAAAACATTGGGGAAAAAAACACCACAAAAAACCTATTATATGTGTAAGAGTGTTTTCCCTGAATGCATACACATGTTCCATGTTTGTGCGTGGTGCCCATGGAGGCCACAAGAGGGCATCAAATACCCTAGAACTGGAAGGATGGGCAGGGTGAGCTGGGATTTGAATAAGTTTGTGCAAAGGTAGTATGTAATGCTAACCACTCAGCCCATTCCCTAGCTCACCTCAGCATATTTTACCAGTACTGTGTGCAATGTGTATGTGTGGTGTGTGAATGAGGTATGCATGGGAAAGCTGGCTTTCTTCTGCCACCCTGGTTCTAGGGATCACATTCAGGTTGTCAGGCTTGCATGGCAAGTACTTTCACCTATTGAGGCACCCCATTAGGACTGTAAGTATTTTTTAACCTTAAGTCCTGAAATGAAAATTATTTATTTGTAGCCATGAAAAAATTAATGAAAGAAAAATCTTACAACTTATCTGGGTCACACAATCCTTTTAGGGAATATTTCATCTCATGCCCTATAAAAGTATTAAGTGAACCAAGTTTTTTCTAGTGATATTAAGGAGGGAAATAGCACTTACCTGTGAGTTAGGGTCATAGTAGAGCCCTGTTGTAGGATCATAATAATATCCTGATGATTCATCATATTGGTAAGTAGACGTGTCAGGTACTGCTGCAAAAACAAAATGCAGCCAAGTCATTCAATGTAAGAAACTTGATGTTAATCTCTAAGCCAGTGAGCTACCGTAGGCCTCAGTATTCTTCCTTCACATTCCCAATTGTCCCTCAGACACCCGTTTCAAAGGGAGAGGAACTTTATTAACAACAAAGGCAAAAATTATGACCTTCCAACTGTCAAGAGTCCCATGAGATTGGCTTACCATACTTGGTACCAGGAACTACACCAGTAGGGGAAGC
This sequence comes from Mus minutoides, assembly GCA_902729485.2. Classification (NCBI taxonomy): domain Eukaryota; kingdom Metazoa; phylum Chordata; class Mammalia; order Rodentia; family Muridae; genus Mus; species Mus minutoides. The sequence continues at coordinate 1,887,829 of LR749536.1, forward strand.
AGCAGGGGCCTGTGTACTTGTGCTAGTGCTAGGCTGTGCTTCCTCAGTCTGGAAAGAACATTAGCTTCAATGTAATTTCAACTGTAAAGCCTCTTAAGAGCACTAAGTCACTGTAATCACCTAGGAGGAAGGAACCCTCTGACAGACTGACAGAGGCTCTGCAGCAGGGTGTAGGGCAGCTCTACAGCAAAAGACATGCTGACAACTTTCTCTAAGTCAAGCGGAAGCATTTACAAAGTATAAATATGACCTGCTTGGTACTTTATATTTAAAACACATGCACATACATACAATAATTTTTAAAAACCTAATAAAGAAATTGAGTAAAATGTATGTACTTAGTCAATCCTGGCTCATACACCAGGAAAGGTTAATAGCAACATAGCAACAAAGCTATCAATTCTGTATTTAAGAGCAAAAGATTACCGGAGAGCCAGGTGGGTTGGAGGTCTGATTATAGAGTTGGGGACTTTGGGACACTACAGCTGCTGAGGTGGTAGTCACTGTGGTGCCTGGTAATAAACAGAAAGGTTAGGCAGAGCTCCAGCACAACTTTTCACTTTAGCCTTAACATTGTAAGCTGTTTCTGTCTTTTTTGAGGGGTGGGGTGTGTGTGAGAGGAGTAGGGTTTTGTTATGTAGTTTAAATGGTGGCCTCAAACTCATGAATCCTCTATATGGGATTTAATTTTGAGGCCAGCCTGGTCTACATAGTGAGTTCTAGGACAGCCAGGATAACACAGAGAAACCTTGCCTCAAAAAACCCCAAACTTTTACACTCCATACCATGGCTAAGAAAGTAAGAGAAGCAAAAATCTGTATCTTTGGGCTAAGAAAAGATTTGACTCTTAAGTATTTATATTTTACAGTGATGGAAAAAAAACTAGGCCGGGCGTGGTGGCGCACGCCTTTGATCCCAGCACTCGGGAGGCAGAGGCAGGCAGATTTCTGAGTTTGAGGCCAGCCTGGTCTACAAAGTGAGTTCCAGGACAGCCAGGGCTACACAGAGAAACCCTGTCTCGAAAAACAAAAAAACAAACAAACAAACAAAAAAAAAAACAAAACCAAACTCTTTTCTATGGCAGCCTCATGTAGCACAGGTTAATTTGGAATTTGCTATATAACCATAAGGATGACCTGGAACTTCTGTTTCTGATCTCTACCTTCTGTGCACTGACATCAGGCACAAACAGTTCCCAGTTTTATTCAGTGCTGGAGATTTAGTCCAGGCTTCATCTAGGCCACACAACACTATACAAACTGAGCTTCATCCCTAGTCCCAAAGACTCCACTCCCTGCAAACTTCACTATGAAGGTTTGCACCTGCAAAACAGAGGTCTACCAGCCTTGGACTCCAGGGTGTGTGTGTCACCACACCCAGCTACACAACCACCATAGCTAACTACCCAAGGTCCCCCCCCCCCCTTTTTGTTGACAATATCTATTTGTGAAGTCCTGGAACTCCATCTCTAGTCAGGCTGGCCTGTCTACAGAGTGCTGGGTCTAAAGGTGTGGGCCATCACACCGCCTACTGTGGCTCTGCTGGTGGGTGTTGCTATAGGGCCACATACTCTCTGCTGAGCTAAACTTCTGTGGTCACTCAAGATTGAATGTGGGGTGGGGGAACACAGCTAAATTCCAAGAACAGAGTGAATCATAGCATTGTTTCTAAGAAGTTATATTGAGTTAGTGTACACAATAATTTTTTACTGGACTTCTGGGCTAATAACGACAGTCTTCAACATGCCCTCTCAATTCTTGCAAAACTTGTAGCTTTGGATCTAGTTAATATTTCTTTTTTCTTTTCCTTTTTTTTTTTTTAAAGATTTATTTATTATATGTAAGTAGCTGTAGCTGTCCTCAGACACTCCAGAAGAGGGCATCAGATTCCATTACGGATGGTTGTGAGCCACCATGTGGTTGCTGGGATTTGAACTCGGGACCTTCGGAAGAGCAGTCGGTGTTCTTAACCACTGAGCCATCTCACCAGCCCTAGTTAATATTTCTTTATCCACAGTTATTTAAACAAAAGCACAACAAAGATAATGCTTATTACCTGATGTAGCTGATGTATCAGACTCCAGTCCTCCAGCTTGTTGCTGATAAAACTGCTGGTAATCCTGTGAGTACTGAAGAAAAGTCCACCATTAGAGCTGCTATTTTAGACACAGTCTGTAGATTAGAAGCTGAATGTCAGCTAAGTTCACCTACTTGAGTGTACTGTGTGTAGCCATCCTGGCCTGGCTGCATGTAACTGTAGTCAACACTACCTCCTTCACCACTTTGAGACTATAGAATATAAAAAGAAAAAGAACCAAAGGTAAAATTAGTATACAATAAAGATGTCAGAAAGCAATCCCTAAAAACATTTCAGCAAGCAAGCTTATGTTCAGCACAAGAAAAGTCATCTTTAGGAAAAAGACCCTTCCTCATTACTCTTACCTGAGTAGATGACCACTGAGCAGCAGCAATGGCTGTACTAGCTACAGAGAAGGCGCTGACTCGGTTACCATCTGGAAGGACCAAATCTCTGAAATTACAAAGATGTAATATCATGTGATTCTCTCTGTATGTCCAAAGTTTGTGCTTCCACTGTGCCAAATTCATTCCAGCCTTTGGGGTTGGGGGAAGGGATATGTGTCTCAAATGCTAGTAAGGGTGAATTTCCTAAGAGGGGCCTTTGTAAATCTCTGTGGATGTCACTGATCTACTTTATAAGTGATCCAAAAAGGTATGTTAGACGATTAGCGATACTAGAAAAGGGAATTTTGTATACTGTACATGTGAAGATGTGAAGGTATGCTCACTGGATGTGGAGACTAGAGGTTGACATATGGTATTCTCTACCTTATTTTGTGAGACAAGGTCTGCCAGGATCTCCTTGTCTCCACCTCAGCACCAAGGTTACAGTTATGGCAAGTTCTATACCTACTAAACTATTGCTAGGCTCTGAACAAAGAATACTTATAGTATAGACAGTAATGTAATACATTAGCATGCTCTCCTGCAAGCTAAGGATTATTTCTGGACAGGCTTGCATTACACTGCTTGAGTTTGAATAGAATGTGTTTTCAACCCATACGATGAAACCATTTTTGCAACCATTATTAGCTGGTGATTGAGGACTGGAAGGAAAAGCCCTAAGAGAAGACAACCTTCTCCCTCTTGGTCTACCCAGGGAAACTGTGTGAGGTACAATGGCAAACATCCTTATATACGGAAATATGTAGCTGTTAAAGAGTTTGAAATAAGGACGACGGCACCACTCACTTTCTGGCACTTTTTGCAAAATCAACTCCAATAGTTTTCCCATCAATTTTCAATGGAGGATGGAGACTCTGTAATATCTGAAGCAGTTGAGAGGCATCCTGAAGGAGAAAGTGAGGAAAAAGAATTAAAGATAATATCGTCCTACCACCTACTCCCTATAAGAAAATAAAGTTTTCCATTAAGAAAGAAGGAGAGCCGGGCGTGGTGGCGCACGCCTTTGATCCCAGCACTCGGGAGGCAGAGGCAGGCGGATTTCTGAGTTCGAGGCCAGCCTGGTCTACAAAGTGAGTTCCAGGACAGGACAGCCAGGGCTACACAGAGAAACCCTGTCTTGAAAAACAAAAAAACAAAAAAACAAAAAAAAAAAGAAAGAAAAAGAAGGAAAAGAGAGAGAGAGAGAGAGAGAGAGAGAGAAAGAGAAAGACAATAAGCAGTAATTTTTTAACCTGCTTATGGACATAAAGTCTGAGAAAAGAAACACCTAACCTCGGATATGAAGATATCCAGAATTGTTACAGAAACAAATACTAAAATCATTCTAAAGGTACAAACTTCAGCTCTGTTCATTCTTTGTAGTTACACAGCCTAGAGCTTATTTTTTTCAAAAAAGAAGAAAAAGGGGATAGGGGTGGGGCACACACACACACACACACTCTGACAGACCAGCGGAGACCCTCACCATGGCAGAAGATAGCTGCACGAATGCAAATCCCCTGTTCTGCTGTGTCTGTTTGTCTTTTATGAGGCGGATGTTATTGACGGCTAAGGAAGCATAGGGAGACAGGGCTGTCATGATGGAATCCACCACAGTGTGCGGAGCTATGTTCCGAAGAATAATCGCTGTTGGTAAATGAGAAAAACAATTAAGCTTTCTTACCATCAATGCTTTTTTTTTTTTTTTTTTTTTTTTTTTTTTTTTTTTTTTTTTTTTTTTTGTTTTGTTTTTTTGTTTTTTTAAAGATTTATTTTATTTATTATATGTAAGTACACTGTAGCTGTCTTCAGACACTCCAGAAGAGGGAGCCAGATCTTGTTACGGATGGTTGTGAGCCACCATGTGGTTGCCGGGATTTGAACTTATCACCTTCGGAAGAGCAGTCGGGTGCTCTTACCCGCTGAGCCATCTCACCAGCCCCCACCATCAATGCTTTTTAAAAGGCAGGTTTACAGGCAAAAAACATACATTTTGTAGGTTCTAGTATATTTTTCACCCTGATAGGCTAAGAAAATTCCAAATATCAATCTTCCACAGGGCAAACTAAAGCAGTGGATGCTCATTTTAAAAATGTAAGGGGAGCTGGGAGGTCAACTTCTAACATAAACGTCAAAGGATCGTGTTTGAACTCACTATCACAGTAGTAATCCACGGACTGAACAGACTCTGTGGTTCCGGGGGGCACTTCCTGTTCAGAGTCTAGGAGTAAAGGAGATACAAATGAAGACAAACAAACAAACAAGCGCCACTTCTTTCTTTTCATGGCTGTGGGGTACATGTCTCAAATCAAGGTCCCTTGTGCATGCTTGGCAAGAGCTCTGCCAGAGAAATCTTCATCTTCACCTCCCCAGAGCACTTTCTTTTTGTTTCCAATAGTCTTAACATGGTCTTAGTACAAAGCCCAGCCAAGTCTTCACCTCCTGGCAATCCTATCTCAGTTTCCTGAGAACTCTGAGGATTAGAGATGTGAACTACCATTCCTACCTACAAAATATTTTTAACAAAGAAATATATTGTAACTCTGAAGTATTTCTGTATGAGACAGTTTCATGTAGCTAAGGTTGGTAACAAACTTGATATATAGTTGAGGATGACCTGGACTCTATATTATCTTGCTTTCATCTCCTGAGAGCCAACCCTTTTTATTTTAAGCATATCTAGCAGACATTTAAAAAAAATGGCGATGGTGTCTCTTTGTATGGTATATGCACACACTGATTCACATGTGTGTAAGTGCGGGGAGAAGTCTATGTCTGGGGTGTCTACCACTTATTTATTTTTGGACAAGGTTCTTCATTCACTTTGAGCTGACCCATGTGCAAGCTGGCCACCATATCAGGGACTGCCCTGCCACCCAGCCTCTCCAACACTACAATTACAATCATGCCACCATGCCCTGCCTAATTTTTTTTTTTTTTAATTATATAGGGGTCGAGGGTGTGAACTCAGGTCCTCAAGCTTGTAGAGAAAATACTTTAGCTACTGAACCATCTCCCACTCTGCCTGCTACCATTTCTTGATAATCTTCCTATGTAACTTAGGTCACCTTGAAGCTTACTATATAGCCCATGTAGGCTTTTAACTTTTTATTCTAATTCAGCAAAAGTATGAGACTCCATGCTATTTTCTTTTCTTTTAGAAAATCTATGGCTATACTTTAACCTCTGGACCAGTGGGAGATAGGACCACTATGTATTAAACAAAAGCAGACGTAGCATGCAAACCAGGCAAACAGCACCTTAATTTTGGAAAAGAATTTTTTGTTCTTTCACATCAGCATCACTGAGCCCAAGATAAAAGAGTTCCGTTATTATCTAAGTTCCTAGTTTAAATATCCTAGAAAGCTACATTTTTTTCCTTGGGTTTACAGGCAGTAAGTCAGGTTTAATTGCATTTTCCAAATAGCTGAATCCACGCTTACCAAACTTGTCTGCTCCACATCGGAAGCATTTTAGTCTTTTCCTGAAATTGTTAAGGCAGCACTGGAAAAAAAAAAGTTTTATCTGTAATTATTTCTTACAATAAGTCCAGGCTTTCTAGTCATCATGTGGATGAGAGCAGTGAGGCCACCGGTAACTCAATAAATAAATATAAAAGCAAAAGATGCTAGTATGTATCCTAGACAAAGGGCATATGCCTAAAATTTCAGCATGTTACACCCTGTGAATTCTTCCAAGAAAAACATTGTAATTTGAAGTAGGATTCTACTTTCACCAAGATGAGGTTTTTGGAAGCAGCCACTGACAAAAGCTCTTTCTTATATTAAGAGGATTACATGGACTGTCATATATACAAAGACAATATAACATGAACAGGAATTTTCCCCATAGTACTCTCAAAATAATAAGACTCCCAAACAAGTCCAACATTCAGCACTGGTGACAGGAGCAATACTACTGTACACCAAAGTTCTAAGAGATGTTTGTTAATACAAGAGGGTAATAGAGAAGGGTACGTCAAAAGCTGAGACCTTAAAAATTTCTTAAAAGAGGCTGGACAGATGGCTCAGTGGTTAAGAATACTGACTGCTCTTTTCAGAGGTCCTGAGTTCAATTCCCAAAAACCACATGGTGGCTCACAACCATCTGTAATGAGATCTGATGCCCTCTTCTGGTGTGTCTGAAGATAGCAACAGTGTACTCATATACATAAACAAATCTTAAAAAAAAAAAAAAAAACAACAAAAAATTTCATAAGCAACAAAGTGAAACACATCTAAAAATTGTAACTGAAACTAGGTTAGAATCCTCGATCTCCATAAAACAAAAACTCCAGAGAGTCCAGGGATCCTGCCCTCTAATGCCAGCACAGGAAGACCATAGAAAGGTCAGGAGGCACATAAAAACAGACTTCTGATACAAGCCAGCCATTGTTCTCATTTTATTTTTTCTTTTTTTTTTTGTTTTTCGAGACAGGGTTTCTCTGTGTAGCCCTGGCTGTCCTGGAACTCACTCTGTAGACCAGGCTGGCCTTGAACTCAGAAATCCGCCTGCCTCTGCCTCCCGAGTGCTGGGATCAAAGGCATGCGCCACCACCGCCCAGCTTCTCCTTTTCTTGTAAAGATATCAAACAAGGGCTGGAGAAATGGCTCAGCAGTTAAGAGCAATGACTACTCTTCTGAAGGTCCTGAGTTCAAATCCCAGCAACCACATGCTGGCTCACAACCATCTGTAATGAGATCAAATGCCTTCTTCTGGGGTATCTGAGAACAGCTACAGTATACTTACATATAATCTTTAAAAAAAGATATCAAACAAATGAACAGAGAGAAAAACTTAGTATATGTAATTTGGGAAGAATATATGCTTACCTTGTTACAAAGCCAATCTTCAAATTTAGGTCTGGGATTGCTATAATGCATTGCAATGTGCTTTCCTTGAATCACCAATTTTTTCTGTAAAAAAAAGAATCAATTAGTTATTCCCATTGTGAGAAATATGTGTCCATTTTCCCAGGGCAGAGCACACTTCGGAAAAATCAGTGCTCTGGAATTAAATGGACAACATACGGGGAAGACCAACCACCGCCACCTATACTCTGCCCATCCAATGCTTCAGATAGGCAGTAAGAGAATGGGATGCGGAGTAAAGGTAAACGGAGTCAGGGAGTGCTGAGAAAGCTGCCAAACACTAAACGCTGACATGCACCAGGCTGTCTCCCGCAGAGACAGAAGTCCTACTATTTAGCATTGACAGGATGCCTGAGAGTGACAATATATTTCAAACAGAAGACAGACCACTTCCAGTTCTGAGACTGTCTCCTTTATTAGCCCTTAACATGGTGTCCTTAGGCTTGGCGTCACCTTTTCCCAGTTCCCCCATCATTATATAATATAAAAGCCTTTGTATTTTCCCTTCCCCCAAATTCTTGCTTCAGGATATATTCTTTGGAGGGACAAAAAGAGGGGGTGGAGGGGTCTCATTTTAAAAGGGAACTTGATCTTATCTCCTTCTGAGTAAGGACTACTCTCAATGCTGCCAACTCTAAAACAGCTAAAAGGTTTTCTTGCCAAATGTGATCATGTCTCATGCTAGGTGATTGGTGTGCTTTTTCTCTGAAATGGATTGTACTCTTGTCAGGATGAGTAACCAGGAGGCCAATGAAGTTTCTTCAGGGGGTTAGGAAAGTTCATAAAGTATATATATAAAGTATATATAAAAAACACTTCATCATTTAAGTAGGCTGAGTGAGTAAAAGGGACTTTACTTTGAAAGGTCAAAACTCTGAGCTGAATGAATCAAGCCAAGAGCATCCCTGGCACCTGCCCCCACATAGCCTTCATTTATAGGAGTGTCTTCTCTGATCTTTTCACAGGAAGGGGAATGGTGGTTCTAATAGTTGTCTAACACTACAAGAAGACTTAAATAGGATATTCAGATTTTATTTTACATTTTTTGAGACAGGGTCTCACTATGTGTTTCTGAAATCTGCCTGTCTCTGCCTCTGGAGTTCTGGGATTAAAGGCATGAGCCAACATATCCAGCTCAGATTTTTAGAAGGAGTCTAACCCTTTTACAAATAAATACCATTGGGCAATTTGCTTCTCACAAATCATGCTATGATTGTCTTTGTAGCATCTAAAGGCAAAATTGCATGTCTGGCCAAGTTGGAAAGAACAGAAGGCCATCTATGCACTATGATGTACAGAAGCAAATGTAAGACCTCAACATATCCCACTAGGAGGGATGTGTGTTGGGAGAGACTCTGATCTACCACTGGGTTCCTAATCCTACTGGCCTTTTATTTCTGGAGTGAATTTGAATTATAAAAAAAAACATATTAATAAAGCTTTGTATACATTAAAATTGTAAAATCTTTAACGTGTCTTATTGGTTTTAATTTCTTAGGTTATCCACTCTGACACATATACTGTACCAAAAATGGCTGTCAAGAAAATACTTACACAGGAAACTTTATTGTGACATTATAGATTTACTAGAATGGTATTCATGGTAAAACAAATGAAGTTCTATTTTAAAAGAGAGGACTGTGATGTTTGGTTATTTATTTAGAGACAGGGTCTCATTAGGTAGTGCTTATTGTCCTGGAACTCATGTTATAGACCAGGTTGTCCTCAAACTCAAGAGATCCATCTGAGTGCTGGGATTAAAGGTGTGTATCACCATTGCCTGGCTTGATTTTGTTTAATGTTAAAAGTCTTACTCTGTAGCCCAGGCTAGCCTTGAACTTATGACTGTCTTCCTAACTCATTCTCCTGATTCTGAGATTACAAGAGTGAGTCACCATATTTGACAGGTTCTAATTTCTCGGTTAAGAAACTAAGAATATATTTTATTTTTTTGAGATAGTGCATTAAGATTATAGTCTTATGCTACAAGGCAATACAAATCAGTCAAAGAAATACCTTTATCTTAAATTAAGTCTTTCTATAAATGGTTATAATGGCCAATTATATAACCTCTTAGGTGACTCGAATCATAAAATACTGTTAAAAAACACACACAAGTCAAGTAACTTCCTACTTAACGGTAGTCAATATTCTTTGGGGTTCTTGTAAAAAAAAATCTGTAAGTGACAAACAACATTATTTTGACATAGTATAGAATATTTCAGTTAAGGCTTCAATAGATGATTTATTTTAAGAGGCATTCTCAGGGACATTAGATTCTTAATGTCACTATGCCTAGATTAGACAGCAAGAACACACTGATTCCATACCAATCTTATCCAGCCTTATTGTTCAAAAACTCTACTTGGTCCTTAAAAGTCTCATAAGATCCATCTGTGAGGTTATGCCTCTGGTTGGCATATGGTTTTCAGGCAAAAATAAGGAATCAGGCGTAAAAGTGTCTGCTACAGACTTCCATTGTGTTCTCTTCACTGTCAGAGTTTGATAGTTTAGATGCTCTCAATGTTTACAACGAGCAGGAATGTAATCAGTCAGGAAAAGTTTATATTGTTGACTACTACACAGATTTTCAGAGGGTAAAGTTCTGTTAGGTAGCCATGTTTAAAATCAGAACAAATTATGCAACAGTCTCCTTGGAACTGTATTTACTCTAGCAATGTCAATTTTAATATACACAAAGCTTTTTTTGTTGTTGTTAAAAATATTAAAGTCAAGTCACTCCTTTGGAACAAACCACTCCTTCAACCTTTTTTTTTTTTTTTAAATTGTACAGACTTGTTCCATTTTCATGAATATCTAGACTTGGTGAGTGAAGCAACCTGATTGGCTTCCATCCAGCTGGTAGCATCTTGCAAGTGATAAAACTCCACGAAGGCGAAACCACGGCTTACACCTAGAGACAGCATTCAGATATAGACGGGATACTCGTGTTAGTCAGTTCCTTTATAACAGGTGAATCTCTCTCCCACTGCTTCAACACTGCGTGACAAAGCCAATTGGGAAGCAGCTTTACAAATGTGACTTGACTTGGGGATCTTCTTGATACTTTGCCATGGCAAGGAACAGCCACCTGAATTAAATGTCACTTGATTTGATTCCACACTTAAGTAGCCATGCAACCGACTATGAACAGTCAAACAAGGAGTTCATAAATCACTACTTACCGAAGGAAAAGAAAACCCCTAAAAGCAAAGTTTTTAAAAAGTTCCTCAGATGCTAGCATCGTTTTCAAAGTCATTCATATTCCTTAGCCATGGCAAACCTTTCATTCTGAATTCATGTGTTTGAAGGCTGGGGTTTATCAGGATGTTTTTTAGGGACTGAGGTGGGAACGGGGAAGAGAACTGTATCAGGCAGGAACCAAGCAAGCTCTCACCTGTTTTCCTCTTCATCAGCCTCACATCTGCAGGCTGAGGGCCTTCAAAGGACTCCATCATTTCTCGAATCTGTACAGGGTTTTACAGTTAGTTTAGGCTACAGCCATAAAAAAAGCTTAGGAAGTAGGATTATATCAGCTGTTTAGCAAGCTTTTCACTTATACCACCCTAAAATACATTTATCTTAAAGGCTATAAAGACTATTTTTCATAAAAATAAAGCAAAAAATCTAGCTATGAGCTACCTAGATACTTTCCTCTAGTCCAGTTATTTACATTATTCTACAGTTCTGATCATGACATGACTAAATCCTTAATCTCATAGCCTTGTACTCAGAAGAACACAGGATATGTCACTGTCCTCAGAAGCATATTTGACTCAAGAGATCTGCCTGTCTCTGCCTCCTGAGTACTGGGGTTAAAAGCTTATGTTTTTACCTCTACTACCACAAAATATGTTTTTAAAGATCTATTTACTTATGTATATCAGCACTCCATTTACATGTATGCCTACAAGACAGAAGAGGGCATCAGATTCCATTACATATCTTTGTGATCCTCCATGTGGTTGCTGGGAATTGAACTCAGGACCTTCAGAAGAGTAGTCAATGCTCTTACCCACTGAGCCATCTTGCCTGACCCCCCCCTTTTTAAAGATTTATTTATTGTATGTAAGTACACTGTAGCTGTCTTCAGACACCCCAGAAGAGGGCATCAGATCCCATTACGGATGGTTATGAGCCAAGTTCAGGCCTCAAATCCCAATCAGGAGATGGAAACAGAAGATCAAAAATTTGAGGCAGCCGGGCATGGTGGCGCATGCCTTTAATCGCAGCACTCGGAAGGCAAAGGCAGGCAGATTTCTGAGTTTGAGGCCAGCCTGGTCTACAGAGTGAGTTCCAGGACAGCTAGGGCTACACACAGAGAAACCCTGCCTCAAAACAAACAAACAAACAAACAAACAAAACTTTATCCAATGTCTTATGAAGAAAGTCTAGACATGGTGGCAAATGCCTTTAACCCTAACACCTGGGAGGCAGAGGCAGGAGGATATCTTTGAGGTTACCATGGTCAACACCACATAAATCCCCACCTCACTCCCAAACAAAAAGTTCCACACAACAATTGGCTCACTGAATACTCTCACCATGTGCACAGGAATAAAGCCCAGGACACACCAGACTACAGAGGACCTCCTCCCCCAAAACAAAGTCAGTCTCTGCTTCTCTCTCACTCACAAACACACACCACACTACACACACACACCCTCCCACACACACATATAAAAGGTCTTGCCAAGACTGGTTTACAACTCATGTTAAACCTCCATAGTGCTTCAGCCTCCTCAGTGGCTGAGAGTATAAGCACATGCTATCATATCCAGCAATGCCAACTTGCTTTGTATGCTATAACTATCATATGCTGTTCATGTTTTTTCAACAGTAGGTGGCTTTGTACCAAGGTGACAATGAAATAACTTAATATTAACTGTAAACAGCCTATCCCACATTTACTATAATAGTTACTTCCCGGTTAAACTCTGTAACTTTAGATTTAAGTTTTTACTAAATATTATGACATTTATTATTTCTCTCCTGGGCCACAGATTCTGGCATTTATATCTTTTAAAAACATCTTGGGTAGTTAAGAACACTGACTGCTATTCCAAAGGTCCTGACTCAATTCCTAGCAACCACATGGAGGATCACAAAGATATGTAATGGAATCTGATGCCCTCTTCTGTCATGTAGGCATACATGTAAATAAAGTGCTGATATACATAAGTAAATAGATCTTAAAAAACAAAAACATATTTTGTGGTAGTAGATGTAAAAACATAAGCTTTTAACCCCAGTACTCAGGAGGCAGAGACAGGCAGATCTCTTGAGTTGACACCGGCCTAGGCTACAGAAGGACTTCTAGGACAACCTGGAAAAACCCTGTCATGAACGCACCCAACTCCCACCCACCCACCTGACAAAAAACGTTTAACCTCACATTCCGTTCAGCATACTGCCCTTCAGGGATTAGAACAATAGACAATTAGTTTAGACAGAATCTTGGTTTTAGAAATGCAGTATTGTGTAAAGAAATGCACACGGATAACTATAGCACAGGTGCTACGTGAAAATCCTAACAGTGAAGGGGAAGAGTTCTATTCCTCCTATTAGATCATGAATCATGACATGGAAGGGACTCCAAGGGGGAGCAAACGCATTTCTCCCAAGAACAACAATAAATAAAAAGCAAGTACACGTGGCTAGAAAAAGTTAAGACTTGAAATACTATTAGAAATTAAGAAATGTCAGGGTGGAGAGATGGTTCAGCAGTTAAGATCACTGACTGCTCTTCCAGAGAACCCAGGTCAATTCTCAGTACCCACATAGCAGCTCACAACTATCTGTTATTCCAGTTCCAGGGGATTTTTGGCACCTTCAGACACACATGCAGGTAAAACACCAATGCACATAAAAGTACTTTATGTATGTGAGTATACTACAGCTGTACAGATGGTTGTGAGCCTTCATGTGTTTGTTGGAAATTTTTAGGACCTCTAAAACCCCACTTGCTATAATCAACTCAGCTTGCTCCGGCCCTAAGTTTTATTTATTATTACACTTAAGTACACTTTAGCTGACTTCATTTGCACCAGAAGAGGGCGTCAGATCTCATTAAGGGTGGTTGTGAGCCACCATGTGGTTGCTGGGATTTCAATTTAGGACCTTTAGAAAAGCAGTCAGTGCTCTTACCCACTGAGCCATCTTGCCAGCCTGTAAATAAAGATTTATTTATTTATTATATGTAAGTACACTGTAGCTGTCTTCAGACTTCCCAGAAGAGGGCATCAGATCCCATTACGGATGGTTGTGAGCCACCATGTAGTTGCTGGGATTTGAACTCAGGACCTCTTGAAGAGCTGAAGTCAGTTTTCTTACCCACTGAGCCATCTCTCCAGCCCCTCCACCCCTCCCCACATAAATAAATCTTAAAAAAAAAAAAAAAAGAAATGCCAAAGAATGAAGTATCCTTTTCAACATGCTTTTCTGAGATTTCAAGTAGAAAATATAATTCTGTTCAGAATAAAAAGACAGATTACTAATACTGTTACTTCCTGGTTCTCTTTATGGTGGTGTTAGAGCTTAGTCTTCGGGCTCTAAGGGTCTGTTATACATCCTGAACTGGCCTGAAATCACCACTCTTTCTGTTTCAACCTCCTCAGTGTTTACATTACTAGCATACAGCACCAGGCTGGGCACTAAAAGTTAATTTTTCTTCAAAAAATTTCAAAAATCTTATGCACATAGGTATTTTGTCACATATATGGCTATGTACCATATTTGTAACTCATACCTTTGAAGGTCAGAGTTACGGTACTGGAATTGGACCCAGATCCTCAGGAAGAGCAGTTACTCTTCTCAACTGCTGAATCATCATTCTAGCCCCTTAAATAGAGGCAGTTTATTATTAATGGGGGTAGGAGGTGGTGACTGCAGGTAGAAGTGGAGTACTGAGCTTGGGAAAGACCAATCCTCAAATCAAAAGTTAATTTTTTTTTTTGAGACTGGATATGACTGTGTAGTCTTAGCTAGTCTAGAACTTACGATGGATTCTCAGGGAGATCCTCTCTTGCTTCTACTTCTTAAGTGCTATGATTACAGGTGTGAGGTATCATGAGCAGCTTTAAAATCTTTAATGCGCTGGGTGTGGTGGCGCACACCCTTAATCCAGCACACAGGAGGCAGAGGCAGGCAGATTTCTGAGTTCCAGGCCAGCCTGGTCTACAAAGTGAATTCCAGGACAGCCAGGGATATACAGAGAAACCCTGTCTCGAAAATGAAAAACAAAACAAAACAACACCTTTAAAGCAGAAATTAGCTGTACTAGTACTTTCCATCAGTCCACCACGAAAAAAAGAAATCTATTCCACTAAATGACATCAGATAGCACCATGAGACAACGAGTAAGTTTGTTGTCCCTACTAGAATGCTAGAGCTATTTGTTGCTTCTTACATCGCTCTCGGTGATGGTGATAGGAAGGCCACGGAGCATGATGGTCTTGCTCTCTCTCTCATCACTGATGTCATGTCTATAGTCATGCTCTCCATAGTCACCATCTGAATGATAGCCATCTTCAGACCGGTCACTGTTCCTTCTTTCACGCTCTCTCTGGTCCAAAGAAAGCAAAATTATAATTGAGGCCACTCTTTTTTTTTTTTTTTTCTTCAAGACAGGGTTTCTCTGTATAGCCCTGGCTGTCCTGGAACTCACTTTGTAGACCAGGCTGGCCTCAAACTCAGAAATCCGCCTGCCTCTGCCTCACGCCCGGCTGCAGTAGTTCTTAAAATAACATTCTCTTAGTTGTGAAGAATGGTTTAATAAGTCACTATAAAATAGTAACACAAAAAGTGTCCTGTTATGCAAATTATTATAGGACTGGAGAAATGGCTCAACAACAGTTAAGTGCTATTTCATGGGACCCAGGTTCAATTCCCAGTACCCACATGAATAGCTTACAACTGTCTATAACTCCAGTTCCAGAGGCTCTGTACGCTCATACAGACATCCATGTAGGCAAAACACCAATATAAATATTGATAAATGTAAATAAACCTTAAAAGAGCAAAAGGTATAAAAGTATATAGGCTGTATAACTATTTCCAAACACAGGAACAAGTATGCAATATTTAAAAAAAAAAGTGCTGGGTGATGGTGGTGCAGGCCTTTAATCCCAGCACACAGGAGGCAGAGGCAGGTGGAGCTCTGAGTTTGAAGTCAGCCTGGTCTATAGAGGGACATTCAGGACAGTCAGGGATACACAGAAAAACTCCATCTCAAAAAACTAAAATCAAACTAAATCAAACCAATAGCCCCATAAATACTGAGGACCAAGTCTATGGCCTTGCACATGCTATGCAAATGTTCTTTCCTTGAGCTATGTCCCACCCTCCACCACCTCATCTCGAAGATGTGAACACATTACAGGAAAGAGTGCCACATCTTTAATCCAGAACTTGGGAGGCAGAGACAGAAGGATCTGTGAGTCTCAAGTCAGCCCAGGTCTATACAGTAAATTCCAGAACAGCAGAAGTAACATAGTGAGATCCTGGCGGAGTCGAAGGTCCACCTTATAGCCTATCTTATATAAGGCTGTACTGGTATGCACAGAAGTTCATGAAGTTCAAGTACTCAAAGGAGTCCATGGTGAACCTTACACAAACTTTGGCTATTGGTATTATTAAAAGCCCACTTTGTCTTTCAAAGTTATGTTCAACTTAAGTATGCTTCTGAGTGATCAGTGTAATTTTCTAGTCGCCACACTTCTTTACTCACCTCTGGACTATCATAGTCCCGATAGTCATCGTATCTATCGCCTCTCCGATCATCACTTGATCTTTTGTAATCTGAGTCCCGCCGCCTGCTTCTAGATTCACGTTCATCACGGTCATCCCTGTCTATGATGGAACCATATCTTCCACTACGTTCTGTTCTACTCACTCTGCAAGAAAAAATAATGTTCATTTAAGTATATCATTTAAGTATATAATTTCATACAATCAGAAAAAAAAATCGCCTCACATATCAGTTTATAAGATACATCCAGGGGGCTGGAGAGATGGCTCAGTGGTTAAGAGCACCAACTGCTCTTCCGAAGGTCCAGAGTTCAAATCCCTGCAACCACATGGTGGCTCACAACCATCCGTAACGAAATCTGATGCCTTCTTCTGGAGTATCTGAGGACAGCTACAGTGTACTTACATATAATAAATAAATAAATCTTTAAAAAAAAAATACATCCAAATAATTTAATATCTCCCTTAAAACATAACCACCAATGTTTAGTTTACAAAGATATCTACTGAAAGAACAAACATAGGCAAATTGTGGTGATACATGCCTTTAATCATAGGAGGCAAAGGCAGGAGGGTGATCTCTAGAGTTTTAGACCACCCACGTCTATGTAGTGAGACTATCTCAAGAAAAAGGAGAGAAGGGGTTGGGGACTTAGCTCAGTGGTAGAGCGCTTGCCTGGCAAGCACAAGGCCCTGGGTTCAGTCCTCAGCTCCGGAAAACAAACAAACAAACGAGAGAGAAAACACACACACACACACAATTTTAAGGAATTGACACAAAGTTAGAAAATATAACTATTAGTTATTTGGATTAAAGTTTTTGAGAAGGGAACATATTCTCAAAGTTTATTCTTAGTGTTTTCTTAAGCCTATGGTTGATTCCTTTATTTCTGTTTCAGATCATACTGACCAAAGACAGCAAGTAGTTACCATCTCATCCAATTTCAGGGTAAATCTTTGTTTTTTTTTTTTCCTTTTCCTTTTCCTTTTTGGTTTTTCTTTTTCTCCTCCTCCTCCTCTTTTTTTTTTTTTTTTTTTTTTTTTTTTTTTTTTTTTTTTTTTTTTTTTTTTTGGTTTTTCGAGACAGGGTTTCTCTGTGTAGCCCTGGCTGTCCTGGAACTCACTTAGTAGACCAGGCTGGCCTCAGAAATCCTCCTGCCTCTGCCTCCCAAGTGCTGGGATTAAAGGCGTGCGCCACCACTGCCCGGCTAACATTTTTTGTTTTTTGTTTTTTTTTAGCCATGGGCAAAAAGGTATATTTGCAAAAGGGTACATTTTATTTACACATGTTATTTGGAGCAATAGTCTGTCACAGGACTACATGATATCCTATGACATCAATTTCATCTATCATAAGCACTGGCCTCTCAATAATAAGGCTATGTTATTAAGTCAAATGATTTGAGGCCTCCATATCCACAGTTGCTGAAAGAGCCAACAGTTTTCACCTTTATTTGTTTAGTGTATTTGGACCTACTGGAGATTGATACTCTTGCCTCATAAACCACTGAGGCTAGCTGTATGTCCAGTCCTAATCTGCTCTATGTTAATTCTAGCTTCTCCCTTTCTCGCTCTTCTCGGATGTAAGCCACACTCCAGGCTGCTCAGCTCGCGGAGCCTCCCAGGCCACTGTATCTATCACTAGGGAATAACAAGGACTGGCACTCACTCACTGCTTCTCAAGCGAGCTTTGAATAGCTCCTGCCCACAGCTGGAACTTTCCATGGCCTACTCCACACTGCTTTCCTTAACCTAGTTCTTAGCATTTGGATTGCACCTCAGACAATACTTTCCCCAAGACGCTTTCCTGTTCTTCTCATGTGTCCAGACAGTACTTTACATTTTCTATCATCACTGTTAACTCTCACTATACTGAAGCTTGTTAGAACAGAATCATGAAAGTAGTCATTTGGAGCACTTGAAACACAATAGACATTTAAATATTCATTTGCAAAATAATTTATCACTTTTTTTTTGTTTTTGTTTTTTTGTTTTTTTTTTTCCTTTTTTGAGACAGGCCTTCTCTATGTAGCCCTGGCTGGCCTTGAACCCAGTGAGATTTGCCTGTCTCTGCAGGGATTAAAATCCATAAGCTGCCATCACCACATAGGGCTGAATAAACAATTTTAAATAAATATTTCAGTCCCAACTAAGTTGTTAAGATCAAAGGCATGTCATGTATTAAAACTCACCTTTTGTCTGAACCCATTGTCTCACTGAAGATCTAGCACACTGCTTCAAAAGGCTTAAATTTTACCCTAGGGGTGGGGAAGAGAAAAATTGCAAATTTCAGAATCACTTAATTCAAGAACCCTACAAAGTGGGATAGAAACTGTGGCTAATACTTAACAATGACTAAAATGAGGAAGGAAAATGAGGCTGTCAACACTAAATCATAATTTTGTTAAGAAGCAGAAGATGAAGGACACTTTAACATATTAAAATTATATATTCAATAAGAAACTCAAGAAGGGTGAAGGCTTTAGACACCTTGGATACTCCTACTACAATTACAAAGCAAAAAGCTCCTTATTTTCATAACCAAAGCAACGCTATTATTGAGATGGACAATGGTTAAAACATTCATCCAACTGTATATAAAATTCCAACACTAAAATCATAACACAATCTCAAATTTTTCTGACAAAAACTTAGAAGCTGGAATGCAGATCTGATTGAAATTTACATATATAACACATCGCCTGATCTCAATCTATTTCAGTAAGACAAGACCAAACCTTGACTCGGCTTAATATCTGTGTATCAATAACACCTATGTCTTGGACCAGCCCTGATCGACACAGAACACCGAGTGACCCACAGCCTTTCCTCAGCCGATGGGCCGTACTAAAACATCACACAGCTATACTCTTAGATGCCTGTGATGTCCCAGAAACTATAGTTACAGCCATTTCTAGAATCTGGTCTTTAAAGCAAGCACTTGACATTCGTAGACTTAAAAAATAAAAGAGACATCTAGTGATTCAAGTTCCGGGGTCGAACGGCTACGGCTGTCCCTTGTTTCGCCGGAGATGCCCGCACCCACCTCCGAGGGAGGTTGCCCATGCCCACGTCCGCGGGGTATCGCAGCCGAGATGGCGGCGCTAAGACCTGTGCAAGTGAATCCCGCATTCAGTCCATCTTTCCTATCTTACATCCATTCCTCCCCACACCCATTCCCAACCACCTTTCGCAGAGCGAGATTCAGTTGCAGACGCAGGGCGATGATGGCTTAAGACACTGCCAGGCGCTCCACAGCTCCGCACGACAGGGGATTCGGGACAACGTCCCAGCAAGAGACAAACAACTCCAAAGAGGCGGGTCGAGGACTGGGCTAGGGGGCGACCTATGAAAGCCAGCAGAGCCAGAGGCGAGGAGGGGCGCGGCCCTCAAGCGCTTGCTTAGTTTAGTCCCTTCAAAGACGCGGCTGAGCGGTCACCTCTGGCGGCTGACAGGCAGACTTAAGGGACAGCACCAATGGCAAAATCACTGGGGTGTAATGGATGGCAGCCGCACTCACCCCCACAGAGGGAACAAAGCAGGGGCAGTAGCGGCTCTGCGCCCCAGAACCTACAAGGTTCGGCCGCTCCACAAAATGGCGTCTCCACCGACCGTCTTCTCCTACCCACAGTCCCTCGCGCGTCGACCTTCCCCCCACCTCCCACCCTACCCGCCTCTCCTGAGGCGTCCAATCAGCGAGGGTGGCCGTCTGCGCGAGGGCTGCCGGGAAGTGTGGTCTCCCAGGCAGCCTGTCACTAGACCCTGCGTTAATTTTTTTGCGTATTTCATCTGCTCCATGACAAAGCTGCCATTCAGCTTCTGAGAACCCGGATGTGAACTTTACCAGCGCTTGACACACTGTAAAACGTATAATTCAGTTCGTAGAGAAGGCATACTACTGAGTACTTCCCTAGAGGCTAGGTTAGACTTTGTGCAGGGGTCTCACCGTGACGATGCGCACCTGTAATTGCACCCCAGATAATGAAGCCGAAGGATTGCCATGGTTTTGAAGCCATTTTGGACAACTTTATTCTCTCTCCTTTGTCAAGTCATTAATGTCTAGTTTTACAAACATTCAGAGCTAATAATTCGGTAAACTGGAAATTAAACTAGCTTGTTTTCAGAAGCCATGCCAGCAGCTAGAATATGAACTCCAGAACAATAGGGATATTTTGTTGTAAGACCCTGTCACAAGCAAACAATCACTTAACTGTAATCTCCAAAGAAAGACAGGAAACCAGCTGGGCAAACTCCAAACTCGGCATCTCCATGCCTGATGTCAAAGTGGTCTTCAGATCTCCACTAATTTTTCATCTTTGTTGATTGCAACAAACTGCTTTCTCCTGGGCTGGTTCCACTCCCTGTTAGCAGCTTTTCTCAGCATGTATCCCATGGCTCTGGCATCTTTGAGTCTCCAAGGCAATTTCAATGTTACAGCTTCTTGTTTCAGTGTCTGGGATTCCACTTGATCTTTTGGGCTCCTCCTAAGGGCTGGCATCACTTCTCCAGCTCTGCCCTCTGTAGCACTCTAAGCTCAGGTTGATCCACTCTACTACGGTTGCTGTTCTTGGTGATCATCCCATGGTACTGGCATCTACAATACACTGGGGTGTTCCACTCCAACTAGGCTTCACCAATAGCCTCTCATAGACTCTCTTAATGGTGCCAAGCCTCAAATCCTTTGCATGACCCCTTCTTCAGCTCTGGGCCATCAATTACAGCTGAGGCTGCACCTTCACCAATGGCCTTCCATGTCCTCTCACAGTGCCAAGCCTCAGCTGCTCTTCATAACCCCTTCATGCTTTCAAAGCCAGTACCACCTTAGTGACTCTTTCCCATTACCAAGTACAGCTGCAGCGGGAGGTACAACCTTGGCTATCTCTGGATCACAGTTTCTATGTGCTCGCAGAAAACACTTCCCAGAAGATTTCACCTCAGTGATGCTGGTCTCTTTTTAATCACCGCTAATTTCTTAGCTCCAGCTAACCAGCATCCATTGTCCAGGTAGTCCCTTCTATTATTCACTCTAAAGCCAGAGCCACATGGCTGAAACTGCAGAGTTATGCTGCTTGCAGGAGCTGGAACATAGCCCCCTTGTTCTATTACATTATCATCAGCTTTCTGTTCTCCAACTCCTTCACTACATAAGATTGGCTGTTCTGGATCTTGCTCTGTATATTGACCTTGAATGCAGAGATCAGCATGCCCGTGTCTTGAGATTAAAAGTGTGTACCACCATGCCTGGATCTAAATTTAGCTGGGTAGAATCTTGTGCCAAGGTACCACTCCCTTAATCTGTTAGTTCCTAGAACAAAGGATTTTGCTCCATCTCACTTCCTGGTACCCCTGCAATACTCGAACCATATATATATATATATATATATATATATATATATATATATATATATATATATATTTTTTTTGGTTTTTCGAGACAGGGTTTCTCTGTATAGCCCCTGCTGTCCTGGAACTCACTTTGTAGACCAGGCTGGCCTCGAACTCAGAAATCCGCCTGCCTCTGCCTCCCGAGTGCTGGGATTAAAGGCGTGCGCCACCATACCCGGCCGGACCATATATTTTTATGAACTATATATTTTATATTTTTCCTTTCTAAGCTTGCTATGCTTGTTCAAACTTCTCTTCATAAGGCTTAACCAAAGAACAAAGTGTCTGCTGGGCTTTTTTGAAACTTCCTTTGTCAATTGAATTAATCCGAGTCTCTTCACCTTAGTCTGAGGCAGACTTTTCAGACAAAGGCAAAAAGTAGCCATATTCTTCACCAAAATACCACAAAACAGTCTTTATGCCACATTCTGAAATTATTGTCCTTTGAAATCTCTTGGGCAAGGTCAACACGGTTCAAATTACTCCCAGCAACAAAGTCTTCCATATTCCTACAAGGATGACCAGTTAAGCACCATTTAAAGCATTCCACTGTGTTCCAAATCCAAAGTCCCCAAATCCACATTCTTTCAAATAAAAGTATGGTCAGGCCTATCACAGCAATACCCTAGTCCCTGGTACCAACTTCTGTATTAGTCAGGGTTCTCTAGAGTCACAGAACTTATGGATAGTTTCTATATAGTAAAGGAATTTATTGATGACTTACAGTCTGCAGTCCAATTCCCAACAATGGTTCAGTAGTAGCTGTGAATAGAAGTCCAAGGATCTAGCAGTTACTCAGTCCAACACGGCAAGCAGGTGAAGGAGACCTAGTCTCCCTTCTTCCAATGTCCTTATATGATCTCCAGCAGAAAGTGTAGCCCAGATTAAAGGTGTGCGCCATCACACCTTTAATCCCAAATGACCTTGAACTCGGAGATCTCCCTGTCTTAATCTTATGGAATCCATAGCCACTATGTTTCAAGATCTCCATACCAAGATCCAGATCAGAAACTTCTATCTCCCAGCCTCCAGGTTAGGGTCACTAGTGAGCCTTCCAATTCTGCATTGTAGTTCATTTCAAATATAGTCAAGTTGACAACCAGGGATAGCCACTACAGCTGGGTTATAGAGTAAAATTCTTTCAAAAGATCCCCTTAACCCAGTGAAATAATAACCTTCATGAGTCTGTTAAAACCAACCCAATCAATCACCTCTCTGATTATTTGGCAAAAAATTAAAAATGAAATGTTTTATCTCAGTATTGGAACTACTGCTATAGAAAATAAAGTGAAAGAAAGACATTTTTGCTTTGAGACAATTGTAGGACTTTGTTTTCCCTATAGCCTTGAGGTGATCAAAGAGCTTCTGAATCTTTAATTAGTAAACCTACAAATGGAGATGTGCTTTACCTCAACAGTTACCAAAACTCACAGGTAAGAGAGGCTCTTATCACTGCTGAGATGAAGATCATTAACTATGTTCACGCCCTACTCTGACAGGCAGTGGTCCTTCCATGCTTGCTTTAGCACTAGTTGACCATTTCAGCATTAACTCAGATATGCCTACATAATGGCATGTTCTACTTACTTTCCTTTTCTCTTTAAAAGATGTATTTATTTTATGTGTATGAGTACACTGTTGCTCTCTCCAGACAAACCAGAAGAGGGCATCAGATCCCACAGCAGATGGTTGTGAGCCACCAGGTGGTTGATGATAAACTCAGGAACCCTGAGTGGTAAGGGCAGCCAGTGCTCTTACCACTAAGCCATTTCTCCAGCACCATTTTCTACCTCTTAACATCAAGCTCTAATCTCTACGCATTGTAGAAAAAAAATTTAACAAAATTTATTCACATTGAAAAAAAGTTTATTTAAAAAAGTTCTAGCAGCAAGAACAGTAACAAAACAAAAGGAGAAAAGGACAAACAAAACAAGGAGGAAATTGTGTCCTGCGGGGTGTCTCCACTCTTAATCGAGTTCTTTATATCGAGCAAACATGACTCTTCGAACAGCGTCTCGGTAAGTCTCATTAGACTGTCTCTTGCTGGTTCTTCCTGGGGCACCTCCGCCAGGTCCCCTCATCCGCCCTTCAATCTGCAGAACAAAGAATCAAATGAAATATTTACATAAGGAAGACCACAATGTCATGCTTTCAAAATAAAGATTTCAATATTAGACACATGAGTTTTAACAGAAATGAAATGGGTAAGTCTTTGAAGGTCAGCAATTGTAGAGGCCCAACTCTATCCAAATGGGCAATACTTCCTCTGATCATCTTTGCTATGTATGCTCCCTGAAAATAAGCAGAGCTATATCTTTCCAGGGAACCACATCTTAGCTATCAAAGATCTGTGTTGACAGTCCCTCTCATAGATAGGGGTCTCTAATCTTTTGGCTCCCTGGCTCTTTTTAGTCACTGTGTTCCCTCAAAGGCCCTACCTTTTTTTTGTTTGTATTTTTGGTATCATTATAGAATCCCCAATTGAGAAGTGAGTGTTCCACCTCTGCACCACCGTCCAGCTCTCCTGGATCTGCCTCCTACATTGCCTTCACTGCTTGTTCCTTACACAGGAGTATGATGAATGCTATTCAACCTTCCTGCCTTCTTCTCACTGCCAGGGAAATCACCAAAGGCCCAGCACAACAAGTTATAACTCAGGATCTAGGTGGGAAGGGCCGGTGAGCTGGCTTAGTGGATAAGGGTACTTGCCATTAAACATGATGACCTGATTTGATTATTACAAGGTAGAGAGAGAACTGATTTCTAGAAATTGCCCTCTGATCTCTATTTTGGGCATGTGCTCTGAGGCCAGACAGAAAAAAGTATATTCAAGGGTCATATAATTCCCAGGAAGACAGATTCATCTTACCTCCTCTGATGAACCCAATCCAGGATGGCTATATCCTAGGCCCGCCCCTTTCCTCCAGCCAGTGGCCTGCTGGGCACAGCCTCCTTTGCTACTAGTGTCAGTGTCTTCTTTATCAACAGGGTTACGATCACTATAAAAGAGACAGATACATTTCTACCACCATTTTCAAGGTGAGCTGCTGATCTCTTGCTGAGATCTGCTTCCTAATAAGTATATTAAGCACAACCTGATATTCATGTAACTAGGCTTGTCCTGTGGGTGCAGAGGTGACTACAACTGGGCCCTGACCATGGGAAAGAACTTGAAGTCTTTGTGAATAGATGTTTACAGGACACTGAGGAGATCAGTCATGGATGTGGCAACAATGGATATGTGCCATAGAAATACAATGAAGCGAACACAAATCTGAACAGTTATCATCAAAAGTCAAAGGATTTTAAGCAAGAAGACACATCTGAAATGGATATGGACAAATGAGGGGCTTATGAGCTAGAAAATGTGTAGCAGGCATATAAAATGATTTGTCTAGAAGAAGAGTAGCAGGAACTGATAAAGGTACGGTTTTGAGGTCAGATTGTCAAGAGGAAAAAAAAAAGAGAGAAAGAGAGACAGATACACATAGAGAGACGGAGAGAGAAAGAGAAGGATAGAGAAAGAGAGGGAGAAAGATGCCTTGAACATTAGATCATATTTGATACTTTAGACAAAAATACTTTGCAGCCTCTTACTAGGCAACATATGTGTATATGCAAAACGAGGTAGAATTGTTTTGCTTCTTTGCTATCAAGGGTTTCAGGTATGTCAGGTAAGCCCTTTATACTCTCATTTCACAAAAAAGAATAGATCTCTTTATCTTCTTCTGGCCTTCATGGGCACTGTATGTTGTTGGTACATGGAAATACATACAGGCAAAACATCCATGTTCATAAAGTGATAAGAAACTGTTGCTTGTTTTTTTGGTACTAGAGAATGAATCTAGGGACTCAGGCATGGTAGGCAAGTACTCTGAGTTAAATTTATCCCCAAGATTAGAAAGGTCAAGTTTAGGCCTGAAGCGGGAGCTCAGCAGTTAAGAGCACAGGTTCAAGTTTCTGTATACAAGACACTTCTGGTAATAGAAAATGGATGGAAGAACAGGAGAAACAATGATAGTCTTTTAGAGATGCCTACAACTGCTGGGGTGTCTCTTATCTGGATCCCTCCCTGCAACCCCCTCTGTCTTTTTGTTTTTTTTTTTCTAGACAAGGTTTCTCTATGTAGCCCTGGCTGCCCTGCAACTCACTCTGTAAACCAGGATGGCCTCCAGAAATCCGCCTGCCTCTGCCTCCTACGTGTTGGGATTAAAGGCATGTGCCATCACTGCCCGGCTCTTCTCTTTGTTTCTCTCTCTCTCTCTCTCTCTCTCTCTCTCTCTCTCTCTCTCTCTCTCTCTCTCCCTCTCTCTTTCTTTATTAAAGATTTATTTATTATATGTTTATGAATACAGTGTAGCTGTCTACAGACACACAAGAAGAGGGCATCAGATCTCATTACAGATGGTTGAGAGTTACCATGCGGTTGTTGGGAATTGAACTCAAGACCTCTGGAAGAGCAGTCGGTGATCTTAACCACTGAGCCATCTCTCCAGCCCCAATCTCTTTCTCTTAATACATCTGCTTTAAAAAGCTTTTTAAAAATCTTCAATAGGGCCCAGAGAGATACTCAGCATATAAGAACACTTGACCCAGGTTCTCGGTTCCCAGTACCCACAAGTGCTTTTAACTCTCATTTCAGGAAATTCAACACCCAGTTCCCTGGCCTGCATGGGCTCCTACATAAACATGGCACACACACCGACAACCTCCTTACTACACATTCTGTAATATTTATACATGAATATCTAATCCTTGTAGGTTTATCTTATTCTGTGTGTATGAATGTTTTAGCTGCATGTATATGTACCCATGTGTGCCTGGTGCCCATGCAGGTCAGGAGACATCCGGTTCCCTGAATTGGGGTTATGGACAGTTGCAAGAACATGTGGATGCTGGAAACTGAATCCGAGTCCTCTAATAGAGCAATAAGTACTCATAAACATTGTCATCTCTCTAACCCTAAAATATATAAGTCTAAAAACACTATCTTTAATAAACTTTCATTCCACTTATATACTTTATAGTATAAAGAAGAAAGATTGAGTAAGACAGGGTAAACAGAAGGCTATGAAGGAACTGACTGAAGGTTTAGAAGTACTAAACTGGGGTGCAATGTGGAGTCTCAGACAAGTACAAGAAGAAATAATCAAGATGTAACTGAAAACAGGTTGTTGTTTTTTTTTTTTTAAAGATTTATTTATTATTATATCTAAGTACACTGTAGCTGTCTTCAGATGCACCAGAAGAGGGCATCAGATCTCATTACGGATGGTTGTGAGCCACCATGTGGTTCAAATCCCAATTATTTGAACTCAGAACCTTTGGGAGAGCAGTCGGTACTCTTAATAACTGAGCCATCTCTCCAACCCCTGAAAACAGTTTTGTTTTGTTTTATAGGATAGGTTCTTATTATGACTTGGTTGGCTTGGAATTTACTATGTAGACCAGGCTAGTCTTAAACTCAAAGAGTCTTAAACTCAAAGATCCATTTGCCTGTGCATTTACAGTGCTGGGATTAAAGGTATGAAGCACCAGAAATGTTTAAGTTCAGAAAACAGAACTGACATGTTGGCTTATTGTGGAGGCTGAGGCCCTGAGTACATTAGAGTCCAAACAGAGAAAGTGGAGAAATCAGAATTAAAGAGTACAGTGAGCAGGACCTTAGAAGATGTCTGGAATATTTCTAAAAAGGAAGAAGCAGCAAGCATGGTAGGTAACATTTGCCTTTAACCCAGATACTTGAGGGAGGGGGTGGGCGGGAAGGCAGGCTAATTTAGTCTGGTTTGAAGCCATTCTGCCTCCTTCCCTTCTGCTTAGGAACATTTTTTGTCAGTTTCTTTTTCTTCTTTCAAGGCCTCAAATACCCTTTCTTGTTATAAACAGACAAAAGAAACTCAAGAATTATCAGTGACTCTTCAATCCCATTACTCACAAAGCAAGGTGGACTTCACGTTTTTCTTTAACCCAGTCACAGCCTGCCTTTGGCAATCATCTCTCATTAGATCCACAAGGTAAGCACTATCATTAGTCTCTGTTTAAGTGTATTTTCTGTAAGCTTAATTTTTAAAGTAGGGCTGGAGAGATGGCTTAGTGGTAAGAGCACTGACTGCTCTTCCAGAGGTCCTGAGTTCAATTCCCAGCGCCACATGGTTGCTCACAACCATCTATAATAGGATCCAATGCCCTCTTCTGGTGTTGTCTGAAGACAGCAACAGTGTACTCAAAATATAAAATAAATCTTAAAAACAAAACAAAAAAAGAATTCTTAAAGTAGATTAGTACCCCACTTTAAATGATTTCCTGATAACTTAAAAATATGTTGAGAGTGAACTCTAATCGGTTAGGCTGCCTCATGTCCTGTCACTCAACAACATTCTCCAACTGTTTAGCTCTGTTAAATCACTTGTCAAATACACCACATGCTTAAAAAATAAAAAAGCTGGGTGGTGGTGGCACATGCCTTTAATGCCAGTGCTTGGTCAGCAGAGACAAGCAGATCTAAGTTTAAGGTCAGCCAGGACTACAAAGTGATTTCTAGGATAGCCAAAGTTACACAGAGAAATCCTATCTTGGAAGAAAAAAAAAAAAATCTAAAAAGAACAAATAAATCCTGTTGAACATAGTTTCATCCAGTTGAAACCTTTTCCTGTTCTCTTCCTTTCTAGCTTCCTGCGAGCCACATTATCACTTAAGCCTTTTCTACTCTGTACACAGATCAAATGTATGTCTTGTCTACTTGAATATTTCTTGTCTTAGTACAGTGGCAATACATCGCAGATTATCAGCAGACTTGATGGAATTCTGGGGTTATGATTGGGAACTGTTTGACTGGAAACAAGCAGAGGAAGTTAAGAGGTTATATTATATCCAGCAGCAGTTAGCATGTAATTGGAAAATGAAGATTCCACAGAGAAATAGTCCAAGAATATGACATTATCAGGCTTATAAGAACGTATAGTATTATTGATATAGAGCTTTGAGGATAGCCACTTTAGCCCTGGCTTTCAGCAGCAGAAGCATTGCAGCCAGCCAACCTTCCATGAAAACATGCATATATTCAGTGTAAAAAAAACAGTGGTAAAATAGCCATGGTGGTCTTATTGGAGTTCAGACAAAACTAGCTTCTAGTAACTTCATCTCTCTCTGAGAAAGAAAGTAGAAATCATTTGCAGAAGATAGTTCTATTACTAGGTCTGTAGGCAGTGGCTGGATGAAGAATGTCTGTCCTTACCTGTCTGTTTCTCTGGAGTATTTAATCCGTTTCCTTTCTGGAGAATCAAAAGATTGTAGTTTTTCCCTTCGGTCATTTCCTTTTTCTTTAAACCTTCCCTGTGGGAAACAGAAGAGGAGACCTGAGATTTCCACTTAGGAGGTTGGAGGGGGAAGTTCTACCCTAACTCCTGATATTCTTGTGGAAGGGGTTGAGGTTAGGAAGACAGGATCTTGCTATGTTCACAGGCTGAGATCATGTGATCCTCATATTTCAGCCTTCCAAGTGCTATGCATACACAGGCTTTATTATTATGTTGTTTTGTCTGAGACAGGATCTTGCCTTGTAGCTTAGGTTGACCTTGATCTTAGGAAATTTCTCTCGCCTCAGTCTCAAAGCACTGGAAGTAGTAGAGGCCAAGGCCACCATTCCCAGATTGATTTTTTTTTTAGTTAAATTTAAAAAAAAATTGAAAGCCAGTGATGCACATCTTTAATCCTAGCACTGCAGAGGCAGAGAAAGGCTGATCTCTGGGTTCAAGGCCAACCTGGTCCACATAGTGTGTTCCAGGAGAGCCCAGGCTATATAGTAAGAACCTGTCTGAGAACCTGGTGAGATGGCTCAGTGGTTAAGAGTGCTGACTGCTCTTCCAAAGGTCCTGAGTTCAAATCCCAGCAACCACATGGTGGCTCACAACCATCCATAATGAAATCTGATGCCCTCTTCTGGAGTATCTAAGGACAGCTACAGTGTACTTACATATAATAAATAAATAAATCTTTAAAAAAAAAAAAGAAAGAAAGAAAGAAAGAAAGAAAGCCAGGCAGTGGTGGTGCACGCCTTTAATCCCAGCCCTTGGGAGCCAGAGACAGGCGGATTTCTGAGTTCGGATTTCTGAGTTCGAGGCTTGTCTGGTCTACAGAGTGCGTTGCAGGGCAGCCAGGGCTACACAGAGAAACCCTGTCTAAAAAAAAAAAAAAAAGAAAAGAAAAGAAAGAGAAAACAAAAAAGAAAAAGTAAAACTAAGACAGGGTTTCACTGTGGCCCTGGCTCTCACAGAACTCTATATAGACCCTGACAGCTTTGAACTCACAGAAGTCCTGCCTCTGCCTTCCCACTGCTCAGATCAAAGGTATGAATCACCCCCAGTAACTTATTTTTAATTACATGTGTGTCTCTGTGTGGGTATTTTTTTTTTGAGTGTGTGGAGAGTAGAAGTTTTAGATTCCTAAGGTTGGAGTTATAGACGCTGGGAACTAAACTTAGGCCCTCTGTAACAGCACTGACTTCTTTTACTCATGGAGTCATCCATCACTCTAGCACTGTAGATATATTCTTAGTCATCACATTAGATTTCTCTAATTTGCTGGACATGATGAGGCAAGCCTTTAATCCCAGCATTTGGGAGGCAGGAGCAGGTGGATCTCTGAATTATAGGACAGCCTTGTTTATAAAGTTAGTTCTAGGACAGCCAAGATCATTGCATAGAGAAATCCTGCCACAAAAGACCCAAAACTGCTGGGTGTGGTGGTGCACGCCTTTAATCCCAGCACTCGGGAGGCAGAGGCAGGCGGATTTCTGAGTTCGAGGCCAGCCTGGTCTACAAAATGAGTTCCAAGACAACCAATACAGAAAAACCCTGTCTTGAAAAACAAACAAACACAAAAAAAAACAAACAAAAAAAGAAAGGACCAAAATAAATAAATAAATAACAACACACACACACACACACACACACACACACAGAAGGAATGAAAATACAGGAAGAAAAGAAAAATCTTGCCTGAGGCTAGTGGCCTCTGCAGTAGCAGTGGGTGCTAGGCCATTTGGTTTTACACTAAGCTTCTTCCTCCAACTTAGCTTTTTTTTTTTTTTTGGTTTTTCGAGACAGGGTTTCTCTGTCTAGCCCTGGCTGTCCTGGAACTCACTTTGTAGACCAGGCTGGCCTCGAACTCAGAAATCCGCCTGCCTCTGCCTCCCGAGTGCTGGGATTAAAGGCGTGCGCCACCGCCACCACGCCCGGCCAACTTAGCTTTTAAAATAGTGAAAGATGTTATTTTCAGTAGCCCTACTCAACAATCTTTCACTTTCTCAAGTGTTTAAAAACTAAAGCAGGGGCTAGAAAGATGGCTCAGAGGTGCAGGGCACTCACTGTCTGCTCTGCAAAGTCCTGAGTTCAATTCCCAGCAACCACATGGTGGCTCACAACCATCTGTAATGGGATCCGATGCACTCTTGTGGCATGCAAGTATATATGTAGTTAGAGAACTCATACATACAATTAAATAAATCTTTAGACCTGTATTTAAGAAAAAGAAACCGAATAGGGAATAAGAGTGCTATTTATCTCACACACCTGGAGAGCAAAAACATAACCTTAAAAAAAACAAAAAACAAAAAACAAAAATTTACTAAGGTATAAACAATGAACATATACATATTTTTCCAGCTTCTACTTTGGTTTTATCTTATGAACTTTTAGATAATTAGTTAATTATTATCAACTCATTACTATACCTGACTGCAGTTTCAGCTCCCTCCTCTTTTCTCAGTCCCTCTCACCACATATTATATTTAGGGACCCCTTTTCTTCTCTGTCTTTTTGTAAGGAGGAATCAGTAAAAAGTACAAAGTATATCCCACGGGGCAAAAAGATTTGGACAAAGTGAGCAACTGTTCAGCAGAGCTTACCTCCCGCTCTCTCCGCTCCAGATAGGCGAGCTCTTGCTCTGACTGTTTTATCTTCCGGTGAATTTCCAGGTTTTGCTGAAAAGATATTTTATGAGTACAGGTCTAGGAAAACAACAAAACACTCTAGGCTTTTCCCAGAGGCTTTAGGATGGTAACTTTTGTTCTGACTGGCTCTCTTAAATGACTAATATATCCTGCAACAAACAACCTCTAACTGGTTCTGCCTTAGTGTCATCAATAAGCAAACTATATTCTAATTGACACACAAATTACATGGTAAATCACATTAGAGAATTTCACTCTAATTTATGTTTGTAAAATGTATGAGTATGAATCATCCAGGATTATTGAAGTTCCAGATGTTTCTGATCCTCCATGTGGGTGCTGGTAGAAACTGGGGGACTTCTACAAGAGCCACTAGTACTCTTAACTACTGGGTGGTTTGAATATGAATCCCCCATAGCTCAGCTTTCCACCATGACAATTATGAACTAAACCTCTGAAATTGTAAGCCACCCCAAAAATTTTTTTCTTTCTTTATTTTTTTTTTTTAATAAAGACGTATTTATTGTATATAAGTACACTGTAGCTGCCTTAAGACTCATCAGAAGAGGGCATAAGATATTACAGATGGTTGTGAGCTACCATGTGGTTGCTTGATTTGAGCTCAGGACTTCCAGAAGAGCAGCCAGTGCTCTTAACCACTGAGCCATCTCCCCAATATTTTCCTTTGTAAGAGTTGCCAGGAGGGGGCTGGAGAGATGCCTCAGGATGTAAGAGCACTGACTGCTATTGCAGAGTTCCTGAGTTCAATTCCCAACAACCACATGGTGGCTTACAACCATCTGTAATGGGATCTTCTGGTGTGTCAGAACACAGTGAATGCGTATTGATACACATAAAATCTTAAAAAAAAATTGTGTCACTATGTCCAACCCCCCCAAAAAAAGTTGCGGTGTTTCTTTATAGCAATAGAACACTGACTAAGACAACCAACTGACCTATCTCCAGTCCATGGTTTATCTTCTTTTTATTCTATATATATTTTTTATTAGATATTTTCTTAATTTACATTTCAAATGCTATCCCGAAAGTTCCCTCTACCCTCCACCCGCCCTGCTCTCCTACCCACCTACTCCCACTTCCACTTCTTGGTCCTGGTGTTATAAAGTTTGCAATACCAAGGGGCCTCTCTTCCCAATGATGACTGACTAGGCCATTTTCTGCTACATATGCAGCTAGAGACATGAGTTCTGGGGGTTCTGGTTAGTTCATATTGTTGTTCCTCTTATAGGGTTGCAGACCCCTTCAGCTCCTGGGGTACTTTCTCTAGCTTCTCCAATTGGGGCCCTGTGTTCCATCCTATAGATGACTATGAGCATCCACTTCTGTATTTGCAAGGCTCTGGCATAGCCTCATGAGACAGTTATATCAGGGTCCCTTCAGCAAACTCTTGCTGTCCTATGCAAGAGTGTCTGAGTTTGGTGACTGATTATGGGATGGATCCCCAGGTGGGGTAGACTCTGGATAGTCCATCCTTTTGTCTTAGCTCCAAACTTTGTCTCTATAACTCCTTTCATGGGTATTTTGATCTCTATTCTAAGGAGGAATGAAGTATCCACACGCTGGTCTTCCTTCTTTATTTTCTTGTGTTTTGCAAATTGTATTGTGGGTAATCTACCATGGTTTATCTTCTGATTTAAGGTAAAAATAATGGGAAAGAGGTCTGGGTAAGCCAAAGAAGAAAAATCACATGCCCAACTCTGCCTACCACTTTCCCAGCCAAACCCTAGACACTCTTTCACAGACCCAGAGGAATATGAAAAAGAAACACCAAGATTTTGAAAGGACAAAAACTGTTCTGAGAGTCCCTCATTCCTTGAACATGGTCTAAACTCCACAAATCTTAAGGCATGTACATGGAAGACCAGGAGCCAAGACAGTTTCTCTATAGCCCAGTGTTCCTTGTTCTGGTCAGTGTCCAGGAACTGAGAGAACTAAGAGCTCCAGTGTGTGGTCCTCAGGCAGGTTCAGCTCTTTGGCTCTTTCTTCCAACAAACTACTTTTAATCTCATTTCTCATTTATTAGCAATTTTGCAGGCGCTGAAATAAATTCATGACTCAGAATCTCACTGTCACAGACACTTACTTAGGAGGTTGTCTATTGCAAGGATCATCAGGAGGAATTTCTTAGAATCCTAGAAGTTTTACAAAATCTCCAAGGTGGTGGCTGGGACAAGCAATGTATTTAGGAACAAAAACAGGGTTTCTCAGGTTTTGGCAAAGAAAGACTTTTATTTCTATACTGAGAAGTTCAAACTAGTCTCTTTAAATATGTTGTAACATCTGCTAAGAAGAACTGTGAAAGAAATTACTCTGAGAACATGAGCCCATCTAAAGGCTTTATTTCTTTATAATTTGGCTTGCTGGTGAGACTATAGGGGAGAATCAATATATAACAAAATAATGCCCTCAAATAGCTCCCGTGTTTACATCTTAAAGCAACAATCACTGCATGAAGAGACAGGGCCTAGCATACCTATGGGGTAACAACATGTTATCATACCAGGACAGAACTAGGTGAGGCTGACCAGTATCTAAGACAATTGGGAACTTATCTGAATCTCAACTGTTAGTTAATGGCAAGTTATCTATCTATAAGTCCCATTTTTCCCTACACATCTTGTGTATCTAGTTTGATAGTCATACTGCTTGTATTGGGTCTGAATACTAAAGTTCTAAGATGGGAGTGGGTACAAATTTTAAAAATTAATTAATTATATGTATGAATGTTTTGCCTGTATGCATATATGCATATCATGAGCATGCAGTAACCACAGAGTCCAAAAAAGGGTGGAGGCCAGAAGAGGTCATTGGAACTGGACTTATAGTCTTGTGTGGTCACCATGTAGGTATTAGGAACTACACTCAGGTCCTCTGGAAGAGGAGCAAATACTCTTAACTGCTATGCTCTCTAAGGCCAGACAAAAACCTCATAATTCATAGCAACTCTTGAATTAAAAACAGAAGAGCAGCTGGGCGTGGTGGTGCACGCCTTTAATCTCAGCACTCTGGAGGCATAGGCAGGCGGATTTCTGAGTTTGAGGCCAGCCTGGTCTACAAAATGAGTTCTAGGACAACCAGGGCTATACAGAGAAACCCTGTCTCGAAAAAACAAAAAAACAAAACAAAACAAAACAAAAGAAGAGCAGTAGGACTGGGGGCTGTCTCTGACTCTCTTGCCTGCCTTTGGGACCCTTTTCCTCCTCCTGGGTTGCCTCATGCAGCCTTGTTGTGAGAATATGTACCTGGCTTTCTAGTAGCTTGTTATGCTGTATTTGGTTGATGTCCCTGGAAGGCCTGATCTTTTCTGAGGGGAGGAGAAAGGGTGAAGGGTGGGTCTGGAGGAAAGAGGAGGTACATGGTGGGATGATATTGGGTGGAGTGGAGGGAAGAGAAACTGCAGATGGGATGTAAGATATGAGAGAATAAATGAAAAACAAGACAAAACAGAACAAAATAAATAAAAAAAAAAATAAGAGTGAACTAGCAATTTGGCTCAGTGGATAAAAGGGCTTGTTAGGCAGGCCTGGTTGATCTGATCCACAGAATCCATGTAAAGATGGAGAGAGAACTGGCATGACCATATAGCCCTCTGAATTCCACATATGTGCTCTGGCACATATGGGCACACACATATCATGTACACACACACTCAATTTGAGATGATTAAAACCAAAGGAGGTTTAAGCATCTTAATTTACAGCAATAGTAAGAGTCAAAAATGTCCTAAAATACCTTGTGCAGGTCTGACAGTTGTTGGTGTTTGGTAAGAACTTCTTTATTGGGAAACTGCCTTCTGCAGAGCAGACAAGCCAGTTTATTCCAGTCAGTGAGTTTGTCGTCTTCATTCTCTTTCTTGGCCATCTCCTCACGAGGCTGAGGCTGAGGCTGAGGCTGTGCTGTGCGAGGCTGTACAGGAGGGACCTGTTCCTCTTCTTCCTCTTCCTCATAGTCACTGTCTCCTCCATATTCACCCAGGAGACCAATCAATGGATTTACCACCTTAGGCTAGAAAAAAAAAAAAGGCTAGGGCTTAGCATTAAAATTTAACTTCTATTTTGGGGATGTTTTGATAAGGCTATCTTCTTTCTTTGTTCTAACTGATTAGGTTTGGAACATATCCACTATCCATATGATTCACCTCCCACATGAAAGTGACACAGTTTAGTTTGACTTTATGAAGGCCAGGAAAACATGGTTTAGAAAAGAAAAGACAAGAACAAGACCATAACTTAAACAGAAACAGCAGGAAAAGCGGGATGGCTCAGCACATGAAAGTGCTGGCTGTGTAAGCCTGGTCTCCTGAGTTTAGTCCTAAAACCCACATAAAGATAGAAGGAGAGAACCGATTCCATAAAGTTTGTTTGTGCATGTGTGCAAGCACACTTAAATACAAACACACACAAAGAGGGCACAATACCTGGTATGGTGAAAATACAGCAAAGTAAAAAAAAAAAAAGTGGTCAGACAACAGCCTCTGATTAGTTAGCAACACCCTATTAGCATGTAACAATTTTTTCCCTACTATTTACACTCAAGAGGAATCTTAATTTGGCATACACAGAGTCAAAAAACCAAAACCAGACAGAGGCTTTGGGGCTCCTTCCCCTCCCAGACCAGCCCATAATATTAGAATCAGCCTTACTGGAGGAGGACTCTCTTCCTTTTTCACAGTAGGAGGTAGAGGCTTCTTAAAAACATCTTCTAGGGGAGGCTTCCCCTCACTGGTACTTTCTTGAAACTGACCAAAGACAAAGGTAATTTTTATATGATAATCACCAATAAAACCTGGATTAAGGAGTTAGTTTTGATAAAATCAATTTGGTGTTCCAAGTCTTCAAACATCTGCAACATGTTAGTGATTTTGAAAGAACCTATAAAAGTTTAACATTTGGGCCTGGAGTACATCAGAGTAGAGCTCTTAGCATGTGAAAAGACCTCCACCAACAAACACCTACCCAAGGAAACATTTAGTGTAACTGTGTGTTTACAACATTTTAGGTACCAGAAGCAGCATTATATAATATATATATATATTATATATACATGTATATATTATATATATATAATGCTATGTATATATAATACATAGCATTCTTTTCTTTGGTCTTTGCTTACAACCCTTCTAGATTCTAGCAGGCATGACCATTACTACTTCAAAAAGATTTAAGAATATGTTAGAGGCAGAGACAGAATCTAAACATAAAGACAGCACGATTTGAAAATTTAACTTATTAGATGTACAGATTCAACAAAAATAAGTCTCTTTTAACCTTTTTTCTGTATTTTTCAAACAAACAGCAAAAAAGTTACACACTGAACTTCAAAGAAATTCCCTCACTTTTTAAAATACATAACTGATATGAGATGACCCAGATGTGGTGACTTATGCCTTTAATCTCAGCAATGAAAGGCAGGTAGATCTCTGAGTCAGGAGGTTAGACTGGTCTATAGAACAAGTTCCAGGATAGCCAGGACTACACAGAGAGACTGTGTTGAGGGAAGGGGTGCTGATATGAGGTAAAATCAATATAATTCTTCATAAAATAATCAGACCAGATGTGAACATACTTACCATTTTTTAATTCTGAAATTTTATCCTAAGAAAGTAATTTGTAAAATTTAGAGATACTAAAGCTCCTAGGACCCACCTGGAAGGAGAGAGCTGACTCCTACAACTTGTCCTATGGCCTCCACATAGAAGGTGCCCCATGCACCCAAAAGCTATTTCGGTTATAATTACACCAAGAGAAGTGTACATAAAGAATCACACACTGTACTAGCTGGTTTTGAGTGTCAACTTGACACAGGCTGGAGTTATAAAAGAAAGAAGCTTCAGTTGGGGAAGTGCCTCCATGAGATCCAGTTGTAAGGCATATTCTCAATTAGTGATCAAGGGGGAGGGCCCCTTGTGGGTGGTACCATCTCTGGGCTGGTAGACTTGGGTTCTATAAGAGAGCAGGCTGAGCAAGCCAGGGGAAGCAAGCCAGTAAAGAACATCCCTCCATGGCTTCTGAATCAGCTCCTGCCTTCTGACCTGCTTGAGTTCCAGCCTGACTTCTTTGGTAATGAACAGCAGTATGGAAGTGTAAGCCAAATAAACCCTTTCCTTCCCAATTTGCTTCGTGGTCATGATGTTTGTGCAGGAATGGAAACCCTGACTAAGACACACACTAAAAGGACAAGGCATAAAAATGAAAGGTATAGGCTGACAGAACAGCTCAGCTAGTGTCCTGAGTTTAGTGCCGTCCATATAACGGGAAGGAGAGCACCAACTCTACAAACTGTCTTTCAATAGTCACACACATACATGCCACAGGATTCGTATCCATGGCTGTGCGCCCACCAATAATAAACAAACAAACAAAAGCCCAGCCGGGCTCGTAGTAGTGGCATACAGTGCTGGTCTCCAAAGAGGACAACTTGCTGGGACTGCTTCTCTTGTTCCACCATCTGAATCCTCAGGATCAAATTCAGGTCATTAGGCTACGCAGCAAGTACTTTTACCCATCAAGCCATCTTGCCAGTACTTATTTTGGTTTTTAATTTTTTTTTTTTAAAGATTTATTTTATTTTTATTATATGTAAGTACACTGTAGCTGTCCTCAGACACTCCAGAAGAGGGAGCCAGATCTCATTACAGATGGTTGTGAGCCACTATGTGGTTGCTGGGATTTGAACTTATCACCTTTGGAAGAGCAGTCGGGTGCTCTGTCCCGCTGAGCCATCTCACCAGCCCGGTTTTTAATTTTTAAAAGAAGCCTGTGAATGCGCTGGAGCTTTCATCAATCCCCCTGCCCCAGCCTTCTGAGTGTTGGGATCACAGGGATGGGCCACCATGCCTACTCTTGAGTTTTTTTTTTCCATTTGTAAAACAAAGAGAGCTAGCATATGGGGGAAAGGGTAAATGGACAAGAAATCAGTTTGTTTATTTTTTTTTTGAAGGCCAGAC
The DNA here is from genome assembly GCA_902729485.2 of Mus minutoides. Lineage (NCBI taxonomy): Eukaryota > Metazoa > Chordata > Mammalia > Rodentia > Muridae > Mus > Mus minutoides. Next base: position 1,926,214 of record LR749536.1, read on the forward strand.
TCTCTAGTGCACTACTAAACTTGATCTTTTTTTTTTTTTTTTTTTTTTTGGTTTTTCGAGACAGGGTTTCTCTGTGTAGCCCTGGCTGTCCTGGAACTCACTCTGTAGACCAGGCTGGCCTCGAACTCAGAAATCCACCTGCCTCTGCCTCCCGAGTGCTGGGATTAAAGGCGTGTGCCACCACGCCCGGCCTATTTTTTTTTTTAAAGATTTGTTTTTATTTTATGTGTTTAAATGTTTTGCCTACATATCTTTGTGAATATGCTATTCTGTGTGAGTTCCTACATACAGCATGTGCAAGCCTGGTACCTTCAGAGACTAGAAGAGGGTACTGGATTCCCAGAACTGGATCCATATAAGATTATAAGATGACTTGCATATATTAGGAACTGAACCCAGGCCCAGACATCTCTCCAGGGTCTTACCCCAGTTACTTTATTTACATTTCAAATGTTATCCCCCCCCTTCCCGGTTTCCCCTCCACAAACTCCCTATCCTATCCTCCCTCCCACTTATAGTATTTTTAAAAACTGGTTTTTTTAGTAGGTATGGATATTTTAATTATATGTATGTTTATGTACCATGTGCATGCCTGGTACCCAGGGAGATCAGAAAGAGAATTCTATCCCCTAGAACTGGAGTTACAGGCACTTGTGATCTACCATGTGGGTTTTGAAAATTGAACCTGGGTTCTCTGGAAGAGCAGTCAGTGCTCTTAATCATTGTTCTATCTCTCCAGATGTCCCTTTATCATTTATATAATATTTATATAACATATATATATATATATATATATATATATATATATATATATATATATGAGATACACCCACATATATGCATGTACACACATACACACACACACACACATATATATATATACACATACAAAATTTATATAGTTTATAAATTATATATATTCATGTATTTATACTTGGCTTTCTTTTTGGGACAGAGTTTCTCTCTGTAGGCCCTAGCTGGCTGTCCTGGAACTTACTATGCACACCAGGCTGGTTTCAAATTCTAAGATCTGCCTGCCTCTGACTCTGTGTGGTGGGAATAAAAGTGTGCACAACCACCCCATCCCCACCCCCCAGTGTTTTCCTTGCATTTATGTCAGTGCATACACTCAGAAAGGATTTAGATCCCCTGGAGCTGACTGGAATTATAGACAGTTGTGGGCCCCATGTGAGTGCTGGGTATCAAACTGGGTCCTCTATGAAAACAAGAGTTCTTTACTGCTGAGCTCTATCTCTAGCTCTTCTTAGAGAATGTTTACAGTAACTTTACACCTTAAACCCAGACCCTCTCTGCTCATAGTGGCCATGTTTTCCATGTGATAAAGAACACAAACTTAATGAGCTGACTTACCTTTGTCACTCCTCTGTCTTTTTTCTCCTTGCCATCTCTTTTAGATGCTTCTTTCTTGCTATTTGACTTTCCTTGACTGGTAGATTTCTTTTCCTTGAATTCTTCTTCATCAGGTGACTCAGGGTCCTGGGGCACATAGACTTCTTGCTGTGATACAGTATGAAAGAAGTAAGTCTACAGAATGCTTGTTTTTAAAGAATTTCGGGCTTATGGAATATACTTCCCTTCAAGGCAACAGAAGAACCCATATCAATCTAAGAACCCATTTCCGAGGCGAGTGAGTATACACGGCGACCACCACTGATGTTCCCAGAACGGTGCCGTTCTTACCTGTAATGCTACAGGGCACTGATTTTCCATATAGGAAACAGTTCAGATTCCATAAAGTTTCCACTTTTCAAGCAAAGAGCATCCAGAGAATCCAGAGAATAAAATACTCAAAGTAACATATTATGGGTACTTTTCTCAAAAGACTACTGACAGAGCAAATAAAAAAACAAAACCAAAAAAAACCAAAACTAACCTGGGTGTTGGGATCATAGTAAGTTCCTGCCAAGGGGTCATAATAGTAGCCAGTAGCAGAATCATATATGTAGCAGTCAGATGATGCTACATGGAACAAAATCAGATCGAGCATTAGTTCCTGTCAAATAAAATTGTGACTGGGGGCTTACTAAGAACAAATAAATAATTATGTGGCCACTTCAATAAGGAAAGAGCCTACACAAGGTACATTCTCTCCTTGAGAGTTAACAATTTCTTTCTTTCTTTTTTTTTCTTTTCTTTGTTTTTTCGAGACAGGATTTCTCTGTGTAGCCCTGGCTGTCCTGGAACTCACTTTGTAGACCAGGCTGGCCTCGAACTCAGAAATCTGCCTGCCTCTGCCTCCCGAGTGCTGGGATTAAAGGGGTGCACCACCATGCCTGGCTAAATTAACAATTTCTTTGCTACTTTTGTGACCACACAGATTTTAAGTAATGACTGCTAAGTCTGGGAGCTAAGTGTGTGTATGTGTGTGTGTGTGTGTGTGGAACCGCCAAGAAAAACAAAACAAGTCACTTACACTGCTGCCCTTGTCGGTTTGTGTCTGAGGACCAGTCTGAATTTCTGTTTCCTCCTCTCCTATCTCGGAAATATTTTTTACCCTATTAGAGAAACCAAAACTAGAATTATGAAAGTGTACAACAGTCACTATCCTTAATGGTCACCAACTACAGGAAATTCTGTCATCCTTTTAGTTGCCTGAATATTTTAAAATGACATTCACCATGTGTTAAAGGCCTACCTGATAGTAATGCATGTGGTCAGAATGGTCCCCAGAATCATTTCTGCAATACAAAATATGACATATCAAAAGCCTGTTACCGCCAGGTGTGGTGGCGCACGCCTTTAATCCCAGCACTCGGGAGGCAGAGGCAGGCAGATTTCTGAGTTCGAGGCCAGCCTGGTCTACAAAGTGAGTGCCAGGACAGCCAGGGCTACACAGAGAAACCCTGTCTCGAAAAACCAAAAAAAAAAAAAAAAACAAAAAAAAAACCAAACAAACAAAAAAAACAAAAGCCTGTTACCAAAATCTACCTAGAGAATGCCTAATCATACAGATTCACTGAAATTCTTCCTCACTGTGCAGAGAAATGAACCAACCAAGACAGCAAGCAGGTTAGCTGATCCAGATGCTTGACTCAAACAACAGTGGGATTCCTGCAAAGCAACTTACTGGAGCAAAACAATCAACTAAGTAGAGGTGCTATAAACTCATCACTCTGATGAGTTATCTCCCAGGTATCATATTTTGGTAAAGATGAAGGAAGAAGAGTAACTGACTTAGACATTCCAGGATGACTGAGGCTAGGACAGTGGGAAGACTATATACATTTACTTAGGACAGTAACATATGAATATCTACTGAGAGGCTTTTTTTCCTGCATATTTAAAGACATCAACCAGGTGTGCTAGCCTCTGGCTGTACCCTTTGCCTTCTGAAGACTGAGGCTACTCTGGGCCACACAGTGAGTTGCAAGCCAGTATGGGGTATAACATGAGACTCTGCTTCAAAAAATATATATAACAAAGCACTCATAAACTCCAAATTATACCAACTTTTCTGGCCCATAAAGATAGCAGGCAGTCAAAGCCTAAAGCATCCAGGAATATTTTATACTTATTTATTTATCTATATATTTATGTATGTACGCATGCATGCATTTAGAGACAGGGTCTTGCAATGGACACTTAGCTGGCCTGGAGTTTGCTATGAGATTTAGGCTGGCATTGTACTCAGACAGATTCACCAGACTGTGCATCCTGAGTGCTGGGATTAAAGGCTTGCAACATCATGTCCAGGTTGGCATACTATTTAAAAATGAAAACAATTCTATAATTAGAATAAAGCACACTACAGAAAAAGAAAATGTATAAGTATGTACCTGAGACAGCTCATGCTGGAAAGTCACAATGCCCTACTATCTGTCTCTTATTCAGGAGTAACAACTTCTTCCCTAAAACTGGAATGAGGCCTTACCTTCGTTTTCCAGTGGCCAGGTTTACAGCTACCATCTTCCCATCAATGCTAAATGGTGGATCAAGGTTCTGCAAAATCTTCACTACTCGAAGAGCTTCCTAAAGAACCAAAGACAATCAGGGCTACATCCTTAGAAAAAAAAATTGAACGTAATTTTAACTTGTTAGAAGATAAAATTACTAGGCATAATGCTTTGGATTTTTTGGGTTTCTCTGTATAACCCTGGCTGTCCTGGAACTCACTCTGTAGACCAGGCTGGCCTTGGATTCAGAAATCTTCACACACCTTTAATTTCCTTGCTCAGGGGGCAGAGGCAGACGGATCTCTGTGAGGCCATCCTGGTTTACAGAGTGAGTTCCTGGACAGCCAGGGCTATGTAGAGAGACCCTATCTCAAAAACAAACAAACAAACAAACAATCTA
>LR749536.1:1933027-1996761 GCA_902729485.2 Mus minutoides
ATCCAACAACAAAACTAATCACTTAAATGCTTACACATATATAATAAATTCATCTTAATACCTGCCGGGCCTGATTATATTGCCAACATAGAAACATATGTAGGAACCAGCACTTGGGAAGCTTAGCATGATGATCATGAGTTTCAGGCTGGCTCGGGTTACAGAATGAAAGCCTCAGAAAGACAAACTTAATAGTTAGCTATGACAGCATACATTTGCAACAACACTGCAGTACTTGGGAAATACAGGCAAGAGAACCTGAAGTTCTTCAAGGTCCACACAGTGAGTTCAAGGCCAACCTGGGCTATACTAGACATGCCCAAAATCAAAATCAGTATTTGGGAGACAGAGGAAGTAAGATCTTTGTGATTTCAAAGCCAGCCTGGTCTACATAGCAATTCCAGGCCAACTAGGGCTACATAGTGAGAACCTACATAGTCTTGTACTAGGTCTTGTGTTAGAGCCTCAGTATACAGGAGAGAAAAACAGGAAGGGGAAAAGAATAAAGGGTAAAGGGAAGAGAAAGAGAAGGAGAAGCAATATAGGAACAAAATGAGCAAAGACATGTTGCTAAGGACTTAGTAGCACACACCCAAAAGACATGTCTGGAGGCTTCTGCTGTCACAATACAGCCCATGGCAAGATTATTTGTTTATAAGTTTTTATGATTTATTTTCTCATAATTAAAGATAATTTATTCATTTGTTTAGTTTACGCATATTGCTGTATGTCATGGTATGTGTGCGGAAATTGGAGAATAACTGTCAAGAGTTACCCAATCAATAAGCCTTTCCCACTATTAGTCCTCTTTTTGTTTTTACTTTAATTCATACACTAAGGAAGCCATGTGGCTGAAAAAGAGACATTCTATGACATACTAATAGCAGATGATCAGTGAACATATTGCTTTTCTCCTCTTCCTTGTTTTTGATATACTGAGGATCAAACCCTTATGAAAGTGCTACAGGTTCATCTCTGATACTTGCTATGTAAGGGTTTTCATTAAACCATCTTCCCAAGCACCTTAAGAAGTCTTTCTAGAGTTGAATGCTAAGCAAATAGGCTACTAACCCTAAACTGTACTGGGGGAGAAAAAAATAGATTAAAAGAAATCAGCAGAGCAGTAGTGGCACACACCTAATCCCAGGACTCAGGAGGGCAGCCGGATTTCCTAGTTCAGGGCTGACCTATAGAGCAAGTTCTAGAACAGCCAGAGTTACATAGTGAGACCCTCAAAAAATAAAACAAGCCGGGAGGTGGTGGCGCACGCCTTTAGTCCCAGCACTTGGGAGGCAGAGGCAGGTGGATTTCTGAGTTCGAGGCCAGCCTGATCTACAGAGTGAGTTCCAGGACAGCCAGGGCTACACAGAGAAACCCTGTCTCAACAAACAAACAAACAAACAAACAAACAAACATCATCATTTTTTCACTACATAGACCAGGCTGGCCTCTAACTCATAAAAGATAAACCTAGCCGGGTGTTGTGGTGCACACCTTTAATCCCAGCACTCGGGAGGCAGAGGCAGGCGGATGGATTTCTGAGTTTGAGGCCAGCCTGGTCTACAAAGTGAGTTCTAGGACAGCCAGGGCTAGACAGAGAAACCCTGTCTCGAAACCCCCCCACCCCAAAACAAAAAAAAAGATAAACCTATCTCTGCTTTATGAATACAGCAATTAAACATGAACAAACATGCCTATTCCTTTCCAAATTTTTAAATCAATGTGTTCGTATATGACCTGTGTCTAACTACCACAGTGCACATGTTGAAGTCAGAAACAACTATCAGGAGTCTGTTCTCTCTTCCTACCTTGTTGAGCCAAGGTCTCTCTTGTTTCGGCGACACTGATTTTTATACTTTAGGAAGCTGGTCAGTCAGCTTCTCATCTCACTGGAGACTTTGTGCCAGTATTCAGATGTGTGTTACAGTTTCTGGCTTTTTAACATGGGTTCTGGGAACTGAAATCACACTTCTCCTCACTGAGCCCATCTTGCCAGATCTAAACTATATATTTATTTTCCCCCCTTGTTCCGGACAACCTGCTCGCTGCGCTCGACCCTGCTCAATCTGGCCAGCCCCGCTCGCTCCGGTTGGTTTCTCCAGTCCAAGGATTCGTTTATTATTATTCTTCATAAGTACGCTGTAGCTGACTTCAGACACACCAGAGGAGGGCGTCAGATCTCATTACGGGTGGTTGTAAGCCACCATGTGGTTGCTGGGATTTGAACTCATCACCTTTGGAAGAGCAGTCAGGTGCTCTTACCCGCTGAGCCATCTCACCAGCCCTAAACTATATTTTTTAAAGCTTCACAAATTTGTTTTTAGGGTGCCAATTCTTTTTCTACTTCCCTCATCCTCTTCTTTTAAAGCTTATACTATTTTTCCCCTAATCATCAGTTTTCATTAACGACACTTTTTAACTTTTGTTTTCTGAAAACGCTCTTGCTATGTAGCACACACTGGCCTCAAACACTGCACTGTCCTGCTGTAATTTCTCAAGTACTAGGATTATAGGCTGGGTCAATTAAAAAAATATATTATTGGGCTGGTGAGATGGCTCAGCGGGTAAGAGCACCCGATTGCTCTTCCGAAGGTGTTAAGTTCAAATCCCAGCATCCACATGGTGGCTCACAACCATCCGTAACGAGAACAGGCACCCTCTTCTGGAGTGTCTGAAGACAGCTACAGTGTACTTACATATAATAAATAAAATAAATCTAAAATATATATATATATTATTTTTATTTATGTATATGTATCTGTCTGAGTGTATCCACATGAATTTAAATGCCCAGGGAGGCCAGAACACAACTTTGGATACTCTGGAGCAAGAACTAAAGGAAGCTGTGAGCTACCTTATGTGGGTTCTGAGATCTAAACTTAGGTCCCTGAAAGAACTGTATATTTTCTTAACCTCTGAGCCATCTCTCTAGCCTCTGAGATGTCTATTTTAAAAATAAAATAAAAATAAATTATTTATTCATTGCTTAAGACACTTACCTTCCTTTGGGCCCTTGCAGAATGAGCAAGAAGACTGATGCCCACCAGTGCTAGCCTTACACTGCAGGGAAAAAAGAAAGACTTTAATGTGACCCAAACCATTTTTAGAAACAATAACAAATATCTAACACAGGAATAACTGAAAAAATATTTGAGGCTATCCTAGGATACCGTCAAAGTATTTGATAGCTCCATTTATTAACAATGGCAGACTAACTCTGCTGTTTACTATATTCCAACAGCAGGGTCTTAACTTGGTATAGTGGGCATAGTTAGGTATTATAAAACTTACATATTTTAAGTATACAGCTTAATAATATTTAGAACGTGTGTAGTGCAACCTCTAACATAATTTTATTTAAAATCACTTTCATTACTCCCAAAGAAACTCTAGAAATTATTTTCCACCCGTAATACCAGGGCCATTAAACTATCCAATATATGGTCATCTGCCTGGCATAACATCTACAGAGTGACTTCCAGGATGGTTCGAGGCTACCCAGAAAAACCAAAGACCAAATCAAATCAAACCAACCAACCAACCACCCAACCAAACAACCAAACAACCAAACAAAAAGCCCAAGCAAACAAAAAAACAAAACAAACCCAAAATCCCAACATCCATGGTCCTGACTTTAAGGATAAACATAAAAATTTATACTAAAGTTAGATAATCTAAAATAAACATATAAATATAAAATAGAGACTTGTTTTTCTTTTGATTTTTTGAGACAGGGTTTCTCTGTGTAACCCTGGCTGTTCTGGCACTCAAGATTGAGATCAGCCTGCCTCCTCCTCCTGAGTGCTAGGATTAAAGGTGTGCCCCACTGCCCTCCCACCCTACTGATAAATGGACTTCTGATAAGACTTCATACAACACAAGGTGAACTATCAGAGACTAATTATGTCTTTGTGGTATTGTCCCTAGCACCATAATATAATTAAAACACTGCAATAGACCAAACAGCTAAATATGCCAGGTGTAGTAACACATGCCTTTATTCCCAGTATTTGGGACGCTGAGACAGATTGGACCATATAAGACCTCATCTTTTTCTGTTGTTGTTGTTGGGTTTTGTTTTGTTTTTGAGACAGGGTCTTATTATGTAACCCTGGCTGTCCTGGACCTTACTATGTAGACCAGGTTGGCCTCTAACTCACAGAGATCCACCTTCCTCTACCTCCAAAGTGCTGGGATTAAATGTGCAAACTGTTAGCACCCAGTGAGACTCAATAGCAGACGACTTTAGCATAGGTCAGCTATAATGTCTGCTCACCAGCAATCCCCAGCTCCATCTCAGAGGGCGGGTGTGTGTGTGTGTGTGTGAGTATTTGCACAATATTGTGAACCTATTTAATGTGCCTCTGAACTATATGGGTTTTTTTGTTGTTTGTTATGTTTTGTATTTCAGATAGGGTCAAGGTCCAGAATGTTCATGAATTTGTGATCTTCCTGCCTTAATTTCCTGCTACGGTTTCATTTCTGTTGCTGTGACAAATACCCAGACAAAAAGCAACATAGGGGAGGAAAAAAGTGTTTATTTTGCTTACAACTCCAAGTTACACTTCACCATTTCAAGAAAGTCAAGGCATAAGCTTAGGCAGCTAGTTATAACATATCCAGAGTCAAGAACAAAAATAATAAACGCACCTTTGCTTGTTCTGCATCAGCTGGGTTTCTCTTCTCTTATAGTTCAAGCCTCCCTGCCAGGTGGTGATGGTGCATGCCTTTAATCCCAGCACTCAAGGCAGGGAAATCTCTGAGTCTGAGATTAGCTTGGTCTACAAGGCTAGAATCCAAGACAGCCAGGGCTATACAGACAAACCCTGTCTCAAAAAATAACAAAAGCATACCTTCCTGCCTAGGGAATGGTTTAGCCCACAATGGACAAGCCTTCCTAAAAACTAAGACATAGACATTTCTAACCTGATCTAGAAAATTCTTTATTAAGACTCTCTTCCCAGGGCATGGAGAGAAGGTTGAGCAGTTGAGAACAATTGCTTTTACAGAGGACCCATTTTTTATTCAAAGCACCTACATGGCTCATAATTCTCTGTAACTCCAATTCCAGGGAATCCAATGCAATCTTCTGTCCTCCATGGACATCAAGCATACAAGTCATGTACAGACATATACATAGGCAAAACAACCACTCACAAAAATTTGAAGAAAAAAAAAAAAAAAAAAAAAAAGATTTAATAATGGAGGTTGAACCCAGAGTATCAACATGCTAGGTGAGTACTCCTGAGCTATATTCCCCCAGCCCTAACACGCATGCATATATGCTTTGTGTGTGTGTGTGTGTGTGTGTGTTTGCGTGCGTGCGTGTGTGCATGTCCACCTCCTCAGTTCAACTTTGAGTGTCACTTCTCAATAACTTTGTATTCTGAGACAAGTCATCTAACTTGCTTAGCTGGCTAGGGAGTCCTGGGAAGTTGCCTATCTCTTCTCCCCAGAGCTGATTACAAGCATGTGCCACTACACCTGTGTTTTTCGTTTGTTGTGGGTCCTAAGGATCAAACTCAGATCCTCGTGTTTACATGGCAGGTTCCTCCCTGATTAAGCTATCTCTCCAAACCATATAAAATTTACTGTGTATTTATTCTATGTGCACACATGTGTGCGCAAAAAGAGACTAGAGGAAGATATCAGGTGTATTCCTCTATTACTCTCCATCTTATTTTTTGAGAGAGGGTCTCTTATTCAGACCTGCAGTTCAGTGTTTCATCTAATGCTGGTTGCAGGTTAATCTACAAGTTCCTGGGACCTACTTGTCTCTGTCCACCTTGCCCCATGCTGGAGTTACAGGTAGGTACAGCTGTCCTGGGTACTTTTTTTTTTTTTTATTACTTATTTGGTCAACTTTAGACAAGCTAGAGTTATCTGGGAAGAGCAATCCTTGAAATAAAATCTATCTATTAGATTGCTTGTAGACAAATTTCTAGGACATTTTCTTTTCTTTTCTTTTTTTTCTTTTTTTCAGATTTATTTTATTTATTATACTTAAGTACACTATAGCTGTCTTCAGACACTCCAGAAGAGGGAGCCAGATCGGATGGTTGTGAGCCACCATGTGGTTGCTGGGATTTGAACTTATCACCTTCGGAAGAGCAGTCGGGTGCTCTTACCCGCTGAGCCGTCTCACCAGCCCCCTCTAGGACATTTTCTTAATTTTTGTGACTAATATAGGAGGGCCTAGCCCACTGTAGGGCAATGCAAATCCTTGGTAGGTGTTTCTGGGTTTTATTGTTTAAGAAAGCAAGGTGAGTAGTCATGGGGAGAAAGCCAGTAAATAGCATTCCTCTGTGGCCTCTACATTAGTTTTTGCCTCCTAGTTGCTGACTTGAATTTCCGCCTTCACAATGTAATATAACTGTAGGACAAAATAAAACCATTCCTCTCTAAGTTAATTTGGTCATGGTGTTTTACCACAACAATAAAAAGAAAACTGGAAGAACAGCTCTACATGGGTTTTATATGGGAAAAGGGGAAATCAGGCAATAAATATATGTTTTCTTGCTTTCACATCAAGTAATCTTAACTAACGATGAGTCATCTTCCCAGGTACGCACATACATACTTACGTATGTGTACACACACACACACACACACATTATACATACATATGTGTGTGTGTATATATATATATATATATACACACACACACACATACACACACACATATACACATACATACATACATATACATATATATGTGTATTTGTAAAATGTTTTAAGTATATGTACACACAAATTCTGACTTGATAAAGAATGCATCATAAATTTTATACATTTTTTGTAAATCACTTTTTGTTGTGATGTTTATTTTTGAAACAGGATCACTGTGTATGCTTGGCTGTCCTGGAACTCATTTTCTAGACCAGCTGGGCTTTAAACTGAGAGATTTGATTTGTCTGTTTCTACCCCACAAGAGCTGCTGGGATAAAAGGCATGCACACTTACCTTGAAGTTAAGTTTAAACTATTAGCAATAAAAACTGAAACTGAATTTTCAGTCTTACTGGAATAAGGTCTCCAATAAGAATGGCTTAAACTTTTCATAGATAGCAAGCCTAGAGATATGGAGATGTGGAATGCTAATTTCCTTTCTCTTATTTGATTGAGTGTAATGCAAGAAAACAGTGGGCGAGGTGGCAAGTACAACAGCGCCTCTGGAATGCTTATTCCTAAAATACAATTTTTAGTACTTACTCGTTTACAGTACCAAAAATCTGGGCTTGGTACATACTCAAGAGTGACCTCTTTGTCATGGATCATTAGAGTTCCCTGTAAAAAGAAAGACAAAAAAAGCCATTAACTATAACCCTTAAGAATAACAGAGAAAGGAAGGCACAAATGGCCTTCCGAATCCCCAAGCTGAAACATTTTATGAAAAATAAGAATATTCACCAATACATGAAAAGGCTGTTTGTTTCATGCCAGCGACTTGGAATAGTGTGTGTGGCAAATGAGATTAAGTTTAGGGAAGTGGGTGGGAGAAGGTACATCTTTGTCTTCTGCCTTGCCTCCAGCAGGCCAGGGCACTGTCCTTGTGCAGGCTATGCCCAGTTACTTCTCCAGGTCACGTAGAGCATTCTCCTGAGTTCTCCAGAGCAAGTGCCCTTTCCTCACTCCCACACATAGGTTCTCTCTCAATTGCCTTCTTTTCTGTGGCTAACATGTCTCCTTGGAGAGGTAATAAGCTAGTAACTTCGATGTCTAATGTAATGGTTGTACAGCAAAAGCACCAGGAGAAAGAAGTACACCACCAAAGACAGGAAGAGAGGAGGAAGGTGAAAGTTCCATAGCAGATTACAATCTTAATAGCAGCAAACTGTGAATGGTCAGGAGCAGCAACACCTGTGGTGATGGTGGTGGTGGTAGTGGTGATTACAAGGACAGCGGCGGTGACATCACCATTCAGATTTGGAGCCTACTGAGCAAGCTAACCCTAAATCTGAGGAGCAGCAATTGGCAAATAATCCTCTGGGAAAGCTGGCACAGAGCAGGTGGGACAAGGGGTCTCAACAAACCTCTAGTTAGAGAGCTTCCCTGCCTATCTTGGATAAGTCACAAATTCTACTTCACATTAAAAAAAAAGTGTAAATAAATATGAGCCAGCCAATATACTGGAGCAGAGAGGGGAAGGATCTCTGCTTACTGACAAGGGACCCTCACCCACACTGGTAATTGAACTAACCGAAGATGCGACTCTGGAACTAGCCCCTGCGCTGTGTTCACTCTCCGCCCTCTAGGGTCCTCTGTGTCTCCTCAGATAGGGCTCTGAATTATACAAGTCATATTTCCTTGCCACTGGACCTCAGTTTCTTGCTTGAATCCATACATCTGTCAAATAATGCTTTACCTCTCTGCTTTTCGCACCGGAAGAGTCAAGAGAAATACATAGAATAAGATTATTGTATTGTATTGTATTGTATTGTATTGTATTGTATTGTCTTATTAAGTGAAACCAAAGCAAAACTGACCACCTAACTGGGTCTTACAATTTAGTTTCTGACAAACTGCTTAAGTATTGTTCTAAAATCTAAAGAACAATACCAATAAAAATTCCTAACATATACTAAGCATTTACTCAAGAGCCAGAAACTGCTAAGTGTGCTATATTACTTAATCCCCTAGATGATCCCAAGAAGCAGCACTTTTACTTTACAGATAAAGAACCAGGTTCAGAGAGGCTGATGACCAGCTGCTGAATGTCAACACAAAACTCATTTAGGACTACAGAGAAGGTCCTCTTGGCTCATTTAGTTACCAACTTGTGTTTGGTATTAGGAACAGGGAATCTACCCCCAGGGACCAGTCAGGAAAGAGATCTGTATGAAGGGAGAATCAGGGTTATACTTTTCTATTAAGCTTTATCCATGTAGGAAAAGTGGTCAATGCAACACCTTTCCAAACCAGAAGATAGTGTATCTCGGCGCATCACATTTGGGAGATCACGGGTTCTCCCAAAACTCAGGAGTTATCAGAAGGAGGATTCTTAGTTTAAAACCAGCCTGGTCTACATAGCAAATTCTAGGCCAGCCAAGGTTACACAGGAAAACCCTGTTTCCAACGAACAAACTAACAAACAAACAAACAACCCAGGTTAGTAAGATAGCTCAGTGCATAAGGTGCTTACCACCGCACCTGACTGAGTTCAATCCACAGGATCCATATGGTAGGAGAGGACTGATTCCTGCAAGGTGTTCTCTAACTTCTACATGCACACCATGGCACACTTTTCCACTAATACATTATCTCTTAAATAAAGGTAAAAAACAAAAAATGCTAAAACAACCCGGATTCTGAGTAGGATGGTTGTGAGCCACCATGTGGTTGCTGGGATTTGAACTCAGGACCTTTGGAAGAGCAGTCATTAAGATATATGCTCTTAACTGCTGAGCCATATCTCCAGCCCTTGTTTCTTTTTCAAGACAGGGTTCCTCTGTGTAGACCTGACTATCTTGAAACTTGCTCTGTAGACCAGGCTAGCCTAGAACTCACAGAGATCCTCCTGCCTCTGTCTCCCAAATGCTGGAACTAAAGGAGCATGCCACCACTACCCAGGGATTAACAATTTTTAACTGATAAAATAATTGTAAAGATTATGCTAATTAGTCTATGTAAAATACTATTACAGATCATAAAGTGAGGATTTGAATAAATGTTAATTACCTTGAGCCTTAAATTATCAAAAAAGGACAAGTATCAGTAGGTAAAACTAGATGGCGTCAAATATCCACTTTACCCTGCTAGTTTGTCAAATAAGGCATTTCTCAACATATTTCACTCTTATTTATTGTTTTATTATTTGTTATTTTTGTATTTTATTATAATTTGTTTTTCAAGTTAGGGTTTCTCTGTATAGCACTGCTGTCCTGGAACTCCCTCTGTAGACCAGTCTAGTCTATAACTCAGAGATCTGTTTGCGTCTGCCTCCCAAAGACTGGGATTAAAGATGTATACCACCAGGGGTTAGGCTTAATTCAGTCTTCTTAAAGGCTAAGCTTTAAAAGGGAATGGCCACTACATAGTAGAGTGTGTGTGCGTGTGTGTGTGTGTGTGTGTGTGTGTGTGTGTGTGTGTGTGTGTAACTTTTTTTTTAAAAGACAGAGGCTTGCTATATTTAGCTCTGGCTAGACCCAGTAGGCTTCAAATTCAGAGAACAACTTGTCTTAGATTCTCCAATGTTATAATTAAAGATGTATCCTACTACTCTAGGCAAAACCTATCCCTTAGTGATAACATTTTGTTTTAGTTGTTAAATTGCTGGTCCAGTTTTTAGGGTTTACAATAAATCTTGTTGGCTTTTTGCTATCAGAACCAAATGTAGCTATTATAGTTTAGATAGTTCTTGTTGCAAAAACAAAAAACTGAATAGAACCATTCCTAGATACCCCTTGGCATAAAGTAGGAGGGAGGTATTGCTTTTACAGTACACATCTGTGTATTCAATCTCCAAAACATGAGGTTTGCCATTTGAACACTGAACAATGGCCAGAGCAAAGCACTACTGTGAAATTGTATATTCTGAACTCACCACATGGACACATCAGTAGATCTAATTTCTAAGGCAAAAGGTAACTTTTTACAATTCTCAACAGACAAGTATGCTGTTCCAACAGTTTTGATGGATGATCCTATATCACAGGAATGGACTACTAGTCCAGCCTAGCCAGGAGTCCCATAGGTGGGCCAATTTTAAGATTATCTCATATGTTTCAAAATTGGTCTCTCTTCTCTCTTTTTGGAGCCTTGGTTTTACTGTGTAACTCTGGCTGGCCTGAAACTCACTGAAAGCAGCCTACCTTTGTCTCTTGAGTTCTGGGAATAAAGGCATGTACTACTATATCCAACTTAGTTTTCATTTGGCTTCAAACTTCCAGCAGTTCTCCTTCCCCAGAGCTCAGCTTCATAGCAATGACTCCCTATATACAAGCAGTCTTTATAGTCAATCCATACACAGCTAGAGACACCAAGGCACAGTGAAACTGCTAAAGACTGTGAAATGGTTTTAATATTCCCGTTGAAGAACAGTCAATTGTTCTAATAAGAACAGACAAGTATGGAAAAAAAGTAAAAAAAAGGGCTGGTGAGATGGCTCAGCGGGTAAGAGCACCCGACTGCTCTTCCGAAGGTGATAAGTTCAAATCCCAGCACCCACATGGTGGCTCACAACCATCCGTAACGAGATCTGGCGCCCTCTTCTGGAGTGAGTGTCTGAAGACAGCTACAGTGTTCTTACATATAATAAATAAAATAAATCTTTAAAAAAAAAAAGTAATGGAAAAAACTTCAACAAAACAAAAAAATAATCAGGGTTATCTATGGCTTGATTATGCAGCTATCATCAAACAAGGGTAGCTCAAATATACAAAATATGGGAGTGACAGATATTCACTGTACCCTTCCCCAGCCCTGCCAGTCCCCTTTCCAGCTCTCACAGAGCAGAGATCTGCCAGTGTCTTCTATGGAAGCAACCTGTGAGGAAATAGGTTAGTAAACTGGTAGAATGACAGACTTTTAGTGGCTGTCCACTCTTAATTGTCTATTACCCACCATTTTAATATAGTAGGGCACTTTTACTCATCATGTAAAAGATCACTAAGCTAATAAAGCAAACGTACTATGAAGGGCATCAGCCTAATTAAACATGGTAGCCTGGCTCCTAACAAAGTGTCATGTATTTAAAAGTAAAATCCAAGATACAAGCTGGGCGTGGTGGCGCACGCCTTTAATCCCAGCACTTGGGAGGCAGAGGCAGGCGGATTTCTGAGTTTGAGGCCAGCCTGGTCTACAAAGTGAGTTCCAGGACAGCCAGGGCTATACAGAGAAACCCTGTCTTGAAAAACAAAACAAAACAAAACAAAACAAAACAAAACAAAACCCAAGATACTCTTTCTACAGTGTCAATTAAGTTTATATTAGACTAAAAACTACTAAAACCCCTTCAAGCCCAAGGCCCTCATTTGAAAAATATCATGTAGTTTTATAACAGGAAGCTATAAAAAGGCATATATACTTATGCTGAGAAATGGCAAAGCAACAGAACTCACTCTCTACTACACTTGTACTGAAGTAGAGCAAATTCTGAGACGGAAGACTTCTGAATTCAAACATCTACATCCATTTTCTTTTTTACTAGATGCTTTTAAAGACAGACAGCCTGTGAGAACTTATGATACATTTCAGGCTCTAGATTTACCCCTATTTCTAGTAACCAAGGCTTGCCAATATATGCATAGACAAAAATATACTTGATATGGGAACTATGATTGCTATGTGTCTTAGTTAGGGTTTCATTGCTGTGAACAGAGACCATGACCAAAGCAACTCTTATATAAAGGAAAACATTTGATTGGGGCTGGTTTATACTTTCAGAGGTTCAGTCCATTATCATCATGGTGGGAACATGGCATCATGTAGGCAGACATGGTTCCTGAGGAGCCAAGAGTTCTACATCTTGATTCAAAGACTATCCAGGAGGAGACTGTCTCTGGACTGGGTAGAGCTTGAGCATTGGAGTCCTCGAAGTCTGCCTATATACACTTCTTCCAACAAAGCCACATCTCCTAATAGTGCCATTTCCCATGGGCTAAGCATATTCAAACCACCACAATGTGTACCATAAAAGATGGTTTCATTAAACATTAATGTATACAAAGAAAAAGGTTCATAAGTAGAAAAATTATGTAAGCTTTGTGATTGTAACTCACATGGAAAAGTTGTAATCTCTTTGCTTACTTTTCTTGCAAACACTGGGTGAGAGAATGAGGTCACTGGGCTGGAGAGATGGCTCAGCTGTTAAAGGGTAGGCTCACAACCAAAAATATAAGAGAATGAGGTCACTAAAAGCTGAGAACTAGCTCTGTTGATCAGAAATAATCTTTAACCTTTCTTTATAGAACAATTCATTACAAAGACATTCCTCACAATTATCATTTCAACTTTAGTAAATTGAGACTCTCCTGAGTATATAAAAAAATCTATTCATGTGAAATAGCTAATCCAAGATTACAGAGCTAGTCATTATACATACATACATACATACATACATACATACATACATACATACATAGTATGAAGTAAAATTTTCTTTTTAACTAGGCTTAGTTTTAGAGTCAGTTGCTTCATAATACTTGTTACACCAAATAGGTAGTTTCTGATGAGAGGATAACGATTAATAATTAATCTTTAAGATAAAGCTTAAATAAATGCAAAGGCAACAGACCTTGAGTGAGTTTACAGAGAGATCCATTTAAAGGGTGGGTTTTTATTATACTCATGTTCACACATGCAGGTACCCAAGGGGGCTAGAGACATCAGAGTTATAAGCAGTTGCCAGCTACTTGATGTGGGAACTAAATTCAGGTCTTCTGCAAGAATAGTACATACTTTTCTTTTAACTTGAGACACTGTTCTTGCCCCTGTTGTTGATGTAGTTTAAAGACAAAATTTCACTATGATCATTTTGCCTCAGCCTCCTGAGAGCTGGGATTACTATGTTCATTAGACCTTGCTTCTTGAAAGCACTGCTGAGCCAGGCATGGTGGCACACGCCTTTAATCCCAATACTCGGGAGGCAGAGGCAGGCAGATTTCTGAGTTTAAGGACAGCCTGGTCTACAAAGTGAGTTCCAGAACAGCTAGGGCTATCCTGGAACAGAGAAACCCTGTCTCAAAAAAAAAGGAAAAAAAAAAAAGGAAAAAAAAAAGGAAAAAAAGAGAAAGCACTGCTTATCTTTCAAATTAGCCCTGTCAAAGTGATTGCTCTCCTCTTAAAGTCTCTACAATAACTTTAGTTGAGAGCATTTATAGCTCAGTGGTAGACTGACATAGTCAAGGGCCTGGGTTCAATCCACAGTACTACACAGCAAGCAACATAAGACACCTACCTCTTTGAGAATAAAAATTTGTCTGTTTCCACCTTCCCAGAGTTGGCACTGAAGGTATACCCTGTCACACTCCACCTTTTTTTTTTTTTTTTTTAAGGTGCATGGGCTCTGAACACAGGTCCTCATCCTTGTATAGTAAGTACTTTACTCCCTGAAACCATATCCCTTTTTTTTTTCTTGCTCCAGTCAACCCCACTCGCTCCGGCCCTGCTCGCTCCGGCCATCTCCGCTCCATCCGGCCGTCCCTGCTGGCTCCAGCCCTCCCCGTTCGGCTCTGCTTACTTCGGACAGCCCCGCTCGCTCCGGACAGTCCCTCTTGCTGCTTGCTCTGGTTGGTCTCTCCGGTCCAAGGCTTTGTGAAACCATATCCTTAGCCTGGTCTCTGTTTTATATTGGGCAGAGGGTTCTATAGGGTCTCACATATGCCAGGTTAACACTGCACTTACTATGTGTCTTAGGGTTTTAATGCTGTGAACAGACACCATAACCAATGCAAGTCTTATAAAGAACAACATTTAATTGGGGCTGGCTTACAGCTTCAGTGGTTCAGCCCATTATCATCAAGGTTGGAGCATGGCAGCATCCAAGCAGGCATGGGGTAGCAGAGCTGAGAGTATTATATCTTCATCTGAAGGCTGCTAACAGACTACTAGGTTCTAGGCAGTTAGGATGAGGGTCTTAAAGCCCACACCCAAAGTGACACACCTACTCCAACAGGGCCACACCTCCTTATAGTGCCACTCCCTGGGCTGAGCATATACAAATCATCACACTATGAAAGGCTGGACTTGAACTCCTTACCCTTCTGCCACCAACTCCAGTACTAGGATAATAAGTATGTACCATTATGTCTTAGTTTGCACTTAAAAAATATTTTTAACTGTTATTTTTATTTTACATGTAAGGGGGTTTTGCCCACACATCAACTTGTGTACCACAAGTGTGCAGTATCCTTGGAGGTCAGAAGAGGGTGTCAGATCTCCTGGGACTGGAGATATTGATGGCTGTAAGCCTCTATGTGGGTTCAAGGACACAGGTCCTCCAGAAGAGTAGCTAGTGCTCTTAACTACTAAGCAATAGCTCCAGTCCCAATTACATTATTGATTTATTTATTCATCCATTTATTTATCCATCCATCTACCTGGTTATTGATTGATTCGTTCATCGAGGCTGGGTCTCTCTATACATCCCTGGCTGTCCTAGAACTCACTACTAGACCAGGCTTTACAAAGATCTGTTTGCCTCTGCTTCAAAAGTGTTAGAATTAAAGGTGTAATTCTTCAAGCCTGGCTTACTTGTACTTTTTAAAGCAAGACGGGAACTCATATTTTACTGAAACCTACTCCTTACAGTCAAAATTAGCAAAGATTTCAAGATAAATTTGGTTCCAGGAACACAATACACTTGGGGCCAGTCCTTGACATAGAATATTATTTATTTTAGCAGAGTCTAATACATAATTAACCCATTCAATTACCATTTTCAATCCTTTTTTGGGTAACTTCTGAGTGTTTAAAATTTTTTATAAGTATTATTTATGTGGGAGAAAAGGGCAGGCAATATCATGCATACAAGTGGAGTTCAGAGGATAACGTGTGGTAGTCAGTTTTCCTCTTCTACCATGTGGGTCTTCATAATTTAACTGAATTATCTCACTTACCTCTACTTTTGTGAGACTGGTCTCAAATTTGTTATATAGGTGATGATAAAGCCTGATCCCCCAACTACTGGGCTTACAGGCATGTTTTACCACATATGCTCCTGGTTACTTTTAAATATCCCTTTTTTTCCCCCAAGATTTATTTATTTACTTATTTTATGGATGTGACTACACTATTGCTCTCTTCAAACACAGCAGAAGAGGGCTTTGGATCCATTACAGATGGTTGTGAGACACCATGAGATGGCTGGGAATTAAACTCAGGACCACTAGAAGAGCAGTCAGTATTCTTAACCATTGAGCTATCTCTCCAGCCCCTAAATATCCTATTTCTTATAAAAAAAAAAAAAAACAAAAAAAAACAAAACAAAAAGAAAACTCTAGTCATTAAAGAATACTAATCTTGGAGATATTGGAGTGACTTTGGTTTAGGAAGAATAGACATGTTTATAAGGATATCTACAAAGGTCTTCCATTTTAAACTTCCATTAAATTTTCATTTGTGGCTGGGCATGGTGTTACTTTCCTTTAATCCCAACATTCTGGAGGCAGTGGCAGGTGTATCTCTGTAAGTTTGAGGCTTCAAAGTGAGTCCAGGACAGCAAGGGCTATTACACAGAGGAATCCTGTCTGAAAAAACCCCAAAACCTACCAAACAAAAACTTCAATTGTGTCAAAGATGCAAAATATAAACAAACAAACAAAGCAGCTTTCCATTCTTGTCCCTGGTTTCACTTTAAAGCTTCAGTTGCCAATAGTCAGCAGTTCAAAATACTAACCACAAAACTAAAGACAAACAATTGAGAAGTCTTGAGTAGCATGATAAGATTTTTCCATTGCTCTGCCCCATTAGGTCTGAGACATATGCACATGGTACCCACTATGTTGATCATTTAGCAGCAGCATGTTACCAGATGCACTATCTTAATATCACAGTGCTAACATTCAAGATGTCCTCATGCTTAAAATTATGGGTAAAACGCTGCTCACAATTGGAATATATTAAAGAAGAGTTATAAAGTTCTACCTTTGACCAAAAAGGTTAAAGCTCTCAATTTAATAATGAAAGGAAATAACAACCTATGTTGTGGCTTCTACAGTCTGCAATAAAATGAATCTTTTCGGGGGTGGGGCAGATAGGGAACTTTCGGGATAGCATTTGAAATGTAAAATAAGAAAATATCTAATAAAATTTTTAAAAAAAGAATCTTTTCTCTCTAAAATTATAAAGATGAGTGTTAAGTACTTAGGTAAAATAGAAAAAAGCATTAGTTTGAACTATGTAGCAACAAAATATGTAATAACACTATAAACAAGTTGTATTTATGGCTTCAGGTATCAACTGGGTTTAGAATATATAGTTTTTAGATGAATGAGAGCTGCAGTAATCAAAACAGCCATTTATAAGGCCATAAGTCAAAGTTACCATCAAAACACAAACTCAGCTATGTCTACCACTGGCTTCATAATCAGAATAATATTTTTAGTTTTTCTTTTCCAATTAATTTTTTATTACATTTATTTTATGTATAAGTATTTTATGCAACACATGTGTGCTTGGTGCCTGAGAAGGTCAGTAGGAGGACACTAGATCTCCCAGAACGAGAGTTACAGGTGCTTGTGAGTCACTGTGTGGTGCTGGGAATTGAACCCAGGTTCCCTGCAAGAGCAACAAGTTCTCTTAACTGCCAAGCCCTCTCTGTTTTGTTTTTTGTTTTGTTTTGTTTTCCAATATCCATCTGAGCTAATCAGTTTCTGTCAACTTGACATAACCTGGGCTCACCTGAGGACAAGTCTGTGGGACATTTTCTTGATAGGGCCCTGCCTACTGTGGGCACTGTCATCCAAGTGATCCTTGGTTATATAAAAAAGCAAACTGAACAAGCCATGAAAGGCAAGCAAATAAGCAGCATTACTCCATGGCTCTACTTTGGTTCCTGTCTCCAGGTTCTTGCCCTGAATGCTTCTTTCATGATAGACTGAAAGCTGTAAGATGAAGTAAATCCTTTCCTTTGCAAGTTATTTTTGGTCTTGGTATTTATCACAACAACAGAAAACAAACCAAGAGACTATATGCAATCAAGTTCTAAAAACCATAAAGCTAAGAAAACTAGTACCTTACAAACACTATTTTAATAGAAATTCAACATTAGCCAAAAAATATACTGGCTCAAAGAGATGTGATAAATATATACTAAGAATTTTCCAATTTAGAACAAATTAAAA
Organism: Mus minutoides; assembly: GCA_902729485.2. Lineage (NCBI taxonomy): Eukaryota > Metazoa > Chordata > Mammalia > Rodentia > Muridae > Mus > Mus minutoides. The sequence continues at coordinate 1,950,810 of LR749536.1, forward strand.
CTAAATTATTTCAATCCATAAAAATAAGTCATGATTTATGCACAGCAAAATTATTCACAAAGCCAAGCATGGTGACGAGCACCTCTAATCCTAGCACTCAGCGGGGAAGAGGCAGTCCAATCTCTGTGGGTCCGAGGCCAGCCTTGGTTGCAAAGCAAGTCCAGGACAACCAGGGCTGGTTACACTTAGAAACCCTGTCTTGAAAGGCAAAAACAAAATCAAATAACAAATCTATCTCAGGAGACATACTGTGAACATTCTCATTAAATTGCAAAATGACTGACTGCTATTTATTACATTTACAAGAAGTACTGTTTGTTTGTTTGTTTGCTTTGTTTTGTTTTTCGAGACAGGGTTTCTCTGTATAGCCCTGGCTGTCCTGGAACTCACTCTGTAGACCAGGCTGGCCTCCAACTCAGAAATCCATCTGCCACTGCCACCTGAGTGCTGGGATTAAAGGTGTGTGCCACCACGCCCGGCTAAGAAGTGCTTTTTATATAAACTGGGAATGGGGGCACATGCTTTTAATCCTAGTACTTGAGAAGCAGAGATCTCTGATTTCAAGGCAGCCTGGTCTATATATTGGCTACACAGAGAAACTATGTCTTGGAAAACAAAGCAAAACAACAAAACAGACAAATAAAGTAGAATTAGAGCCAGAGCTATAGCAAAGCTAGAGGCTGGCTGTCAGCCCTAGAGCTTTAAAGGCACAGCTTACATGCTCACTGTGGTCTGACCACACTTCATGTTGCACTGTTTGTTTGCCCCTTGCTTTCACTTGAGAAAACTTAAAACTTTTCTCAAGAGCTAATGCACTGGAAGACATATGGAGGGCAGATAGCAGTATTCTGACCAACAATTTCAACAAACAGCCTAAATATAAAATATTGTTGAGTGGTTGGAAAGATAGCTCAGTGGTTGGGAGCACTGACTGCTCTTCCAGGGGACTCAGTTTCAATTTCCAGCACTCACAGAGCAGTTTGCAACTGTCTTAACTCAATGATCTGATACCCTCACACAAGCATACACACTGGCAAAACACCAATGTACATAAAATAAAAATTAATTTAAAAAGAGAAATATTGTTGAAAGAAAAACTGAACAAACAAACAAACCACAATATCAACCACCCTCCCCTGCCTGCCAAAAAATGCATTCCACTTCTGAGAACTGCCACTAATTTCTTTTTTAGAACATACTACATGACACTAATACAGGAACTACTATAATTTAAGACTTACTTAGCTGAGGGCTGGAGAGATGGATCACTGGTTTAGACCACTCACTGATCTTGTAGAAAGAAGACCCAGGCTTGACTCCTGTCATCTACATGGTGACTCACAACCATCCATAACTCTAGTTCCAGGGGATCCACACCCTCTTCCAACCTCCTCAGGCACCAGGCATGGATGTGTTGCACATACACACAGGTAGGAAAAACATTCATTCACATAAAATAAATATAAAATAACAATAGACTTACTTAGCTAACAATCACAGCACATACAGGATAGAAATAGGACAATCAGAAGTGAAATATCAGCCTTGGCTATACAATAAGCTGGAGGCCAGCCCAGGCTACAAAAATCTATTTCTTTTCTTTTTTTTGGGGGGGTGTGGTGTGGTGTGGTGACAGGGTTTCTCTGTGTAGCCCTGGCTTTCCTGGAACTCACTCTGTAGACCAGGCTGGCCTTGAACTCAGAAATCGCCTGCCTCTGCCTCCCAAATGCTGGGATTAAAGGCATATGCCACCACTGCCTGGCTACAAAAATCTATTTCAAAAGTCAAAACTAATAAATATTTTTACAAACAAACTATATTTAACAAGATGTGTCAGTGGGTGGGAGCACCTGGCACCAAGCGTAACTAAGTTCAGCCCCTAGCAGCATTCACACATGGAAAGAGAGAAAGGATTTTTTTTTTTTTTTTTTTTTTTTTGGTTTTTCGAGACAGGGTTTCTCTAAGTAGCCTTGGCTGTCCTGGAACTCACTCTGTAGACCAGGCTGGCCTCCAACTCAGAAATCCGCCTGCCTCTGCCTCCCGAGTGCTGGGATTAAAGGCGTGCGCCACCACGCCCGGCTTGAGAGAAAGGATTTTTTTTTTTTTTAAAGATTTATTTTATTTATTATATGTAAGTACACTGTAGCTGTCTCCAGGCATTCCAGAAGAGGGCGCCAGATCTCATTAAGGATGGTTGTGAGCCACCATGTGGTTGCTGGGATTTGAACTTATCACCTTCGGAAGAGCAGTCGGGTGCTCTTACCAGCTGAGCCATCTCACCAGCCCCCGAGAGAAAGGATTTTTGCAAAAGGTTCTGACCTCCAAACACAACCAGGTGTTCCCCTCACACTCCACAAAATAAATAAAACAAATGTAATTTTTAAAAACCAAATTAAGATTTTATATGCTGGCAACTCTCTTGAAGAAGCCACAGATTCTGGATTCCACCTCAGCCTGTGTTTTGGCTTGAATACAGCGGTTCTCCTAAGAACAAGAACATTCAATAACTCTTACTTTACACTCGATTTTTCTGCACTTCCCCATGTCTCTGCTCATATCTGTATTGAGGACAACTAAAAGGTACTAGAATTGATGTTTCCAAAAAGTTGGGCACAGTTTGTATGACCTAAACACAAGTTATATAAAACTGTTTTGTCCAGGAAACCACAAGTTTTCTCAGTAAATGTTTTGAGGTGAGAATTGTTAGGTGAAAATACAACCTGAAGAGTTAAACAGATTAATTTATTATTGCCGGGAATAATAATGGTTTTCTTATTGCCTTTGCTTCTTGACATGCACAGAACTGAAGTACTGAAATGTTTCAGATTACATTACATCATTATTACTAACTTGATTATGAACCCAACAATCTGGGTCTTCACTTTTTGCTTCATGGGTCACCACAAACAGTCTTTCTCCACAGCATCAATTTCAATCACAAGGACAAATCACATTTAAGATTTTTTTAGGCCTGGAATGACGGCCTACACCTTTAGCCCCAGTGGCAGAGACAGGTAGAATTCGGTGAATTCAAGGACAGCCTGCTTTTCTTTATTTTTTTTTTTTTTTTCCCTGAGACAGGGTTTCTCTGTATAATAGCCCTGGCTGTCCTGGAACTCACTCTGTAGACCAGGCTGGCCTCCAACTCAGAAATCCGCCTGCCTTTGCCTCCCAAGTGCTGGGATTAAAGGGGTGCAACACCACGCCCAGCTAGTGAAAGCCAGCCAGGCAGTAGTGGTACACGCCTTTAATCCCACCACTTGGGAGACAGAAGCAGGCAGATTTCTGAGTTTGAGGCCAGCCTGGTCTACAGAGTGAGTTCCAGGATAGTCAGGGCTATACAGTGAAACCCTTTCTCAGAAAAACAAAAAGCAAACAAACAAAAACGTTGAGAGCCTGGCAGTGGTGACACATGCCTTTAATCCAAACTCCTGGGAAGATAGACTTTTGTGAGTTAAGAGGCCAGCCTGGTCTACAGGGCCAACGAGGACAACCAGAGCCACACAAAGAAACTCTGTTTTGAAATGCCCCCCCCCCCCAACAAATAAACAAAAGAACAAAAATCAGTAGAAATTCCTGAGAAACAATATCTTAGGAAAAGATCAGAACAAAGAACAGATAGCATCACAGTAACAAATCTGAAACTTCCTGCTGAACAATTAGCAACTGTTTCATTGAGTTTAAGCTCATGCAACCACGGAAAGGGCTCAATACCTGAACACCATACTTCTTACTTATCTCTCAAAATCTCAGTGCAATGGTACACATAACAAAAACACAAGATATTCTTCCTCAGTACTAATAAACTTGGTCAACAAAGAAAACAGAAGTTATATGACACTGTTAGAAATTCATTTCTTGGCCAGGCTTGGTGGTGCATACCTTTAATTCTAGCACTCAAGAGGCAGAGGCACTGGATCTATATGAGGTCAAACCCAGCCTGATCTATATAGTGAGTTACAGTCCAGCCAAGGTTACACAATGGGACCCTAACTCATAAATAAATGAATTAATAAATATTAAACGTAACTGTAGGAATTAAGTAATGACCAGTAGGAACCACACAATAGAGAAACCCTACCTTAAAAAACAAAAAATTCTCAATGAAGGATAAAAATGAAAGTCCTGCTTCACAAAGTTGCTATCTTTCACCTAGTCAAAGGTACCGAGGGCAGGAGCTAACAGACTCACATCTTCATATTTGCTGAAGTGATTTCTCCAGACAGACACTAGCTACTTATTACTCTGATGAGATTCCCTAGTCACAACACTGTTGTAGAGATCGTTCCCATTTACTTCTGGATATAGGCACTGAGAAGAGGCTAGAGCGGCCTTGGTTATCATCCTGAGTAGTTTCACAAAGGTATACATAATCTAGCATATTACACAAAGCTAGCGAGCTAAATCCTCCTTTATTTCTAACCCCTAGACCTATAAATATCAATCAATGATAAAGAGATTTCTTATTAAGACAGCAGAAAGTCATGAAAACAGCAAAGTCAATTTACAGCAGTTGATAGAAACCTAAGCTTAGAACCATATAAACACAATCCGGCCCTGCTATAGGCTTTCAGCAGATCTCTAACAAATCAGAGATCTATCAATTTGTTAAGTACTTTAAGTAAAACTTGGGAAAAAGGAAACTAGATAGACAGAAACAATCTTCCACAAACATTTTCTAGGGAATCAGACCTTTCTTTGCATTCTTGTCCTTTCTTACTCCCATAACCAATGTGGCATTAAGGACCTTAATCTAAATCTAGATACCAAAAACTCCTTTATTTTGCTAGAATTATGATCAGAAATCATTTGATATAGAAAGAGAAGATGGAGAAAAGACACGTTTATCTAATGTCAAATGTTCACCATGTGCCAGTTGCTCTATTATGCATTCTGCAGATATTAGTCCAGAATCACTTCTCAAATGCAATCGCTCAGCTTATCTAACTACATAGGTTCTCTCAATAGTCAGTTTCATTTTAAAATAACACTCAGCACTACCACATATTGTGCTATTTTTAATTTTGTCAACCTACTTGTCCTATTTTTCTCCATTATACAATTTAAAATTAAGTTATATAGTTCTGTTCCCTGAAGAATCCTCAGCATCTTTGCACACAACACTCAAAAATGAATGACCATGTTCAATTCACACTGGGGTTCATCGTTGGGAGATGGTTTTGTGCACTGAGTATTAGGATGCTGAGTTCTATGCCCAGATATCTAGTTGCAGTCCTGACTATGTATGATCAATCATCAGTCTCAATGTTATGTTACACACCTTTAATCTCAGTGCTTTAGAGGCAGAGGCAGGTGGATCTCTGTGAGTTCAAGGCCAGCCTGGTGTACGGAGTAAATTCCAGGTCAGCAAAAAACTACACAGAAAAACCCTGTCTTTAAAAAAACCAAGGGCTGGTGAGATGGCTCAGTGGGTAAGAGCACCTGACTGCTCTTCCGAAGGTGATAAGTTCAGATCCCAGCATCCACATGGTGGCTCACAACCATCCGTAATGAGATCTGGTGCCCTCTTCTGGAGTGTCTGAAGACAGCTACAGTGTACTTACATATAATAAATAAAATAAATCTTTAAAAAATTTTTTTTTCCCATCAAGATGCTTTACATATGCCCAGAGGTATGAAAAAGGCTACTAAAATACTGTTCTAATCATGAAGTCTATGGGGTTCAGTAAGAGAGGATTCTATGGTCAGGGGAAGAATAAAAGTCTAGGAAATGAGGTTGATTGTAAAGAATATTACGATGTATTTTTGAATATTTAATTTGAGGGATGCACCATAGCACCCACATGGGGGTCAGAGGATAACTCAGAAAAGTTGTCTATCCTTCCAGTTGCAGTGGGGAGTATGTCCTAGGGATTGAAGTCAGTTCCCCAGCCTTGGCAACAAGTGCCTTTACTTGATAAGCTATTATTGCTAACCCTTGTCTCCTTTCTAGGTATAGAATCCTAAGGTTCTAAAAGGAAAAGATAGAGCTGGTTTGAGGGTTTGTTTTGAGACAGAATCTTAATATGTAACCTGGGATGGACTAAAAATCCTACCACCCTAGGCTTCTCAAGTGCTCAGACAAGAGGACTATCTGAATTGCACTTTGGAACAAAGCACCTTATGGCACTTTATCACAGTGGCCGCACACCTCTTAAGTGGTTTTCTGTTGGTGCGCTGTCCCTGCTTTATTCTAATACCCTAATTACTAGGGGACCTGAGTGCCCTACAACTGTTGACAATAGCTGAGAAGGGTAACAGACATCTTAAAACTACCTTCTCTTGAATGTTGTTAACACCAATGAACATTTTTCCAGGCACAGGTCCAACAGAGCTTAGGAGCACAAATTATGAGCAAGAATGAGTTTGTAAAGAATGATGCCCTAGGGCTGGTGAGATGGTTCAGCGGGTAAGAACACTGACTGTTTTTCCAAAGGTCTTGAGTTCAAATCCCAGCAACCACATGGTGGCTCACAACCATCCATTAATGAGATCTGACCACCCTCTTCTGGTGCATCTGAAGTCAGCTACAGTAAACTTATGTATAATAATAAATAAATCTTAAAAAAAAAAAGAATGATGCCCTAGTTCTATTTGACAATACTCTTTAAGGACTAGATGCTTTCGAAGAGATAAAAGATAATGTTTAATCTTTTAATATATAGTACTTTTTGAGTGCTAGGAATTGAAACCAGGGCCCTGTGCTTGCTAAGCAAACTCAATTATTGAGCTATTTCCCCAGGCAATATTGATACTCTTTTTTTTTTTTTTTAATTTTATTTTATTATATGTAAGTACACTGTAGCTGTCCTCAGACACTCCAGAAGAGGGAGCCAGATCTCATTACGGATGTTTGTGAGCCACCATGTGGTTGCTGGGATTTGAACTTATCACCTTCAGAAGAGCAGTCGGGTGTTCTTACCCGCTGAGCCATCTCACCAGCCCTTGATACTCTTGAAGATTAAAAACAGCACCGATCTCGAAAAACCAATAAATAAATAAATAAATAAATAAATAAAGGCATTGATAAGCTGGGTGTGGTGGCAAAGGCCTTTAATTCTAGCCCTCAGGAGGCAGAGACATATGGACAGTTCCAGGCCAGCTTGGTCAACCCATAGAGTCCCAGGTTCACCTGTTCTATTTTTTTTTTTTGTATGAACTTGTCTTTTAAAAACAAAACACAAAGAAACCCTGTCTCAAAAAACCAAAAAAATAAAAAAAAATTAAAAAATAAAAATGGGCTGGTGAGATGGCTCAGCGGGTAAGAGCACCCGACTGCTCTTCTGAAGGTGATAAGTTCAAATCCCAGCAACCACATGGTGGCTCACAACCATCCTTGATGAGATCTGGCGCCCTCTTCTGGAATATCTGAAGACAGCTACAGTGTACTTACATATAATAAATAAAATAAATCTTTTTAAAAAAAATAAAATAAAATAAAAATAAAAACAAAACAAATACAAACCAACAAAACAATCAGAGCCCAGCATTCTTAGGAAAGAATACATAAGAGATCATATCTGTCAAGCTCCTCCCACTTGTATTTCAACTACTGACAGTGAGACAATGGTAAGATGGTTAAATCTTCTTTACAAAATAAGACGTTAACACAGTTTCTCATAATTAATACTTATTAGGGCTTTATTGTTATTATTAATTATTATGATTTGATTTGAGAGGGCCCAGCTTATGGGAAGGCATGCCACACCCAGGGACTTGGTCCTGGACAGTCTAAGAAAGCAAGCTGAGCAAGTCACAGGCACGGGCAACAAGCCAGTAAGTAGCATTTCTTTATGGTCTCTGCTTTAGTTCCTGCTTGACTTCCTACCCTATCCAGAATTCATGATGAACTATGAACTTAACCTAAAATAAACCCTTCATCCTGAAGTTCCTTATGGTCATGGTGCTTTGTTACATCAATACAAACCAAACTAAGGCAGCAGTTCAAAATTATAATCTCAGCACTTTGAAGCCTAAACAGGCAAGAGGATTCCACAATTCCAAATTTACCCTGGGCTCTACAGTTAATTTTAGGCCAGTTTAGGCTGCAGAATGAGATCCTGCCTTAAAATAAAGAAACAAAACAAACAAACAACCCACAATACTACAACCATTAAAATACCGGAAAATCCTTCCCCCAAAAGAAGTGACTAGTAAAGCTGGGCCTAGTAACGCAGGCCTCGGATTCTCATGAGGCAGAGACAGATGTGTCTCTCTAAGTTCCAGGCCAGACCAGGCTACATAGAGAGGTCTTGTCTCAAAAAAGGGGTGGGGTGGACGTAGGGAACAGTAAATGTCATGAATCATGTTGACTTGAACAAAGCTGATGTAAAAGCACTAGGCTACAGAAAAGATTACATATAATGAGTCTCCTTTGGGAGAGCCTTCTGTTGTGATGCACTGAGACTTGTGTAAGCACTCGTGAGCGCGCACTTGTATGTGCAGATATACAAGACAAACTACATCCATATCCTGCTCTCCTATCTCAAGATACAGGACCTGAGACAAAGCAACTTGATTTTCCCAAGGGAAAAAAAACATAACAAGAAGGATTCTATTTAGTAATTTCTTCTCAAATTACTAGTCAGGGTTCAATTAGACATAGATGACAATAAATGGTAGGAAGTTGAGTAACTCCTAAAACTTCAAACAATAAGTTCAACTCAAGATTCTCCAGCTTTGACTATAAGCAGTCAACAACTTGAAGACAACACTACAACTGGCAAAGAACAGGAATGAATGAGATGGGCACAAACTATCCATTCCTCTTTTTTCCTCAATGGCATTCTTTCAAACATAACACAGGTAGGTAGGTCCTTAGTGCCATAAAAATCATCATTAGTTGCCTTCAAGGAACTAAGTCTGTGTATCACCATCAACTGTCCTAGAGAGCCTCCATCATTGAGGATCATTTATATCAGGAGCCCACACATCTTTATCACACCATGGAGGGAACCCTCCAGATCTGTCATAGTTCCATGTACAGTCTCTGGAACCCAGTCAATCTGGAACTGGAACTGGAACCTAGTTTCTAAAATGTACTCTGTGTCCATTAGTTCTCAGCTTTTAAAAAGGTTTCTTTGCACAACTGGTATTTGGAAGTATTGTATACTCTATAAAGTTGAAGATTTCTTGTACCTTTCCAAAGTGAAATTATTTGAAACCCTCCCTCCCCATATATAAAAATATATATCCTTTCAGCATCATTTGACCGAAGTATAAAGCAACCTGGTTGGCCTCCATGCATCCGATGGCATCTTCCAAGAGTGAAAATTCCACGCAGACATAGCCATAGTCGTAACCTGGGGACAGCATTTAAATACAGACGGGAGTGGTGTTAGTGCCTTGCAAACATAAAAGACACACTTATATCCCCTGTTCTGAACCCCTTAAACACAAGCCCTCCCATTCACCCCCTCCCTTCCTCTATACTAAGCAAAAGGGCTTCCTCAAACAGAAAAAAGTACTGAAGGAAAAGTCTGTGTGTTTCTGAACTTTGGGATTCATTCCAAATGGCTTTTCCCCCCTATTAACTAAGAAGATTATATGCCCTGTTTATCACTGCTGATCAAGAAAAGGTACCACAGAACTAATACCCAAAACATTTTAATGACAGGCTGAATCTTCTGGAAATACAGCCAACAAGAACAGGAAAGTATCTGAAGAAAATGTATCCAGAGAAGGAAGAAAAGCAATTATTCCAAAGCTGTGTTAAGAGTCACCATTCTTCAAGCAGAAACCACTTTCAAAGAAGTGCTGACTGAATGACATCTGCATACCACAGTAGGCTTCCCCGGGTGACAGGAAACAGACCACTTCAATCACGACCACGACCACCCTCCCTCCCCTGGTTTCACACTCAAGTCATAAGCCAGATAAAAACTTTATGAAAAAATAAGATATAAAAGCATAAATATGAATAACTGGATCCAAAATTGTGCTTACATGCAAAAAGCTGATGGTAGAGCAAGCAGAGGGAAAGATAGTAGTTGTTAGTAATCAATGTATGTTTAATAACTGTAGGTATTATCATAAAATACCTTTCACCTTAACACTGAAAAAATATCTGGAGCTTGGACCTGAGGTTCTAATGACCCATGAAACTAGGAAGTCATGGGATTTACAGGCTGCTAAAGTCTCCTCATTAACCTGTCTCATAGTTCCTGATACTGCTACCACATAACTACGAAGATGTATTTATTGCAATGTTACACATGTAGCTTCCATGTTTCCTTCATTCCTGACAAGATAAAGAAACTTCTAGAAATTATAGTATGCAAATGGAACAGAAAAAAATAGATGTGATTTATTCAGATGAAAAAATAAAATAGAGAGAAAGAATACAACATAAAACCTATGTAAAATTTAAATATAAAGTAGACATAATAAGAAAAAACTGATACTCCTTGAGGTATCAAAAGGACAGAGTGAGTTCGAGGACAGATAGGGGTAGCCTTATCTACATAGAAAAACTGTCTTAAAAAGCATTAAAGACAAACAAACAAAGGTAATGGCTAGAGTCTAATTCAGTGGTGTATAAGATTCTGGATTCAAAATTTGCAACCAACAAGAGACAAAAAGACAGAGAGAAGTTGACCTGGTGACATATGCCTATCACTTTAGCCCCCAGGAAGCTGACATGAGAGAACTGAAACTCAAAGTCAGCCTGGACTAAATGGTTAAGACCTGTCTCGAAAAGAAAATAAGGGCTGGAGAGTTGGCTCAGCAGTTAAGAGCATAATCTTGTTCTTCCCAAGGATTCAGGTTGAGTTCCCAGTACCTACATAGTGTCTCAGTTCTGAAACTATAGTCCCATAGGAGACAATGACGTCTTCTGACCTCAACAAGCACCAAGTACAAACATAGCATACAGACATATATGCAGGCAAAACATTTACACACATAAGATCACAAATTTTAACCATTCTTTCTAAAAATAAAAAATAAACATACCAAATTTGGTAAAATGGGTTGGATTCCTTGTTACATGGTATAAATGGTCTTAAATGTTTAATGGTAACTACTATGATTTTAGACCTGGTAACTATTTTAACTACAAACGGTGTATATTCTTGCTTGAAGTTTAGGAAATTATCAGAAAGAACAACCAAAAGCTTCTAAAAACCTCAGCATTACCTCAGAGAGAGTCCTGTGCTGCCCCCAACCCCGCACAGATATCCCCACCAAGGGTTCTTCTATATAGCCCTGGCTGTCCTGGAACTTGCTCTGTAGACCAGGCTGGCCTCAAACTCAGAGATTCACTAATCCCCAGTGCTGGGATTAGAGAAACCTCGCTACCTCTACTTACTTTATAGACCAGGCATCTGCATGCTTCTGCCTCAAGTGCTGAAATTAAAGGAGTGTGTGTGACCCACATTCTCTTTTTTTTTTTTTTTTTAAAGATTTATTTTATTTATTATATGTAAGTACACTGTAGCTGTCCTCAGACGCTCCAGAAGAGGGCACCAGATCTCGTTACAGATGGTTGTGAGCCACCATGTGGATGCTGGGATTTGAACTTATCACCTTCGGAAGAGCAGTCGGGTGCTCTTACCCGCTGAGCCATCTCACCAGCCCCCACATTCTCTTTTTTAAAGAGAAAGTCTCACCCATGTCAATCCGGCTAGCCGGAAGGAACTAAGTGAAAAAGGCTGTTCCTGAAGGTACAGAATTCATCTGCAACTGCCTCCCGAGTGCTGGGAATAAAGGTGTACATCACCATACCTAGCTAGAGACAAATTTCTCTATCCTTATTTCATAGTTTTGGCCAATTCCAACTTGCTTAAAGTTATCACAAGTCAGGTTTCTCTTACTAGTCAATCTTTGAAGAAACACAAGGTTTTTGGTACACATAGATTGTATAGAATCTGTTAAATATGGAAACTGTTTTTTATTCAGTTCAAATGGAATTTCCTAAACAAACTCAGTCTGAGATATATATATATGTGTGTGTGTACATATATTTTTTCTACATTTTTAAAATGGTTCTAAATACACTTTGAAAGCAATGAAGAATAACACCAGGAGCATAGATAGCTTTTATCACCAAATTTCTACTGCAAATACTCAAAATCATGTCCATAATCAGAAAGGAACAGCCATAGATCACACAGATGTTCTCTTGAATGCTTTGATTACCACTGAAAACATTATCAAAGGAGTTCACAAGAGTATGGGAAACAAACTCTCTCTACAACTGACAAAATGGGGAGCTGGGGGGGAGGGAAACCCCAAAAACCAGACACTAAAACCAGACTGCAAAGCCCTACATTTTCCTTGCTATGCCACCCAAAGATCAAAACACTGTGGCTTGGAGGAATGCACAGGCTGTGTGGGAAGAACAAGCTGATTCATGACAATTGATACTTTGGTAAGGAAACAAGCAGGTATTGATACTAAAATCACTGGAAAAGAAAACACATAGACTACAAGAGGAACAATGATTACTTTGTACATATTAACTTTACAATAACATTAAGTTTACAAGCCTATCATTCAAGTTTCTTCTGCACTAAAGTGTAGCTATCAAAAGAAAACATATTTAAATTTTAATTATATAGGTTTTTTAACCTATATAATTATAATATAGGTATAATACAGGTATGATATAACCTATATAATTCAATCAATCTTGAACCCAAATAGTCTCTGCATTCAAACTTCATAGTTATATCATAATGATTTTCAGAAACTGCCAGAAGACAATGACACTAAGTATTTACATAGTATCTATTATAAGTAAGGTTCTATTACAAAATTATTTTATATATACTGGTTTAATCCCCACAAGACTACTATAGAAGTATATATTATTTTTTAAGATTTATTTTTATTTTATTTATTATATGTAGGTACACTGTAGCTGTCTTCAGACACTCCAGAAGAGGGAGCCAGATCTTGTTACGGATGGTTGTGAGCCACCATGTGGTTGCTGGGATTTGAACCTATCACCTTCGGAAGAGCAGTCGGGTGCTCTTACCCGCTGAGCCATCTCACCAGCCCCAGAAGTATATATTATTAAATTCATTTTACTGATGGGAAAACAAAGACAGGAAAAGTAATCTGCTCAAAGACACCTTAGTTTTAATACCAATACAAAATGTTTTAAAGTCAAGCACTTCACATTCAAAGAGATAATATTAACCATACTACTCTATCTCTTCATTTCTTCAGTATTAAGGCTTGAACTTTGGAACATGCTAGGTAAGAGCTCTACAATTAAACCATCAATCTAATCTTAGTCTTCTATATACTTTTTAAAAACTATAGTGCACATGCATGTGTGTGTTTACATGTATGGAGAGATTACAGATCAACTTTATTAATTAATTAATTTAATGTATTTATTTTTGAAACAGGGTTTTTCTATGTAGCCCTGGCTGTCCTGGCACTTACTCTGCAGAGTAGACCAGGCTGGCCTCAACCTCAGAGATGCACCTGCCTCTGCCTCCAAAGTGCTGGGAGTAAAGGTTTGCATCTCTGCCGTCAGGCTCAGAGATGAACTTTTGAGAATCATTTTCTTTCCTTTCAGCATGTAGGTCTCAAGAGATGACACTTAGATTTGTCATGCTTCATGGCAAGCTTCTTTACCCATGGAATCACCTCACCAGTCTAGCTCATTACTCAAAATTTTTTAAAAATTAAAATACGCTTTTAATCCCAGCACTCGGGAGGCAGAGGCAGGCGGATTTCTGAGTTCGAGGCCAGCCTGGTCTACAAAGTGAGTTCCAGGACAGCCAAGGCTATACAGAGAAACCCTGTCTCGAAAAACCAAAAAAAAAAAAAAAAAAAAAAAAATTAAAATACAATAATGTCATTTCCCACCTCTCTCCCATACCATATCCACCCCAACATTTCTTCTAAAATTCAAGGTCTCTTTTTATTTGTTACTGTTACATGTATAAGCACATAAACATATAAACACAATCTGCTGAGTCCACTTAGTGTTTCATGAATGTACATAATTTCAGGGTTACCCACTTGGTATTTTTATTCTTAAACAAGGCTAAGTTGCACAGGCTGACTTCTTTTTCTTTTGTTTTGTTTTACCTATTTAAATTTTCTGTGACAGAGCTTTTGCTACATTGCCCTGTGTGGCCTCAAATTTGGAGCAATTCTCCTGACTGTACTAAAGAGTGTTGGGATTACAGGAAAGTGCCTCTACTTTTGGATTCTAGGTTAACTTTAAACCTTACTGTGTAGCCCAGGCTGCTTAAACCTGCTATTCTCCTGCCTCAGCCTTCTGAGTGGCTAGGATTACAACCATGTGTCTCCAGGTCCTAGGCTTTCACTCTTTAAGAAGATGCTAGATTGGGGCTGGTGAGATGGTTCAGCGGGTAAGAGCACCCGACTGCTCTTCCAATGGTGATGAGTTCAAATCCCAGCAACCACATGGTGGCTTACAACCACCCGTAATGAGATCTGACACCTTCCTCTGGTGCGTCTGAGGTCAGCTATAGTGTACTTATGAATAATAATAAATGAATCCTTGGACCGGAGAGAGCAGGGACTGAGCAAGTGGAACCAACTGGAGCGAGTAGGGGAGACCAGAGCGAGCAGGGTTGACCGGAACAAGGAAAAAAAAAAAAAAAAAGATGCTAGATTGATTTAGATAATCTTAATTTTAAATTTATTCAGCGCCAATAAAGGATGAGTCCCACATGCCTGAGAACAAATGAGCACAATGGTTACTCCTATTGTAATATGTATAGTGAATCATTGACTGGGCTAAATAAGCAAGTTGGAAAGTATTCACTCTCAGTAAGTGACTGCATTGGCTCCCATAATTCTTCTGAAAGGACAAAAACTAGAAATTCTTATTATAGAAGATGGCTATAAAAATTATGTAGCAATATGGAAATATGTAACATAAAGGATTAAAAATAAATATATCCTTCTGTAAAATTTATACAAGAAAAAAAAAGACTGGAATTAAATACAAACTGAATCTAACTCAGAAGTTAGAGACAAAAATCAGCATATAAGATAAAAACCATGCACTGTCAAAATTATACTTGGAGAGCCCAAGGTGAAGAACAACATACCATCTTTCAATATAGGTAAATCCAACATTGCCAGTTTTTCCTCCAGCGTTGCAACAGATCAGTGTTCCTTTGGTTGACACCAGATGAAGAGGTTGGCTTGCATTTAAGGGCCATAATGTATGAAAAATACAGCACTTTAAACAACAGAAGCACAGCCACCAACCACAGTAAATTCTCACACTCAGAGAAACTTGGAATCAGAAACCAAATGAAGCCATAGCCAGATCTTATTCCCACCTCCATGATGACTTAGTAAGAAGGAAAGGGGTATGGAGGCAGGACTCAAGCAGCATTAGGTGATTATAAAAAAATGTGAAAATGGATGAATGCAATACAACTGAATTTTAAAAATTAAAATGATTGCATTGCTTTAATGGAATAACCTGGGATTTTTTCCCCAAATTTTATAATTATCAGAATTAATCTGATAGTTAACAGGAAAAGTTCTAGGAGTCACAGAATATATTTTACCTACAGAAGTAATATTCTGAAACCTGACAATGAATCCTGCATTCAGAATTCCTTGGACTCAAGATGGTAAACAATTCCACAAACATATTTTTACCAAATGAAGTAACAAAATATCTATTTTATTACCTTTTTATTAATGGTGGTCTTCTGGGAAGACATCTTGGTAGGCTAAAGGGTCTTACATAACTATTAAAATAAGCATACCTGAATCTATTTTCTAACCTAAATACACAAATCTTCTAGAAATATTCCTTATGCTTTTCTTGGTAGCTAAGAAGGATAAGAACAGAACAAGGGAAAGAAAATTTTAAAAAGGTAATACTTTCAAATCTTAGCAAGCAAGATACTACTACCAAGTCTGATGAACTGAAATTGAACCCTAGGACTCCCATGGTGGAAGGAGAGAAACACTTCCCCGAGTTCCTCTGACCACATAAGCACTGTGACATGCCCTGTGTTATATGTGTATACACACACAAATAAGTGTAAAATTTCAAATCTTCTCCATCTTCATTAATCATTTAGTTATCAAAAAGTATCTATGAAAACTTATTAGATAGTTTTTGGAGGGATAAGGTACAGAAAACAGAGACCCGATAAGTAATAGCCACCCCAACTCAAAAACTAATTTTTTGGTGTCTATCCCTGCAAGGATTGATTCCACAATGCCAACAAACTCAATCCAAGATTGTTAAAGACAATTGTTAGTTTACAAAAGGTCAACATTCCTAACAAAAATTTTGTTTAGGTAAATGAGATAGGTAGCCCTATCTTCAAATTGATCTAGAAAAATTCAAGTAACATTAGCCTAGATTAATTTCCTATTTAAGAGACTATTGGTTAACTTTCTTTTTTTGTTTTTTTGTTTTTTTTTTTGAGACAAGGTTTCTCTGTATAGCCCTAGCTGTCCTGGAACTCACTTTGTAGACCAGGCTGGCCTCGAACTCAGAAATCCGCCTGCCTCTGCCTCCCGAGTGCTGGGATTAAAGGCGTGCGCCACTACGCCCGGCCAATTGGTTAACTTTCAACAATCGCAAAATAGATATGCCAACTATGAAATGTAAGAGGGAGATTAGGATTTTTCATTTTTATTGCCCCCTCCCCCTTTATGTATGTGTATTCATGTGCACCCATGGAGGCATCAGACCCACTATAGCTGAATGACAGGCAATAATGAGGTAACCAACATGGGTGCTGGGAACTGAACTTGAGTCTTCTAGAAGTATAGAAGCACTCTTTTGGGGGTAGGTTTTCACTATGTAACTCTGGCTGCCCCCCAGAGTGCTGGTACTAAATGTATGCAAGCACTTCTAACCAATGACCTTTCTCTCAAGGATTTTACAAGACTGTGAAAGTCAGTGTTTATTTTATTAAAATGTGATTTAAATAAAACCTTTTCTCTAAACAAAAGTATTATGTCTGTAGAAGCTAGTATTATAAATGTAAAATGCACATGATAGACCCAGGCATAGTGTGCACATCTTTAATACTAGCACTCAGGAGACAGAGGCAGGTAGATCTCTTGAGTTTGAGGCTAGCCTGTTCTACAGAGCGAGTTCCAAGGCTACATAGAGAACCTTAACTTGAAAAACAGAGAGAGGGAGAGGAGAGTAGGGAGAAATGGAAGAATGGTGGGAGGGGTGGGAGAGAGAAAGAGAGAGATTGAGATTTAGTTAATCAGAAAGGCAGACAGACACAGCCAGGTGGTGGTGGTGGTGGTGGTGGTGGTGCATGCCTTTAATCACAGCACTCTGTGAGTCAAAGGCCAATCTGGTCTACAGAGTGAGTTCCAGGACAGCCAGGGCTATACTGAGAAACTCACAGGTAAGGGTGGAGTGGAGGTGGGGGAGAAAGTAAGAAAAAAAGACAAGACTGATAGAATTGTAGAAAACTTGGTTCAATAGGTCCTACTTACCTATTTTTATTTAATTAGAAATACAGAATTTTAAAGGAAAAGTATGAGAACTGATTCAGGTATCTGGATTCCTATCAATGGGAATAGTACAATGAAAGGTATAGAAGTTGTTTTATTAAAATTAAGAAAATCTCTATTTTATGAGCATCTCTAATTTGCTTCCCTGCAACTATGCATATAAGGGTTGCAGGTCTATGATAGAACAGGTGAAATAAGGAAAATAAACAGAAGACTACTTGCTAAATCTTGAAACTACATGTGGTTCTCTTTTATTTAGTTTTTCATCTGTGCCAACTGATTATCCTAGACAGGCAGGGAGATGGGGGGAGAGGGAGAGAGAAGGTAGGGATGTGGATTAGTGGTAGAACATTACCTAGCATGTATGAGACCTTGGGTTTGTTCCTCTGCACCACATAAAAAATAAAGGAAAAAATTATGCTGTTTTCCTTTTTCTGAGACAAGATCCTACTATATCGGCTACTTAGATTATCTCTGGCCTCACTATGTGGCCCAAGCTGGCCACAACTCCCCAGAAAGCCTAGCTTTAATCTACCTAGTGCTGAGATTATAGGTAGTAAGTAAGCATCACCACAGCGTATGGGTTTTTATTTCAAAATCTAAATTTAGTCCCAGGGGTCATTTTATCATGATCACAATGATATTATAGTTCTCTGCATCCAGGGAAATAAGCATTAATTTCCATTTTATTTCCAGTCCACTTGCAGTAATGGTACTATGTAAATACAATGAAGGCTAATGTACTACCTTAGAGATCTTACTCTAATGAAAGAATCAAGATGAGAAGAAATAAGCACAATCACTTGAAGAGGCTATTAAAGTCAAAGAGGAAGGAGGATCCTTTCAAAAGGCTAGTGATCTATTCAGATCATATTCTCACCCCACTGTGCACTACCTCCCTCCTCCCTCAAACCTTCTATGCACAAAATAATCAATCAGAAAAAAAAAACTGTAAATCTATTTTTCATAAGGAAAGAACAGACTTCACTCTAGGAGGGAGAGAGTAATGAGAGAAGGATCAGTACAGGAGAAGAGCATCTGGGACCAACTGATTAACAACTGAGGGCCTATATAGAGACTTAAGTCTGCCTTCCACTCCTGGGTCCCCAATCCTAGAACCGCACCTAGCACAGGATGGTGTCATTCAATGCCACAACTGTAATCAGTCTGTGGGCAATGCACACATGTGATGCAAGTTCATATACATAGGCAAAATATCCATATACTTAAAAGTAAATCTTTTTTTCGAGACAGGGTTTCTCTGTATAGCCTTGGCTGTCCTGAAATTCACTTTGTAGACCAGGCTGGCCTCAAACTCAGAAATCCGCCTGCCTCTGCCTCCCAAGTGCTGGGATTAAAGGAGTGCACCACCACGCCCGGCTAAAAGTAAATCTTAAAAAAGCTAACAGAATAGTAAATTCTTTACATTTTGAGGGCAAAAGAACCCATGAGCATAAGAAGTAATAGATGCCCTTAAGAAAGCTGAATTATAAGATGTTACAAACTGTTCAGGAAGATAGAATGCATAACCCAAATACCCATTTTCTAAAATTCTGTATGCTTTAGGGTATGCCTGTTGACAAAAGCCTTAAACTCCAGCACTTTGGAGGCAGAGGCAAGTAGGTCTCTTGAGTTTGAAGACAGCCTAGTTTACAAAAAGAGTTCAAGCTAGTCAAAGCTATTTGGTAAGAACCTGTTCACTACCCTACCACCACTATCACCCACTACCACCTTAAAAAAAAAAAAAAAGACTGATGATATAGTTCAGTTGATAACATACACAATGCCCTGGGTTCACTGCGGCAATGCTGCTGGGTTCCCATGAATCCAGCACTTAGTAGGTAGAAACTAAGAATATGAGGTTAGCCCAAGGTACACTGTCCAGAAAAAAAGTACAGATCTAGAAACATAGCTCATTGGTTAAAAGTATTTACTGCCTTTTTTTTTTTTTTTTTTTTGGTTTTTCGAGACAAGGTTTCTCTGTATAGCCCTGGGCTGTCCTGGAACTCACTTTGTGGACCAGGCTGGCCCGAACTCAAGAAATCCACCTGCCTCTGCCCCCCCCCCCCCCCCCCAGTGCTGGGATTAAAGGCGTGCGCCACCACGCCCGGCTATGAGTCATCACTTTTTTTTCTCGGTGTTGTGAACTTTTACAAGTGTACATCATTGTATCCGTTTGTTTTGTTCTGTTTTTTAAATTTTGGTTTTGTCTTATTGGTGGTTATGTTGACTATTATAATCCAGTTATTCCAATGTGGAAGAAGGCTGGGACTTCTTACTTAGATCCTCTAGGACTGAGTTACAGATGGTTCAGAGTCACCATACAAGTCTCTTTTTACTCATTAAGATATCTCTTCTTTACTCAGGAGGCTGATCTCTGTGAATTCAAGGCCAGCTTGATCTACAGAGCGAGTTCTAAAATAGCCAATGATACACAGAGAAACCTTGTCTCCAAAAACCACCAAAAACCAAAAAAAACACTTATCTCTTCTTCACTAAAGGTATCAATATTTAAAGAAGGCACAATTCATGACACAAGATTGAAGCTCAGGCTGTCCTATCACCCTTTAAGTTAAGTTAAAAAACTTATCCAGGCTATAACGTCTACCTTTAGTTACCAAAGAGAGCATATATCAGACATATGCCACAAACATGACAAATTGAGGCACAAAGGAACAACAAATCCACTCTTAATCAATTTTCCACAAAGTAAAGATGTGGTATAATTAAACCAGATAAATAATTGTTTTCTGAGAAATGATACTTCTGGGCTTTTCTCCCAAATTACAGGAAAAGTATACTTTCTGAACTTAAAAGCCACACTATTTTAAACACAATAATTTATTATTGTGTGTAACTTTTCACTGCAGAACTCATGAGGAAAAAAAAGTTATCTATTAGATATAAACACTCCGTTCCAAGCTAGCCAGGTAGTAGTGGTGTCCAAGACTACTCAGAAAAACCCTATCTAAAAAAAAAAAACCAAAAACAGGGTTAGAGAGATGGCTCAAAGGTTAAGAGATCCAACTGTTCTTTTAGAGGTCCTGAGTTCAATTCCCAACAACCACATGGTGGTTCACAACCATCCTTAATAGGATCTGATGCTGTCTTCTGTTGTGTCTGAAGACAGCTACATTGTACTCGTAAATAAATAAATAAATAAATAAATAAATAAATAAATCTTTAAAAAGAAATCCAGTCCATGATAAACTATTTAAAAGTTAAAGTAAGATTGAATTAATAGCTCAGAGATAGAATGCTTGCCCAGCATAAATAAAATAAACAAACAAATGAATAAATAGAAATCAGCTGTATCCTCCAAAATACAACATGTTGATTGATGAATGCCTTTAAATATATTACTGTGACTCTATGTTCTGCAAAAAGATGCTATTTTCTTCGATTTAAAAATTCTCCAAAACAGATCACTTAAAGATTTTATTTATTACTTGTTTGGTTGGTTGGGTTTGGTTTTTGAGGACAGGGTTTCTGTACAGCCCTGGAAGCCCTCCAACTCAGAGATCTTTCTGCCTCTACCTCCCAAGTGCTGGGATTAAAGGAATATGCCACTACTGAGCTGGGCTAATTACCTTTATTTTTAATCTATTTCATATCATGGAATCCCAAAAAATATTTGCCAAATATTTATTTGGCCTAAGTCCTCTGCATATATGTTATATTTGTGTAATCTAGTATGCTTATGGTATTCCTAATGTGTATGTGGAGGGAGAGGGTGTCCTCTGACTCCTTTGCCAGCTTTTGGGACCCTTTTCCTCCTACTGGGTTGCCTTATCTAGCCTTAATGAGGGGATGTGCTGATTATTATTACAATTTGATTTGCCATGTCTGGTTGATATCCCTGGGAGGCTTGCCCTTTTCTGAAGGGAAACAGAGGAGGAGTGGATCTGAGGCAAAGGAAAGGTAGAGAGTGTCTGGGAAGAGAAGAAGGAGGGATCAAGATATAATACTTGAGAAAAGAATAAAAATGTAAAACTCTGAGAGCTTGGTATTCCACTTCTTCCTAATTTCCTGTAGTAAGAGTTGAAGGAAGTAATCCAAAGGTGACACGCAAAAACACTAGAACATACATGCATTTCAGACTGCCATAGAAGTCAAGCAGAAAGCTCTTCTAGATCTATTCATGAATTTAAAACCTGAGCTGCGGCAGGACTCTTCTCAGAGCAAGCAATTTCTCTGGTAAGCTGTTAAATTTCACTTTGAGACAATAAAATGTAAAACTTCATACACAGCAAGCTTATTAAATCTCACTAGGCTCAAATGTAAACATACCACCATTGTAAAGAACATAAATACCAGGTTTAATAATTTAATAATATAAAACAGGGATAGATGCTATGACACTCACTTTATATCTCACAGGCACTCAGAAGAACTGGAACACGCATCCTCATCGCCCATGTGTGGACAAAGAGCCATACAAAGAATCACAGTTAAGACTAAAGCTGCTTGTTATTTGAAGGCACCAGCAGGAAACTTCTGGAAATCATACTTGTGATTTCTTAAAAAACAAATTTTTGAGTAGTATATGATGCAGACATATCTCCAAGACCCTTCCTAAACCAAGATTCTATGCACATTTAAAAAACTCACCTGTGTTATACTCCTTCAACTGCAACTCCTTTACAGGTATACCATCAGAAGTTCGAAAGGCATTAAGAATCTGTAAAAATATGACATTTACACTATTTATACAAAGCATGTTAAGTGCTAATTGTTTATTTCCCTACTGGTTTTTACTTTATATAACTAAATCTACAATTTTTTATGAAGACAAAATTAAACAATACACACGGTAAGAATTAAAAATGTGATAAATGAAGTTAGGCATAATAACACAGACCTATTATCCCAGCTGGCCAGGAAGCACAGAGGCGTTATGTCACCAGGAACAGGGACAGGCAAGCACACCACAGAGAGAAAGGAACAGAAACTGAAGACAATATACATAGCAGTAAGAGCTGGGTTAAGAATGAGGTTCAGGGGCTGATGAGATAGCTCAGCGGGTAAGAGCACCCAACTGCTCTTCCGAAGGGGGTAAATTCAAATCCCAGCATCCACATGGTGGCTCACAACCATCCATAATGAGATCTGGCGCCCTCTTCTGGAGTGTCTGAAGACAGCTACAGTGTATTTACATATAATAAATAAAATAAATCTTTAAAAAAAAAAAAAAAAAAAAAAAAAAAAAAAAAAAAAAAAAAACCAAAAACTGAAGAGTACTAACTCATAGAACATTGTAATTATTAAATGAACAAATGCTTGTTAGCATTTCACAATGTCTGGCATATTTACTTCTAACTAATTTTCCCTTTTTATGTCATAATTTGGACAGAAAGTCCTTTCTTTTTTTTTTTTCCCCTTGGTTTTTTCGAGACAGGGTTTCTCTGTATAGCCCTGGCTGTCCTGGCACTCACTTTGTAGACCAGGCTGGCCTCGAACTCAGAAATCTGCCTGTCTTTGCCTCTCGAGTGCTGGGATTAAAGACGTGCGCCACCACGCCCAGCTCAAAAAGTCCTTTTAAACAGAGCAGATAGGTAACTCCCAGTTTGACTGTCAGGCAAGGTCTATGTATCTCTTCTGGAACTTGATGTGTAGATCAGGCTACGCTGAAATTCAGAGATCCTCCTGGCTCTGCCTCCTGAGTGCTGGGATTAAAGACATGTGCCACCACACTTGGTTTAGCTCCCAGTCTTTACTGCTGTAAATTGACTGCATCTTTGTGCATGTACTCCTGATATAATATGGTCTCAAGGATATTATCAAGCCTCAAGATAGCAGTCATGAGTCATTTTTCAAACTTTAAGTCAGTGACATTAAATAAGCTCTACAGGTTATTCCAAAATTACTTCCTAGTCTAATTAGACATCATACTACAGTTACTACAGATGTTAACACTGAGGAATATAGGTCAAAGAATGTATGTCATCCCTGCTTACTTATTTATCAAAATAAAATGGCTGAGCAGCTAGTCCTAGCTGGCCTTATTTGGGGGGGGGGGGGGGGGGCGGAGTACTGGAAATTGAACTTAAGGTATGCATAAACACTGTATTTCCAGTTCCTTATAGTTTTATTTTGAGACGGGTTCTCACTAAATTGCCCAGGTTGCCCTAAGCTCATTCTGTAGCCCAGGCTGGTCTTGATTTTACATTCCTGCCTCAGCTTCTTGAATAGCTAGAATTATAAGCCTGTGCTACCAGGCTCAGCTTTGGCTTCTGTTAGCAAGCCCAACTTTGGCATTGAATCATTTTGGAGTTTTCATTATTGCTTTTAGTTAGCATACCAAATAGGTTTTGATATTTTCATACAAAAATATCATTGCTACTTCATCCCATTATCTTCTCCCAGGCTCAAACTCTTGATCCTTCTCTCTCAGCCTTCTGAATATTAATTATAGGCATATATCACAACACCTGACCCTGTCCCTCTATATATTCCCATAAATCTATACCTTTTGAACATAAATTTTATTTTTTATTTTTCATTTTGAGAAAAGATCTCACAGTGTAGTCCAGTTTGGCCTCAGTTGACAATCCTTCTGCATATTTTTCCCAAGTGATAGAAGTGCCACCACATCTGGGCTTTTTCTTTTTCTTTTTTTAATTGAAAGAGAGAATGTATGTCTTACCTCTTCTTTTGTGGCATTTTCTGGAACTCCATTTAATCGAATAAGCCTGTTAGGTTTCTCCTCACTTGGGCCAGTCCTATAGTCTTGATCCTTGAATTCAGAATGTAAAGTTAATTCACAAATAGATTTATTTTTGCATGTAAAATAAAGTCAACATAATATATACTCAAGATCAAAAGTGATTTGCATTATGTTGAAGATATGAGCAATTATAATCTCTCATTCTCCTTAAATATCACTGGATTATAAGTATGCTAAGACTAATTAAAGAAAATAAAATTCTCAAAACATACTATTTGGTTACTAAGCATTAAGATCAACAACAGGGGCTGGAGAGATGGATCAGCAGTTAAGAGCACTGACTGCTCTTCTAGAGTTCAATTCCCAGCAACCACATGGTGGCTCACAACATCTGTAATGGGATCTAATGCCCTCTTCTGGCTTGTCTGAATAGAGCAGTAGTATACTCATAAATAAAATAAATAAATCTTTAAAAAAAGAACAAAAAATAAAAAAAAACACACCAAGAGGCCAAGGTGGTGCATGCCTTTAATCCCAGCACCTAGGAGGCAGAGGGAGGTAGATCTGAGTTCAAGGCCAGCCTGGTCTACAGAGTGAGTTCCAGGACAACCAAGGAGAAACCCTGTCTTAAAAAAAAAAAAAAAAAAAATCACATAGGAAACCTAAGTAGAGATGGGTAAAATCTATTTTAAGATAATTTTTATAATTAAATTGCAAATATAACTGTACTTGCTTATATTCAAGAAACTTAACCTTTAAGCAGAGTAAGCTAGCTATAAGAGGAAATGTGTAACATTAACATCATCATATCCTCATGACTGCAAAAATACTTCTAAGTATTCTCTAAATGAACATAAATAAGAAAATAAATCCTAAATCACAGGGACTGCAATAGTTTTAAGAGCCACTCCCCAAAGATTGATCATTTGAAATCAATTTAACACAGGACATTTAAATAAGCACAATAAAGCAAAAGAATGATACATACATCAAGAACATGTTCTGAGCCAAGAGCCTTTTTTGGATGTTTAAACTCCTATATTCCACTCTCAAATACAGAATTTCCTTTTGTATGGTTGTATAAGAAGGCTTTAGTGACTAAACATCTTCCATTCTACAATTCAACCTTGACAAAAGGATTATGAATCACCTCATCAACGTACCTGAAGGTCTTGTTGGGCATCTCTGGACATTTTGCCCTGAGAAAAAGACTTGCTCTGGCCATAGCCAAAAATCTGGCTTCCTGGCAACCTGTGATCCACATCACAGTATTCAATGCTTCTATAGTCAGTGTCTTGTCGGCCAAGAAAGTCCAAATCACCTTCTTCTTTAAACATACAAGCATCTGAACTCTGTTGTTCACCTCCAGAAAGTTTTGGCTTATCTTGTTCTTGAACTGGACTTTGGCTGTTTTGAAAGTCTGATTTAGATTCATGTTCAAAAGTTCCACTTTGTGTTTCTCCTTCTCTTGTTTCTGAATGCTCAAATTCTCCCTTCTGAACACCAAAAGCAGGTCTTTCTACTGCATGGTCATGTATGGATTCTTCTCTCTTGTTCATATTCATACCAGAATGTTCTCTCTCTTGTGGAGAAGGCTGAATGTAATCCAAAACTTTTGGATCCATAGGAGGCATCTCCCTATCTTTAAATTCCATACAAGGTCCTACCTCTCTGCCCCGAAAATCTTGGTAAGTTCTAGTACGATGTCTACCTCTGAAATCCGAATGTGGTGTATCCCTGCTCCTAAAGTCTAGATCAGTAGTAGCTGAACCTCGGCCTCTAAAGTCCACCTGTGTTCCATCTTTATCCCTGAAGTCCAAATCAGATACATCTCTGTTCCTAAAATCAGAACGAGACTGATCTCTGGATCTAAAATCCAAATCTGATAAATCTCTTCCCCTAAAATCTGAATGGGATCCCTCTCGGCCTCTAAAATCTAAATCGTAAGTGCCCCGCCCCCTAAAGTCAGTTGGAGGAACATCTCTACTTCTGAAGTCAACAGTATGAGAATCCCTGTCTCTATAATTTATATGAGGTGTCTCCCTACCTCTATAATCCATAGGAGTACCATCTCCACCCCTGTAGTCCATAGGTGGTCCTTCTCTATCCCGAAAATCCCCAGAATGTATGTCCCTGTTCCTGAAGTCCAACTGTGCTGAATCTCTGATCTGGAAATCCGAAGATGAAAAATCTCCCCCTCTGAAATCATGTCCAGGTCCCTCCCCTCCTTGATAGTCACCATGTGGTCCATCTCTAGCTCCATAGCTGAAAGAATGCTCCTCTACATTTGCAAAGGGAGGTCCTGAATGCCCCTGGAAATCAAAGGGAAGTGAATCTCTGCCAGGAAAGTTGCCAGAGTGTCTCTCTTGAGCATGACTCTTAAGGGGAGGAGGAGGATAATCCCTGTTCCACCCGGGAGCAAACCTTTCTTCTTGGCTCCCACTGTAGAAACAAAGACAGGGTTATTCATATTGTCCAGAGAGTTTGAAATCTACACACCAGCATATTCTTCTCTAATCACAGCATATTCTTCTGTAAACATATTTTGGGGGGCAGAGTTCTGTAACAAGGTCCTAGATCTGCAGAAAACAGCAAGTTTTGCTATTTTAAGATGAGGTGTCCGAGTAAACTTTTATGCTCCCATTTCAGAACACGAGGTAAGTCAACACAAGGTTTTCAACATGACTGCTGCAGAAAAAGCTTTCACCCAGTCCTGCAACAGGGAAAATCCGCAATACCAGATAAGCTAACAAAGGTAACATACTACAAAAATTCCCAGTTTCTATAGCCAAGGAACTTAAAATTCCAAGGTCATTATGACAATTACTACACATGTGAAGTCAGGGGTAATCAGTGCAATTTTCTGTTTGGTTGGTTGCTTTCTCTTTTGATTTTCAGACAGGACTTGGTTATAAAATAACCTGGCTGGCCTAGAAATCACTATGTAGACCAGGCTGGTGTTAAACTTGAAGTAACCCTCTATTCCCTCTGCTTCCTGAATACTAGATTATAATAAACAACCATGCTCAGCCTCAAAATATAAAATTTCTTTTAAGTTTCAGGAAGTGTCTTTCTAATTGCTGCACACAATGGTAAACATTTCCAAATATTTTATTATATCTATATCATGAATTGTAATTAATCCAATTGAGTATAGGCCAGAAAAGACTCACTGTATATCATTGTGACCAGTAGCAGCATTAATGCCAGCTCTACTGGGCCTCATCTCAGAAAGATCCTCAGCTGGGCCCAATCATAACTATCCAAGAGTATATTATCACAGAAAACAACATGAATCATTCCAAAAAGCATGTTAGGTCATCTACACCAAGCTAAATTCTGTAAGAACTTAAAGCCAAAAGTCACCTAGAACATTAGATCTTTAGGCATTATCTTCATGTCCAAAATAAAAAAGCTAACAACGCCAGGTGTGTTGGCGCACGCCTTTGATCCCAGCACTCCGGAGGCAGAGGCAGGCGATTTCTGAGTTGGAGGCCAGCCTGGTCTACAGAGTGAGTTCCAGGACAGCCAGAGCTATACAGAGAAACCCTGTCTTGAAAAACCAAAAACAAAAAACAAAAAAAAAGCTGACAAGATTCTAATGCCTTAAGCTACCTTTTTATTGCAATAAAACATATTTTTAAAATACTTACAGTTAGAAAAAGGACAAGAAAAAGAATAAATGGGACAAGAGAGATGGTTAAAGGCGCTTGCTGTTCTTCCAGAAGCCCTAGGTTTGGTTCCCAGAACCCATGTGACAGCTCACAACCTCCAGTTCCAGGGAATCTGACAGCCTCTTCTGGCCTCTTTGGGAAGCAAGCATGCATATGATCTATACACATTTAGACAAAACATCCATTCATATAACTCAAGAATTAAACAAGCTGGGCAGTGGTAACACATGCCTTTAATCCCAGGATTTAGGAATCAGAGGCAGGAAGATCTTGAGTGTACCAAGGCCAGCCTGGTCTACAGAGTAAGTTCTGGGACAGCCAAGGCTGTTACATAGAAAAACCCTGTCTTGAATAAACAAAAAACCAAAAACAAAACAAAATAAAAATAAAGGAGAAATAAATAAGAGTTGCCCAGTCTTTCAAACTACTCAACATCTTTCCTTTGCCTAATCACTAGAACATTTTACACATTTTGGCTTTTATCAAAGACCAAGAGACAGCCACACAGGGTGTTATACAACTATTAATCTCATTACTTGGA
Source organism: Mus minutoides (assembly GCA_902729485.2). Lineage (NCBI taxonomy): Eukaryota > Metazoa > Chordata > Mammalia > Rodentia > Muridae > Mus > Mus minutoides. Next base: position 1,979,140 of record LR749536.1, read on the forward strand.
ATGTTGAGGAGGATGATCCTGAATTTAAGAGTAGCCTTAAAATGAGAACCTACAAAAAAAAAAAAAAAAAAAAAAAAAAAAAAAAAAAAAAAAAAAAAAAAAAAAAAAAAAAAAAAAAAAAAAAAAAAAAAAAAAAAAAAAAAAAAAAAAAAGAAAAAGAAAAAGAAAAGAAAAGAAAAGAAAAAGCCGGGTGTGGTGGTACACGCCTTTGATCCCAGCACTCAGAAGCAGGCGGATTTCTGAGTTCTAGGCCAGCCTGGTCTACAAAGTGAGATCCAGGACAGCCAGGGCTACACAGAGAAACCCTGTCTCGAAAAACCAAAAAAAAAAAAAAAAAAAAAAAAAAAAAAAAAAAAAAAAAAAAAAAAAAAAAAAAAAAAAAAGAGAGAACCTATTTCAACAAATCAAAACAAACAAACAAACAAACAAAAAATCAAGGAACTTAAGTAGGCAATTAGACACCGGGGAATCCCAGAGAAGGCACGTGAAAAAGGAAATAAAAATGGCTAAAGAGCTATCTACTGCTTGGCAAGACAACAACAACATGCAGATTATCAGAATCAACTCAATATTCTCCTCCCAAGACATACAGATTCTATCATAAGACCCTTCTGGAGCCGGGCGTGGTGGCGCACGCCTTTAATCCCAGCACTCGGGAGGCAGAGGCAGGTGGATTTCTGAGTTCGAGGCCAGCCTGGTCTACCAAGTGAGTTCCAGGACAGCCAGGGCTATACAGAGAAACCCTTTCTCGGAAAACCAAAAAAAAAAAAAAAAAAAAAAGACCCTTCTGAGTTCAAACTCCACCCCCAAAGAAGAAAGCCAAAGCCAACCAACGCAAGGTAACTCAGCTCAGGAGAACTGATCCAATACCATCACTACTCCCTTTGTATCTTTTTTTTTTCCTTCCGTTTTAAACTCAGGTCCTCTTGACTTAATAACAAGCACTGTTTCCCAAAAAACTGTTTCCTCAGGAGTACCAAGCCCTTTCATAAAGTAAATAGAAATTTAAAGCATTAACCTAAACATTACAATGTACATTTAGTGGATTTTCAGAACATAAAAGCTTCTATTGGTTCCCAATAACACTAACATTATGTCTCTTTGGTTCACCATAAGCAAGCTTAAGTATTCGTAAGGAATAAAATTTAACACAAAAATTAGAATGTTACCATTAACCACAGTGTCTCCCATACTTCCAGAAGTCATTAAAGTCATTCGTTGGCTTTTGAGAATACTCAAGCTTCCTCAGACTCTCATGCAATGATTGCTGAGGCATCTAAAAGTAGGCACTTTTTTGACCAGAGCACACCCAGCATTGTCCTTAAATACTGCCATGAACTTCTTTCAAACTACTCTACATCTTTCCTTTGCCTAATCACTAGGACATTTTACACATTTTGGCTTTTATCAAAGACCAAAAGACAGCCACACAGGGTGGTATACAACTATTAATCTCATTACTTGGAATGTTGAGGAAGATGATCCTGAATTTAAGAGTAGCCTTAAAATGAGAACCTATTTCAACAAATCAAAAAAAAAAAAAAAAAAAAAAAATCAAGGAACTTAAGTAGGCAATTACTTTATCTTACCCTTCTAAGTCAAGCAGATCTAGAGTAACCTACCACACTGCAGTTCTTATTTCTAATCAAAAATCAGTTCTATTGATATAAACAGCAGCAGTGCCATGTGTGATGGCTCATGCCTTTTATCTCTGAGCTCGAGACCAGCCTCGTCTACATAGCCAAATTCAAGGCTAGCCAGGGCTATACTGTGAAACCCTACTTCAAATCAATAAACACCAGTGGTTATAGAAATTATTTTAAGCTAACATAAAACAATTTTATGGGGAAAAAAAAGTATTTCAAAAAGAAAATAAGACATTTTCCTGAAAAATAGCCTTTCTTATTTTTTTTGAGTCTCCCAAAACTGGATTACTATCTCCCTCTGGTCAAAAATCATTATTAGTTAGTGAATTTGTCAAAGATAGGAGGATCTCTAGGAGGCCAGCTTGATCTACATATCATGTTCTGGAGACAGAGTCAAGAGTTCTGTGAGTTAGAAGCTAGCTTGGTTTACATAGTAGGTTTCAGGCTCACCAGGGCTACTAGTGAGATTGAACACATAAAGATCACGAGTTCGGGGCTGGTGAGATGGCTCAGTGGGTAAGAGCACCCGACTGCTCTTCCGAAGGTGATAAGTTCAAATCCCAGCATCCACATGGTGGCTCACAACCATCCGTAACGAGATCTGGCGCCCTCTTCTGGAGTGTCTGAAGACAGCTACAGTGTACTTACATATAATAAATAAAATAAATCTTTAAAAAAAAGATCACGAGTTCAAGGCCAACCTGGCCTACACAGAAAAAGAAAACAAAACCAACAAACAAAAACTTTAAAAAGCCAGGTATGGTAGTTCACTCATACCTATAATCCAAGTAGCTCAGGCTGAGGCAGGAGTCTTACCTCCAGTTCAAGGCCAACCTGAAAGAGTGAAATTCTCTGTGTGTGTGTGTGTGTGTGTGTGTGTGGGTGTGTGGAGAGAGAGAGAGAGAGAGAGAGAGAGAGGGGAAGGAAGGGCCAGTCTTTAATCCCAGCTCCCAAGAGGCAGAGGCAAAAGCAGGAGCACCTCTGTGAGTTGGAGGTCTACAAATCAAGTTCCAAGTAGCTAGAGCTGTTTCACAGATCTCACTTTATAACACTGTCTCAAAAAGCAAAAATAAAAACAATTTTTTAAAGTCAACTGTTAACCTACAATAAAAAAAAAATAGCCGGGCATGGTGGCTCACGCCTTTAATCCCAGCACTTGGGAGGCAGAGGCAGGCAGATTTCTGAGTTCGAGGCCAGCCTGGTCTACAGAGTGAGTTCCAGGACAGCCAGAGCTACACAGAGAATCCCTGTCCCAGGGAAAAAACAAAACAAAACAACAACAACAAAAAAAAAGTTTAATGGTTCTTAGACAAAATATTCTATAAAAAAATAATTTAAATAATTTTAAAAAGATGCTTTGGCTGGAGAACTAGCTCATTAATTAGTTAAGACCACTGACTGTTCCTCCAAAGGAAGTGGGTTTGATTCCCAGCACCCACATGATGACTCATAACTTGCTATAACTCCAGTTCCAGAAGATCTGATGCCCTCTTTTGGTCTCCAAAAGTACTGAATAAATGTGGTAAGCAGACACACACACACACACACACACACTCACTCTCTCTCTCTCTCTCTCTCTCTCTCTCACACACACACACACACACACACACACACACATGGTAAGCAGACATATACCCACATACATAAAAATAAATAAATCATTCTTTTAAAAGATGGGTGGCATTGGTGACATATGTCTTTAATTCCAGCACTCAAGAGGCAGAGCCAGCTGGATCTCTGAGTTCAAAGCCAGACTGGTGTTCAGAATGAAATCTAAAATAGCCAGGGCTACACAGAGATTCTCTGTCTTAAAAAACCAAAAACTGGGGGCTGGTGAAGTGGCTCAGCGGTTAAGAGCACTGACTGCTTTTCCAACGGTCCTGAGTTCAAATCTCAGCAACCACATGGTGGCTCACAAACACCTATAATGAGATCTGACACCCTCTTCTGATGCGTCTGAAGTCAGCTACAGTGTACTTATGTATAATAATAAATCCGCCGGGCGTGGTGGCGCACACCTTTAACCCCAGCACTCAGGAGGCAGAGGCAGGCGTATTTCTGAGTTCGAGGCCAGCCTGGTCTACAAAGTGAGTTCCAGGACAGCCAGGGCTATACAGAGAAACCCTGTCTCGGAAAAAAAAAAAAAAATTGAGTGGATGTTTTTGAATGACTACTTAAACCACCTTAATACTATAAGAAATAGCCAAACCTACAAAATAATTAATTATTCATATAGACTAAGACAGACAATAATATAAATATTTTTTTAATCTTACATAAAAGCACCAATTTAGACTGGAGTTTGAATTTTTTATTTTGTTTATTTATTTATTTCTGAGGTCTCTCTACATAATCTTGAATATTGTGGAACTCACTAGGTAGACCAGACTGGCCTCACACTCACAAAGACCTACTTGCTTCAATCTCCTCAGTGCTAAGAGTAAAGGCATGTGCTACCATGCCTGGACAAAATCTTCATATATATAAAGCCAGATAGTTCACATACTATACTACGGCTTTATAGCATATACAGTATCTACCACAACTATTTAATCTATAACTGCAATATGAAAGCAGCTACACACAATCTTTAAATAACTGAGTATGGCTATGTTTTGATAAGTTTCTGTCAGTGATACAGTGATGGCTTAGTGGTTAAGAGTACCCACATCTGGGGGCTGGTGAGATGGCTCAGCGGGTAAGAGCACCCGACTGCTCTTCCGAAGGTGATAAGTTCGAATCCCAGCAACCACATGGTGGCTCACAACCATCCAATCTGGCTCCCTCTTCTGGAGTGTCTGAAGACAGCTACAGTGTACTTACATATAATAAATAAAATAAATCTTAAAAAAAAAAAAAAGAGTACCCACATGTATAATTCCAGTTCTAAGGATTCTAAACACTGTTCTGACCTCTGTGAGTACCAGCACTCATGTGGTGCACATGACAACATGTGAACAAAACACTCATACAAGTAAAATAAAATAATTATCTACTTTTTTTTTTTTTTGGTTTTTCGAGACAGGGTTTCTCTGAGTAGCCCTGGCTGTCCTGGAACTCACTCTGTAGACCAGGCTGGCCTCGAACTCAGAAATCCGCCTGCCTCTGCCTCACAAGTGCTGGGATTTATCTAGTTTTTAAAAAAGTTTATTCCCACTTCTTTGAGGAGCTGAGAGTGGGCAACTGCAAGTTTAGGGTCAATTTGGATTATGCAAAGAGACACTGTCATGCCTAGCGTCCCACAAACACTTGTACCTCCAGCTCTGAGGGTTCTGTCACCAGCATCTGGCTTCAACATATATTCACACAGACACTCATGTGCATAAACATACACATAAATATTTTTAAATATTCCCTATAAAACTAAAGCAGAATACACTTATAACTCAGTGGTACAACCACTCTTTCACTCTTCTTTGTACTCAATAACCCCTAAAACTGACATATGTGTCACTCAAAAAAGCATATCAATGTCATTAGCAAGACACAGCTCTAGAGCCAGACATAAATCAATGAAATTAACATAGCTTTCAAGATTATTTGTGTGTGTGTGTGTGTGTGTGTGTGTTTCCCTGACGAGTTTAGAACAAGAGTGGGGTCCTTGAGAACTAGAGTTATAGAAAGTTGTAAGCTTCTGATTATGAGTTCTAAGAACCCAACTTGGATCTTTTGGAAGAGCAAAAATGCTCTTAACTATTGAGCCATCCTTTCAGCCCCTTAATTAAGCTCCCATAAACAACATATTTTATTAGCTCTCCAAGTCTATACTGCTTTGTTAAAAAATAGAATTTACAAATTCAAAGAAGACAAGAGTAGTGATGCAAACAAGCAATCTTAAATATTTAGGAAGCTGGGATAGGAAGCCCAGGATGCACTGTAAAACTTTCTCAAAAGTAAATAATCTCACACGTGGGATACTAAAGAAAAATTGCCACAACTACAGTGCCAGTCGGGCTATTAATGAGTCCATACCATTTTCCACAAAATTTGTCACAAAAAAACAAAACAGATAAATGAGTAAATGAATCTGGCAATTTTTTACTATTTTAAAAATGTTGCCAGGTGTGGTGGCACAACCCTTTAATCCCAGCAATTGGGAAGTAGAAGCAAGCAGATCTCTAAATTCAAGGCCAGCCTGGTCTACAGAATGAGTTCCAGGACAGCCAGGCTACACAGAAACCTTGACTTGGAGGGGTGGGAGGCAGCAAAATGGATCAACAGGTAAAAGTACTTGCTGCTAAGCCCGAAAATGTAAGTTCAAACCACCCCCTGACCAATGTGGTCAAAAGAGAGAACAAATTCTCAAGTTGTATTCTGACCTTCACACCTGTGCTGCAGTACTCACATGCCTGCACATGTAGAAAATAAATAATAGAAAATAGATAAATAAACAAGAATGAATGATTTCAGTCAGACAGTGGTGGTGTATGCCCTTAATCCTAACACTCAGGAGACAGAGGCAGACAGATCTCTTGTGAATTTGAGGCCAGCCTGATCTACATATCAAGTTCCAGGACAGGTAAAAGGTTATCAAGGGGCTTAGGCTATGGCTTAGAGCCAAAGCATTTGCCAAGCACACAGGAGGCCCTGGGTTTTATCCTCAATAGCACATAAAGAGAGAAGTGAACAAAAACTGACACAGAAAAAACACCTGGCACACTGGTTATATACTCTCAATCACTTTAGAATTTACGAGAAACTTTACAAATTTTTCTAGTTCTAAAACACCTTAGTTATTTCTCCACAAAGAAAATATTTGCCGTTATGGTAGGCCAAAAGTTACATTACATATAATTGACAGATTCAAGATTTAAAATTTGAGACTTACCGAAAAGGTCCTGTTCTGTTAGCAGATCGAGAATCCCCCCACATCTCTTTCTATGTCAAGAAAGCTTCAATAAGTAGATCTTTTTCCTACCAAACTCTAGCACGGTGGTACCTGTATAAAATAAACTTAAGTAAGTACTTTAGAACATAAAGTATAGGCTAAACTACTTAATATTTGCTTGTTAATTTTATCAGGAATAAATATCAAGGATATTCTCAGAAGTCACTTTAAAATATTTATACAGTGCTAGTGAGAAGGTTCAGTGGGTTATAGCACTTGTCCTCAAGCCTGACAACCTGAGTTCAATTCCCTAGATCTATACAATATTGAAAACCAACTCCCAAAAGTTATCCTCTAATTTCTTCAAACACACACACTTAAAAAAAATCTTTATAAAAAAATTTTTTGGGGCTGGTGAGATGGCTCAGTGGGTAAGAGCACCCGACTGCTCTTCCGAAGGTGATAAGTTCAAATCCCAGCATCCACATGGTGGCTCACAACCATCCGTAACGAGATCTGGCGCCCTCTTCTGGAGTGTCTGAAGACAGCTACAGTGTACTTACATATAATAAATAAAATAAATCTTTAAAAAAAAAAAAATTTTATCGTCGGGCAGTGGTGGCACACGCCTTTAATCCCAGCACTTGGGAGGCAGAGGCAGGCTGATTTCTGAGTTCGAGGCCAGCCTGGTCTACAGAGTGAGTTCCAGGACAGCCAGAGCTATACAGAGAAACCCTGTCTCAAAAAATTAAAAAAAAATTTTTTTTCAGCACTCGGGAGGCAGAGGCAGGCAGATTTCTGAGCTCGAGGCCAGCCTGGTCTACAGAGTGAGTTCCAGGACAGCCAGAGCTATAAAGAGAAACCCTGTCTCAAAAAATTAAAAAAAAAATTTTTTTCAGCACTCGGGAGGCAGAGGCAGGCAGATTTCTGAGCTCGAGGCCAGCCTGGTCTACAGAGTGAGTTCCAGGACAGCCAGATCTACACAGAGAAACCCTGTCTCGAAAAAAAACAAAACAAAAAAAAAATTTTTTCAGCCTAGGATGGTGGCACATGTCTTTAATCCAAGCACTCTGGAAGCTCTTGGATATCTATAAATTCAAGGTCAGTCAGGGATACACAGTGAAATTTTGTCCAAAGGAAAAAAAAAAGTTTAAAGCTGTGAGATGGTCAGCTAGTAAAAGCACTTGCCACCAAGCCCGACTACTTTTCCCAGGACCTACATACAGTAGAAGAACTAATTTCCACAAGTTGTCCTCTGACTTCCACAAACATGCTGTGGTGTGTATACAGGTAAGAACACACACAGAAAAAATTAAAATTTTTTTCAACTAAAAATGTGTGTTCTAAGCTAGACAGTAAGTAGTATAGCATTTGCCTTTAATCCCAGGACTCAGGAGACAGAGGCAGGCAGATCTAGGAGTTCCAGGCCAGCTCAGTCTACAAGACAAGTTCCAGGATTGCCAAAGCTGTTGTTACACAGAGAAGCCCAGCCTCAAGAAAGGAGGACTGGAGAAAAGAAAAAAATAAAAAAAGTGTGTTCTGATTCCCACAGATGCCTTTGACCTTCATACAAGAAACGTAGGATGCAAATACTCTCACACAAAAAATATTTAAGAGGTGAATGGATAACATTTGAAATGTAAATAAAAAAATATTTAAAAGCTTTTTTTTTAAATTTAAGGTTTCATAAAACAAAAAAAAGTATATTCTGGGGCATTCTACACTTCTTAGTGAACAAAGAATATTTCACTTCCAATAGTTCTCTCTTGAGTAATTTTTTCAGCACTTTTTAAAAAAGATTTATTTATTTATTATATGTAAATACACTGTAGCTGTCTTCAGACACTCCAGAAGAGGGCATCAGATTTCATTAGGGATGGTTGTAAGCCACCATGTGGTTGCTGGGATTTGAACTCAGGACCTTCGGAAGAGCAGTCGGGTGCTCTTACTCGCTGAGCCATCTCACCAGACCCTTTTTACAGCACTTTTGTGTTCATTACTAGATAGGACATCTTAGCATGAAACTCCTCCTCAGTCTATGTGCCTAATCCTACACTATCTAGCTCAGTTAATCACAATACTTATCCTCACCAGTGATTGTTTTGAAGGCAGGCATGTAACCTAAATGAAGCTGAGAACTTATCTCCAGGATTTTTCTTGTAGCTACTGAAAGATCTTCGTGGATTTACAAGGGTTTCCTAAATGTGACACAACAAATAAAAGGAAAAAAGTAAAGTGTACCATCAAAATTAAATACTTTGTACAAAGGACACTTGATGTCAAGAGAATAAAAAAAAAAAAAAATCCACAAGTCATGAAAATGGCCGAAACAAAGTTTTCAAGGTCTTACTCATCCAAAGAACAAGCAGTAACCGCAGGAAAAAAACTAAAAGGCATATGGTAAGATGGCAAGATGGCAAGATGGGGAAAAAGTCCTTTCAGCATTAGCCTGACCACCTGTATTCCATCACTGGACACCAGAGTGGAAAAAGAAAACCGTCTCTCAAAAATTGTCTTCTGACCTCCACACACACAATGTAGAATGTTTATAACCACACTCATACACATCATATACAATAAGAAATCCAATTAAAAATTGGGCTGATGATGGGGCTGGTGAGATGGCTCAGCTGGTAAGAGCATGGACTGCTCTTCCAAAGGTCCTGAGTTCAAATCCCAGCAACCATATGGTGGCTCACAACCATCGGTAACAAGATCTGATGCCCCTCTTCTGGAGTGTCTGAAGACAGCTACAGTGTACGTACATATAATAAATAAATAAATCTTTAAAAAAATTTGGGCTGATGAAATGGCTCCAAAGGATAAAGGCACTTGCCACCAAGCTTGACAAGCTGGGACTCAAGAGGGGTAAAGAAGGCTGACTCCCAAAAGCTATCGCTAGCTTCCATGTGTGATGATATGCATACACCAATGGCCACACCCACCCTCACACAAATAATTAAAATGTAAAAAACTAAAAGAAAAAGCTATCTTCAAAACAGTAGGAACATTGCATGGTATTTCTATCTTTCCCTTGCCCTCTTCCTCTTCAATATAGCAGTAATTTTGATCTTTAAACAGTGCAGTCTAGTTCTAAGCTCCTTTGTAAGAAAAGAGCAAATATATTTGCAAATTATTTTATTCTTTTGTTCTACTTTGTCAGATGGAAGAGGGGGGGGTTTCTGAAGAACTGATATAAAATCCTTGTTTCTATTTCATCTAACTCAGAATTCAAACAGGAACCCATGCCTTTAATCTCAGTACTCAGGCAGAGAGCTCTGTGAATTCTAGGTTAGCAATATCAGCATGATAAGACCACATCTCAAAACAACAACAACAATAATAATATTAATAATTATCATTATTATTATTCAGAAATCCCTTGGATCTCATGGAAGCCTTTTTCTTTTCAGAATTAATGAAAACAGATAATGGGTAGAAAACCAGGAGTCAGTTAAGTACCTGGAAATCAGGCCATTCAAAAGCAGCATGTAGGAGCTGGAAAGATAGTTTAGTCAGAAATATAACTCAAGGACTTAGCTAGACTGACTTGAATGTCTGATCCTCCTGCTTCTACATTCCCAATGCTAAAATTTTAGGCAAACTGCTTGCTATACTACTAGGCTTTCTCTTTTGTTGTTTGTGTTTTAATTGTTGCTGTTGATTTGCTTGGGCTTTCATAAGTCAAGGTCTCACACTATAACCTCAGCTGCCCTTGAACTCACTGTGTAACTCAGGCTAGCCTAGAAACCAAGGTAATCCTCTGTCTCAGCCTTTGAACTATTTGAATGAGCCACCACACCTACTTTGTTTTAGTCTTGGGGAACAAGAGCTCACTTAGCTTGGCAGAGACTCAAATTTCATATGAAGCCAAGGATGACCTTAGCTCCTAATCCTTGGCCTCCACATTCCCAGAGAAGCTTAAAGCATGCACCACACTACATATAGGTAGATGATTTTGATAAAACTAAGGAAATTTTCCAGCAAAGAAATCTATACAAAATACTCCAGGCAAAAATACACAAAATCAAACAGAAATGTAAAGATTCAACATCTTCAATACCAAGATCAATAGGCCAAGAATCTTTCAAAAAGCAAGAAGAGCCTGATGTGATAAAAGCAGAGATGAGCCTGATCTACACATCAAGCTCTATGACACCCAGAGCTACATAAGAAACCTACATAAACAAAAAACAGAAAGAGGAAAACAAATCCAAGAGGACCTACTAACTATAAATATATAAAGGTAAAAATTCAAGAAAAAAGGTGACTCCCTTCACAAAGAAAACTTAAGAACTGCTTCAAGACTAGGAAACTATTCAAAGATCTCTGGCAATGGAGGAGGTCTCTTTAGAAAGTAGTTCAAGGGCTGGTGAGATGGCTTAGCGGGTTAGAGCACCCGACTGCTCTTCCGAAGGTGATGAGTTCAAACCCCAGCATCCACATGGTGGCTTACAACCACCCGTAACAAGATCAGACACCCTCCTCTGGTGCGTCTGAAGTCAGCTACAGCGTACTTATGAAGAATAATAAGAAATGAATCCTTGGACCGGAGAGACCAACCGGAGCGAGCAAGGCTGTCCAGAGCGAGCGGAGCCGAACGGGAACGGCCAGAGCAAGCCAGGACAGCCGAAGCTAGCAGGGCCGGAGCGAGTGATGCCGAACGGGAACGGCCGGAACGAGCGGGGCCAACTGGAGCAAGGGAGCCGATCGGAGCGAGCGGGGCTGGCTGGAACAAGCGGGGCCTGTACAGGGGCGGCCGGGAGCAAGTCAGGCTGGCCGGAGCGAGCGGGGGTCGAGCGGAGCGAGCGGGGTTGACCGGAACAAGGGAGAAAAAAAAAAAAAAAAAAGAAAGTAGTTCAAAACTGGGCATTATAATAAACACCTATAATCAAAGAAATAAGGCAAAGGAAGGAGAATGATAATTCAAGACTATCCTAGGCTACATGGCAATTTCGAAGGCCAGCCTGGGCTACATGAGACTGTCTCCCCTCATACCCACCAAAAAGAAAATAGTTTAAAGCTGCATTCACTAGCACACATCTATAATACCAGCACTCAGAAAACTGAGAAAGGAGAGACCCTGTCTCAAAAAAAAAATTTTTTAAAGTTTGTTGAAATTTTCTGCTTAATTACATTTCCTTAACAGTTAATAAGTGGCTGTCTTTGTCATATTATAAAGTGAAAACATTTCTACCATGTTTAATAATGTCAAGATGATTCATTTGGTGGTAAAAGTGCTTGCCACAGCCGGGCGTGGTGGCACACGCCTTTAATCCCAGCACTCGGGAGGCAGAGGCAGGCGGATTTCTGAATTCGAGGCCAGCCTGGTCTACAAAGTGAGGTCCAGGACAGCCAGGGTTATACAGAGAAACCCTGTCTCAAACAAACAAACAAACAAAGTGCTTGCCACACAAACCTGATCATCTGGGTTCCATCCCTTGAACCCACAAAAAGGTTGAAGAGGAGAATAGATTCCACAAAGTTGTCCTCTGACCCCCATACTCCTCCTCCGGTGCTACACATATACAGAAGGAAGGAAGGAAGGAAGGAAGGAAGGAAGGAAGGAAGGAAGGAAGGAAGGAAGGAAGGAAGACATTAACTTGTTTATACCTCCTAAGTGCATAAACAAGGATTAAAGGTGTATGCCACCACCAACAACTGTGCCTCTAAAATAAATAAATAAATAAATAAATAAATAAGTAAATAAATAGTGCAGTGAGGCTGTACAGAGAAGTGAAAAACCAATTCTGGAGTAGGAAAGTACACTGCTTATAATAAAAATGGATTTCAACGAAGTTAGCTGATCAAGCAGAAGGATCACAAAACTTGAAAATAAGAGAGTATAAAATTATCAACTCACAGAAGCAGAAATGAAAAGCATGAACTAAAATGAACGACAAATATCACAAATGAAGGAGCATCATCAGGCCAACATATGAACCACAGGACTTCCAGAAAGAGAGGGCTGAAAATGTGGCTGAGCAGATCACTTGACTATGATGCATTAAGTCCATCATTCAAGCCCTAGAACCAAAGAAATAAAATTTTAATTTTGTTTTGTGTTTTAAGACAGAGAAGCCGGGGCTGGTGAGATGGCTCAGCGGGTAAGAGCACCAGACTGCTCTTCCGAAGGTGATGAGTTCAAATCCCAGCAAACACATGGTGGCTTACAACCACCCGTAATGAGATCTGACACCCTCCTCTGGTGCGTCTGAAGTCAGCTATAGTGTACTTATGAATAATAATAAATGAATCCTTGGACTGAGCGAGCAGGGCAGACCAGAGCAGGCAGGGTTGACCGGAGCGAGAAAAAAAAAATCTAAAATATTAAAAAAAAAAAAAAAAAAAAGACAGAGAAGCCAAGCTGGTAGCTCAGGTCTCATCGAACACATGAGAAACATGGCAGGACTATCCATAATGAGTTCAAAGTCAGCCTCATGTACATACTGAATTCAAGACCAGCCTGGGTTGCTGGTATTGTCAATCTCACAAAAATAAAAGACTGGAGGTTGGAGAAATGGCTTAGTGTTTAAGAGTACTGGCTGTTGGGCTGGAGAGATGGCTCAGTGGGTAAGAGCACCAAATGTTCTTCCAGAGGTCATGAGTTCAATTCCCAGCAACCATATGGTGGCTCACAACCATCTGTAATAGAATCTAATGCCCTCTTCTGGTGTGTCTGAAAACAGCTACAGTGTACTCGTATAAATATAAAAAATAAATCTTAAAAGAAAAAAAAAAGTCTAAAAGAGTACTGGCTGTTCTTCCAAAGAACCTGGGTTCAGTTTTCAACACCCACATGGCAAAGCACTGCTGTAACTCCATTTCCAGGGGTCCTAACACCTTCACACAGACGTACATGCAGTCAAAACACCAATGTATGTAAAATTAAAAAAAATTAACTAAAAAATAAAAGACAGGGCAGTGACTGAGCAAGTACCTAACACAAGACTCAGACTTCAAGCCCAAACACAAAAAAGGATGGGAGTGATCAATTAAGAACTGGAGAGCCAGGCAGTGGTGGCACATGCCTTTAATTCCAGCACTCAGGAGGTAGAGGCAGGTGGATTTCTGAGTTCGAGGCCAGCTTGGTCTACAAAGTGAGTTCCAGGACAGCCAAAGCTACACAGAGAAACCCTGCCTCGGGAAAAAAAAAAAAAAAATCTGGAGAAATCAGAACTCACTAATCCGTGTATCCGCTGTTGACAAAATAGGACAAAAGATTTATCTACTAGGTAAGGAAAATCAAGATAGGAAAACTGAAAGCTCTTTAAAAATGTAATTTAGGGGGCTGGAGAGATGGCTCAGCAATTAAGAGCACTGACTGCTCTTCCAAAGGTCCTGAGCTTAAATCTCAGCAACCACACGGTGGCTCACAACCATCCATATGAGATCTGATGCCCTCTTCTGGTGTGTTGGAAGACAGCTACAGTGTACTTACATATAATAAATAAACCTTTAAAAAAAATTGGTGGGTGGCGGTGGTGCATGCCTTTAGTCCCACAGCTTGGGAAGCAGAGGCAGGCAGATCTTATCTCTTGAGTTTGAGATCAGCCTGGTCTACAGAGTGAGTTCCAAGGTCAGCCAGTGCTACACAGAAAAGCTATGTCTCAAAAAAACAATCAATCAATCAATAAATAAATAAATAAATAAATGAAATAAAGAAATGTAGTTTAGTAACCAAAGCAAATACAATTCCTAGAGAACAGCAAGATAGGTCACAGGTAATGAACTCTACTTGCTGCACACCTGATGAGTTCAATACCTGGGATTCACAAGGTAAGAGAGAACAGAATCTAAAAGTTATACTCTGACCTCCTCACAGCCATCATGGCATGTATGCACACATGCTTTACATTTTAAAAATAAGAACAAGACACTAAACCAGGTAGTGGTGGTGCACACCTTTAATTCAAGCACTAGGGAGGCAGAGGCAGGTGGATTTCTGAATTCAAGGCCAGCTTGGTCTACAGAGTTCTAGGACAGCCAGGGCTATACAGCTTGGCTAAATTTACTATTCTTAAAGAGGACTTGAGTTCAGTTGCTAGAATCAAAGTGGTAGCTCCTAACCATCTACACCTCCAGTTCTAAACGATCTTACATGTTTTTCTTCTGACCTTCTCACCAGGTACATAGAGTGCACACATATACATTAAGCAAAGCATTTACGCACCTAAAATAAGATAAAAACATTTCTTTTGGCTACACAGGGTTTGAGGCCAGACTAGGTTATCTAAGACGTTGCCTAAAAAAAAAAATTTGCCCGGCGTGGTGGCGGATGCAGAGGCAGGCGGATTTCTGAGTTTGAGGCCAGCCTGGTCTACAAAGTGAGTTCCAAGACAGCTAGGGCTATACAGAGAAACCCTGTCTCAAAAAAACAAAAAACAACAACAACAACAACAACAAAATTAATACCAGCTACCTAGGTCTACAGACCTAGTTCCAGGAGAGCCAGAGCTATACATGGAAAGACTCTCTGTCTCATAAAAAGAAACATCACCAAATAATTGCAAAACTGACTTCCAGGGAACCAAAAAATAGGTTATAAGAAAAAAAAAGAATCCAGCCAGGCATGGTGGCACATGCCTTTAATCCCAGCACTCAGGAGGCAGAGGCAGGAGGATTTCTGAGTTTGAGACCAGCCTGGTCTACAGAGTGGAATCATAATTTAGGTAGCCAGTTCACAACAATCTTCAACTCTAGTTCTAGGGAGGTTTGACAACCTCTTCTGGTTTCTACTAGCACCAGGCATGTACATGTTTCATATACACATTTGTAGGCAAACACTCATACTCACAAAATAAAAATAAAGTTCTTGCTCTCTGTCTTACTCTTGCTCTCTTCCAGCTGCTTTCTCTCTTGCTCCCCCTCTCTCCGAATTCCCTTCCCCCCTCTATTGACATGGCCATGGCTGGCCTCTACTTCTCTCTCTCTCTGCCTTTCTACAATAAACATCTTAAAACCAAAAAAAAGAAGAAAAAAAAAAGTTCTTAAAAAACATATTGGGAAATCTTATATTTGATCTGGAAAGATGATTACAAGCACTTGTAAGTCCCAGAGGATCCAACAACTTCTTCTGGCCTCCTGGGGCACTGAGCACACACTTGGTACAAAGACATACATGCAGGCAAAACACCCAGACACATAAATTTAAATAATAAAAATTGTAAAAACAGGGCTGGCGAGATGGCTCAGTGGTTAAGAGCGCCTACTGCTCTTCCGAAGGTCCCGAGTTCAAATTCCAGCAACCACAAGGTGGCTCACAACCATCCGTAACGAAATCTGATGCCCTCTTCTGGAGTGTCTGAAGACAGCTACAATGTACTTACATATAATAAATAAATCTTTTTTTAAAAATTGTAAAAACATTATCTTTGTACATGTTATACATGTGTGTATGAAATGTATATGTATGTATGTATATTCATTTGGCAAGCTTGTGGATATCAGAAGACAACCTCAAGTATAGTTCCTCACTGTCCACCTTCTTTGAAACAGGTCTCTGTTGTTTGGTGCTGCATACACTAGGCTAGCCCACAAGAAAGGCAGTGATTATAGATGCTTACCTTCCTTTTTAAGGCTGAAGAGTATTCATTCCAAAGAAAGTATAAATATACACACAGGTGTCATTTTGTTCATCCAATCACCTAGCACTGAGCCCTTGGGTTGCTTTCATATTTTAGCTATTATGAGTACTGCTCTATGAACATGGATACAAATACCTGTTTGAGATTCTGCCTCCAATCTCTTTGGGTACACCTATAAATATAATTGCTGGATTATATGGTTTCTGTTTTGAGACTAGGTCTTCTATGTAAACTAGGCTCTCCTCAAGCTTATAGCAATCCTCCTACCTCTGCTCCCAAGTGCTGGAACCACAGGGGGCTGTGAACACCTGGAACCCCAGCACTTGAAAGATAAGAAGTCAGTCACTAATCATAGTGATTACAAGGCTCAAGCTGCTACATGAAACCCTGTCTCAAAAATACAAAATAATAGATATTTTAAAGTTGGGCATGGTGGTTGACACCAGCACTCCCAGCAGCTGGAAGACCAAAGTAGAAGGAACCTCCACAAGTTCAGGGCTTGTCTGGGTTACAACAGCAAGTTAGTTCCTGGACAGCTTGGGCTACAGAGTGACACTCTGGTTTTAAAAATCAATTTTATTATTACCTAATTATTTAGTAATCTAATAATTTATTAATAATTTAATAATTAATAACTTAATGGTTATTTACATTTTAGTTTGAAGATTACTTTATTATTTCATTTTTTTAAAAGGAAAAAGTTTAAGGTTAAAACAGAGATGGAGTAGGGTTTTTAGCTTACTAGTAGGACTCAAGAGTAGCATGGGATATATATAAAACCTGAGGTTTGGTTTGACATTACATTGCAAAAACAACCAAACAGTAAGTATCAAAGACATTTGTACATCAACATTCACAGCACTATTTACTATAGCCAAGTATTAAATTTTTTTTTTCTGAGACAGGTACTTTTTTTTTTTAAATGTACTCTAAGGGCTAGAGAAATGGCTCAGTATTTAAGAATAAGTACTAACTACTCTTGCAGAGAACTAGCATCCTCATAAGGTGCTTCACGACTACCTTTAACTCCAGCTCCATGGGACTCAATGCTGGTGGCCTCCATAAGCAACTACACTCACTTGCACAGACATACACAGACTCACTCACATACATATATTTGTAAAAAAAAATTTAGGAGCCGGCGTGGTGGCGCACGCCTTTAATCCCAGCACTCGGGAGGCAGAGGCAGGCGGATTTCTGAGTTTGAGGCCAGCCTGGTCTACAAAGTGAGTTCCAGGACAGCCAGGGCTACAAAGAGAAACCCTGTCTGGGGGGGGGGGGGGGAATTTAGGTCATCTACACAAAGGATGAAATACTATTCAATGAGACAAGGAATAAAATTCTGATACATACTATCCAATCAATCAACTTTATACTAACCATTATACTAAGCCAAATAAGCCAACACAGAAAAGACCATATTGTATCATTCCGTTATACTTGAGACACAAAATTCATAGAGAAACAGAGTACAAGTTATCAGGGGCTACAAATAGAAACTGAAAGTTACTTGCTTAATGGTTACAAAGTTTCTGATAAAAAGTTTTAGCAATAGCCATTG
>LR749536.1:1996861-2122517 GCA_902729485.2 Mus minutoides
AGTATATACAGTACAATGTAGGGTAAAGTGACACACCTTATAACCTTATAACTCTGGAGACTGCAGTAGTAGTAGGAATTCTAGGCTGGCATGGGCTACATGAAACTGTATCTCAAAAAAAGACAGGCTTGGAGGCACAGGCTGTAAATCCCAGCACTGAGAAGCTGAGGCAGCCAGGATATTTAGCAAGACCCTGTCTCAAAGGGATGGAGAATGTTGGGAAAATAGCTCAGTTGGTAAACTGCTTCCTGAGTTGAATGCCCAGGATCAGCAATAAAAAGATGGGAGTGATGGTTCATGCTTGTAATTTCAGCACTGGAGGGTGCAGACAGAAGAATTCTGGAGATAAATGGCTGCAACATAGCCCAACTAGCAGGTCATAGGTCCCAGGGAGAGACTGTCTCAAAAAAGGTGGGAGCTGGTAAAATGGCTCAGTGGGTACCTACTGCCAGGCTTGACAACCTGAATGATTCTCACAACCCCCAAGGTAGGATAAGAGAACCAACTTCCACAACTTGTCCTGACCTCAGAGACTGAGGCAGAACTATAAGTTTACATTAGCTTGGGCTACATATACAAAATTATGATTTCTAAGGAAAATGAAAAAGCAAAAGTGGTGGCTATTATTTAGTGAACACTTTGTGTATACCAGACCTTGTCCTAAGAGCATTACGTGTATTACATAATAAATCTAAGCTGGGGACATAGCACAGTAGGAGATCAATTATCTAAAATTCACAAAGCTATAAGTTCTTTTTCTAATACCACAAGCTTGGAATGGTGACCCATGGAGGAAAAAGTCCAGTACCACAATAAATAAATAATCTAACTCACCAAAACAACAATGCAATACATGAGATGGCTGTATTCATTAACCTTATTTCTGATAAAGAACTAAAGCTTGAAGAATTTAATTTGTCCACTGTCTGTATTAGTGAAAGGTACATGGATTCAATATCTGATTTCTGAAACTCTACAGTTATCAACTCTACTATACTAAGTTACACACCATGACAGAATTGTTATAAAACAGGCTCACACCAGGCTTGTAGGCATGTGCTTTTAATGGCAATGTTCTAGAGGCATAGGCAGACAGATCTCTATAAATTGTGACCAGCCCAGTCCTAATAGGCAGTTCCAGGCCAGCCAGGGCTGAATAGTGAAACCCTGTCTCAAAAATAAATTAAAACTTTTCGCCGGTCATGGTGGCACACGGTTTTAATCCCTGCACTTGGGAGGCAGAGGCAGAGGCAGAGGCAGGCGGATTTCTGAGTTCGAGGCTAGCCTGGTCTACAGAGTGAGTTCTAGGACAGCCAGGGCTACACAGAGAAACCATGTCTCGAAAAAAAACAAACAAACAAACAAACTTTTCAATAGTTTTATTATCTACATAACTCTGATTCTGAACCAAGTCATTAACATCATTTTATACATCTACGCATGTTGGCAAATTTCTGTTTTAAGAGTACATTTTGAGCTGAGTATATAGTACGGTAGCAAAGGATTTTAGCCTAGAGTAATTTAATAACCTTCCCTTAGCTAGGAATGACAGCTGCCAATTGTAGTGCCTAGAAAGTTCAAGTGGAAAGATTAGGAGTATTTTTTTTTAAGGCAAGTTTAATTCAAATCCAGCCTGGCTATGAAATACCCTGTATTATGGGGAGATGACGACGACGACAATAATTTTCCCATCAGAAATTCTTGTGAACAGCCACAAAAACCTGGAACCTACAGGTAAGAACAAACTCAAGCCCAATAAGAAAATTATGTAAAGAGGCTGGTCCTAGTGGTAGAGAACTTGCCTAGTATGCATAGAGCAAGCCCTGGATTCAGTGAGCAGCAAGAGTGCTACGCCGGTTGAAAACAGAGTCCTACCTAACCTACCTTATAGACCATATATACTATAGATACTCCTATAGATTTTATAAACAGATAAGCATTTATATAAGTTACTACTAGTTAAGGAACTAAAATTCAGTTTTTAAGGTCTCAATGCAACTTAGGACACTTCAAACCTGACATCCTCCTGCCTCATCCTACTAAACTTCAGAATTAAACCCCTCTAAGCCTGGCAGTAGATTCAACTAGTATGTTTCCTCAAGTTGGTAATATAGTGCGAGTTACTGTCCACATTGTCATTAGATGTTGACACTTTTCCCGTTGATTCTCACAAGCTCAGTAACTGTGGCATGTTTAGTCAACAGGAAGTTGGAAACTAACAATCCAGAGTTCAAAAAAATGACCTGGGTGATCAAGCGGATAAAAAAAAAAAAAAAAAAAAAAAACCTACTCCTTCACTTATATCCAATTAGTCTGAAATTAATAAGAAAGCCTTGGGGGAGGGGAATATATCCAAACTACCTCCAGTATATGTGCTCTACAAATCAGGCCTTTTGTTTTTAATTAAGAAACGCAACTCGACACTTGAATTCATAAGCTCAACGTCAATTATAAAGTTAAAAGTAAAGCACATTATTTACAACGCCAAAAGGAATCTAAAGCACGAATATGTGGAAACATCACTCTCCTCCCACATTCGCCCAACGGGTACAGAACCAGTCACCCTCGCCCGCCTCCCGGTTCTACAGTCCCGTGGGCCAGGTTCTGATCTCTCGCACCTTCTTGGCTGGGTGTCTGGGTGGGCGGCCAAGGTTACTTGCAGGGCACAAGAACTCCGTATCTAGTGATGTCTCTCAGGACAGGATCACAAACACAAGCGGCAAGAAAAACAGAAATCCCTCCAGCAGCTCCACGGAGCTGAGCGCCGGAACCGCTACCACGCGCAGGTCCCTCGCCCCACAGCTGGCCGCTCCGCGCCGCGCTGGGACCGGTATTCTACGGCCGCCTCGGGCCCCTCCCCGGACCCGCGACCGTTCCGGGGCGTTCCTGCCGCGAGCGGCGCCTCCCTCGACACACCGCCGCTAGGCTGTTTTCGCGAGCGAGCGAGGCCGCGGCCGCCCGTGTCTTCGAAGTCACGGCTGCTAGGCCGCGCGAGCCCGCGATTACCAGAGCCACCAGGCCCGCTGACCCCGTCCCAGCAGCTCGGGCACGCCCTCTCTCCTAGCCTGGGCCCTTACCAGAGCAGCGTAGCCGCCGCGGCCCGCTCCTCCTCCTCAGTGGCCGCCACGGACCCAGCGTCCCGGAGACCGGAACTTCCTCCCGGTGGGCTCCGGTTTCCACAAAGGCGTCGCGCCACCGCCTTCAGCGCTGGGCCCGCCGGGAGATGAAGTACGGCCGCGATTCCCGCGGCCTCCTCTCCCGCCGTACCCTGCGCGCAGCGGCTTTGACGGCTGGTGGAGCTGCTGCCCAATGAAAAGGCACGTTGCTAGCCACTGCCCAATGAGAAGGCACGCTTCTCCGCAGGGCCTGCTGGGAGTTATGGTTTGGCCTCAGTGCAGTCGCGGCTTCTCTGGTACTTTTCTCTCAGGCGTGCAAGGGGTCCGGATTGCTTAGACAGCCTAGGGTCACTCCTTGTCAGGTGCTGGGGGACGGTCCTGGCCTTGCCCCTTGGGAAAGAGAGGGATTGTCAGTTCGGGTGCACAAAATGGGAGGGGATCTTTCCGGTCTTGTTCCGTTACGGCAAAGGGCTGCTGGCTTTTCGGCTAAATCCAGAGAACAAATGCAAAAGTAGTGCTTGAGTTGACGTATTAGGACCCAAAGACTCGTCCTTTTTTACCTTCTGACAGACTTCTGGTCAAACATTCCAGGCGGAAAGCATCCGTGTAAAAAGGTTCAGTAGCTCAACCCATAAAAGAAAATAAAACTTGTTTCTACAGGGCCCGCTAGCTCTGGGCAATAAATGTAGACACGCGTGACTCGCCACAAAACTGCACATCGTAATTCTAACGGAAAGCAGGCAAAGTAGCTGTTGATCCGCAAGCTCTTCCAGAATCTTCCGGCTAATGATCTTAAAACACCTGACTCCCAAGTTCTCAGGTAGATTGTCTACATTGTGAGGGGTTTGCTGGTCCCAGCTACCTGGTGCCTTGTGTGTATGCCCTGGCGATATAATCTGATATTGTAGCCTAATTCAATTATTTAAGGTCAAAGAAAAACACTTGGAGAAACAGCTCATCAGTTAAAACACTGGTTGCTCTCCAGAGGTTCAATACCCAAAACCCACATGGCGGTTCACAATCGTCTGTTCCTTCCGTTCAAGGGGATCCAATGCCCTTTTCGAACCTCTGAGGGGACTGTACATATGTGATAAATAAGAGATCAAAGGCCGGGCGTGGTGGTGCACGCCTTTAATCCCAGCACTTGTGAGGGCAGATGCAGGCAGATTTCTGAGTTTGAGGCCAGCCTGGTATACAAAGTGAGTTCCAGGACAGCCAGGGCTACACAGAGAAACCCTGTCTCGAAAAACAAAACAAAACAATCCTCTTGCAGTTTGCATCAAGACGGTCTCTTGTGATTCTTGGGGTGCGCGAACAGCCCGTGTTTAGAATAGGGGTCTTTTTGTTTGATCTTACAAAACCAGCCCCAATTAAATGTCGTAATTGATAAGACTTCCTTTGGTCATGGTATCTGTTCACAACAGTAAAAACCTAAGACAGAAGTTGGTACCAGAGACTGGGGTATTGCTGTAACAGGCCTGACCATGATTTTTTGGGGCTTTAGATTTGGAAAGCAGTGGAATGCTTTAAATGGGGCTTAATAGACTATACTAGTAGAAATATGGAAGATTTTGTTACTGAGAGTGATTTGAATGGTGCATACCTAGCCCAAGAGGTTTCGGTGGAGAATTTCAGTATGTGGCCTAGAGACTGTTTTTGTGGTATATTTGTGAAGAATGTGACTACATCTTGCCCTTGTCTGAAGAGTCTACCTGAGGCTAAGGTGAAGAGACTCAACTTAATTGCATTGACAAAGTCTCAGAATCGCCCATCATGAACTTTGTTGTTGTCTGGTTAAGTCTCATGAAGAGCATTTTAAACAAACTTAGCAAGCTGAGAAAGGAAAAATTAAAAAATATATGGTATATGAAAAATATATGGTATAGCTGGGTGTGGTGGCGCACGCCTTTAATCCCAGCATTTGGGAGGCAAAGGCAGGCAGATTTCTGAGGCCAACTTGGTCTACAAAGTGAGTTCCAGGACAGCCAGGGCTATACAGAGAAATCCTGTCTTGAAAAAATAAAAAATAAAAAATATATATATATACATATATATATATATATATATATATATATATATATATATATATATATATATATATATGGCTGGTGAGATGGCTCAGCGGGTAAGAGCACCCGACTGCTCTTCCGAAGGTGATAAGTTCAAATCCCAGCAACCACATGGTGGCTCACAACCATCCGTAACGAGATCTGGCTCCCTCTTCTGAAGTGTCTGAGTGTCTGAGGACAGCTACAGTGTACTTACATATAATAAAAATAAAATAAATCTTTAAAATATATATATATATGTGTGTGTATATATATATATATTAAATGGTATATAAAATCTATTAAAGGGGCATCTGGAAGTGAAATGGAGCTGAATCCTGTGTTCAAGGATATTAAATTGAGCCGGGCGGTGGTGGCACACTCCTTTAATCCCAGCACTTGGGAGGCAGAGGCAGGCGGATTTCTGAGTTCGAGGCCAGCCTGGTCTACAAAGCTAGTTCCAGGACAGCTAGGGCTATACAGAGAAACCCTGTCTCGAAAAACAAAACAAACAAACAAAAAAGGATATTAAATTGAATTTAGGGAGTAATGATCTTGGGGCAATATCCCACCTAAATTTAGGTCCAAGCATGGTAGTACAAGCCTTTAATCCCAGGAGGCAATGACAAGCAGATCTCTGAGTTCAAGGCCAGCCTAGACAAGAGCAAGTTCTAGGTAAAGAAAAATTTAAATCCAAGTTTGTTGGACCACACTTTTAATCCCAGTGCTTAGGAGACAGGCATGCAGATCTCTGAGTTCAAAGTCAGTCAACAGAGCAAGTTCCAGGACAGCCAAGTTTAGACAATGAAGAAATTGGAAAACAGAAAGCTGGTGATATTGTAATAGAGCAAGAGGCCATTCTCCAGCCCAGCAAGCAGCAGAATGTGGCAGCCTTGGCCAGGGGGCTCTGACTTTAGAGTCCAGAATAAAAGGGACTACTGGGAAATTTGATGCTGGTTAGTTGAAGCTAAGAAATTAGTGGAGATTAAGAGACCAGCATCAGCCGGGCGTGGTGGCGCAAGCCTTTAATCCCAGCACTCAGGAGGCAGAGGCAGGCAGATTTCTTGAGTTAGAGGCCAGCCTGGTCTACAGAGTGAGTTCCAGGACAGCCAGGGCTACACAGAGAAACTCTGTCTCGAAAAGCCAAAAAAAAAGGAAGGAAGGAAGGAAAGAAGGAAGGAAAGAAAGAAAGAAGGAAGGAAGGAAGGAAAGAAAGAAGAGAGGAAAGAAGGAAGGAAGGAAAGAAGGAAGGAAAGAAAGAAGAGACCAGCATCACTAAAGTGAAATCTTCGGGGTAGTGTTTTCTGACAGCTCAAAGAAGCTGTGTTCCAGAGATAGCCAAGGTTGTACCTTGTGCTGCAGCTGTACTTTGTAATGTGTAAGAGTCACCCAGGTGGTACTGGTTTTGAAGGCATGCAGGCATCATGAAGAACAGCTGAGGCTTGGCACTGTAAGAGGTCATGGAAGGCCATTGGTGAAGGTGCAGCTCCAGTTGCCGTTGACAGCACAGGACTGAAGGGGTCATGCAAAGGAGTTGAGGCTTGACACCATGAAGAGAGCCTATGAAAGGCTACTGGTGAAGCCTAGTTGCAGTTTAAGACCCCAGCATATTGGGGATGCCAGTACCATGGGATGGTCACCAAGAACAGCAGCAGCAGTGGGTCAACCTGAGCTGAGAGTGCTACAAGGGCAGAGTAGGAGAAGTGATGCCAGCCCTTTGGAGGAGCCCAGACATTGAAACAAGAAGCTGTAACACAAAGTTGCTGTGGAGACCCCAAGGTGTTCTTCGACATGCCAGAGCTGTGAACTATCTGCTGAGAAAAGTTGCTAACAGGGAGTGGAACCAACCTAGGTGAAAGAAGTTTGTTGCAGTCAACGAAGATGAAAAAAAGGAATTGGAGATTTGAAGACCACTTTGACATCAAAAATAGAGATGCGGAGTTTGGAGTTTGCCCATGTAGTTTCTTGCTTTGGAGATTACAGTTAAGTGATTGGATGAATCTCAGAAGAAACTTTGAACTTTGGACTTTTTACACTGTTGAGACTGATGTAGACTATGGGCTCTTTTGAAGTTGAACTAAATGTATTTTTCATTATGCTATCTTTAGGTATGGCCCCCATAGATTCATGTCTGAACAATCCTACAGGGACCAGGGAGTGGATTGTAATGGGTTACATATGCTCAGTCCAGGGAGTGGCACTATTAAAAGGTGTGGCCCTGTTGGAGTAGGTGTGTCACTATGAGTGTTGAATATAAGACTCTCATCCTGGGGCTGGAAAGATGGCACAGTGGTTAAGAGAACTAACTGCTCCTTCAGAGGTCCTGAGTTCAATTCCTAGCCACCACATGGTGGCTCACAACCATCTGTAATGGGATCTCATGCCCTCTTCTGTCTGGTGTGTCTGAAGACAGCTACAATGTACTCATATAAATTATACATAAATATAAAAAAAAAAAACTCTCATCCTAGCTGCCTGGAAGTCAAGTCAGTATTCTGCTAGCAGCTTTCAGATGAGGACATAGAACTCTCAGCTCCTCCTGCACCATGCCTTCCTGGATGCTGCCATCTTCCTACCTTCAGGATAATGCCAGGATAATGGACTGAACCTCTGAACCTGTAAGCCAGCCCCAATTAAATGTTGTAATTATAAGAATGTTGGTCATGGGGCTGGTGAGATGGCTCAGCGGGTAAGAGCACCCGACTGCTCTTCCGAAGGTGATAAGTTCAAATCCCAGCAACCACATGGTGGCTCACAACCATCCGTAACGAGATCTGGCTCCCTCTTCTGGAGTGTCTGAAGACAGCTACAGTGTACTTACATATAATAAATAAAATAAATCTTTAAAAAAAAAAAAAAAAGAATGTTGGTCATGGTGTCTGTTCACAACAGTAAAACCCTAAGACACCTTGTCTCAGATAGATAGATAGATACATACATACATACATATATAATATATAAAACACACATATGGGCATGGTGTTTGAGACCAGCTTGGTCTACATGACAAGTTCCAGGACAACCAAGATTACATTCAGAAACTTTGTCACGAAAGAGAGAGAGAAAGAGAAAGAGACAAGGTCTCATAACTCAAGCTGACTTTGACTATGTACCCACAGCTCGCCCTAATTATCTACCCCTCCCTTCCTCCCAAATACTGGGATTACTGCCATGCACAACCATGCTTTCTTGGTGGGTTGTGTGTATATGTGGAAGGCAGAATTCAACTTTCTTTCTTTCTTTTTTTTTTTTTTTGTTTTTTTTTTTTTTTTTTTTTTCGAGACAGGGTTTCTCTGTATAGCCCTGGCTGTCCTGGAACTCACTTTGTAGACCATGCTGGCTTTGAACTCAGAAATCCGCCTGCCTCTGCCTCCCGAGTGCTGGGATTAAAGGCATGTGCCACCACTGCCCAGCATAAACATTTTTTTAACCATTATGTGGGAGATGTGAATAGAATCCACTTCTAGAACAGTCAGTGCTCTTAACCATTTATTTATTTATTTATTTATTTATTTATTTATTTTTTTGAGGCAGAGTCTCACTAAACCTGAAGTTCACCAATTCAACTAGACTGGCTGACTAGGAACCTCCAGGGACTTCTTGTTTCTAGCCCACGCCAGCACTGGGATTACAGATGAGTACTACCATGCCTACTACGTTTACCCAAGTTCTGAGATCCAAACTCAGGTCTTCACATTTGCTTGGCAAGTACTTAGCCAACCAACTTAGCCATCTCCCCCAGCTTTGTTTCCTTGTTTGTTTTTTTTAAAAAAAAAAAAAAAAAAAAGGTGGTTTTAGGAATGGAGAAATGGCTCAGAGGTTAAAAACAGTGATCTTGGGCTGGTGAGATGGTTCAGCGGGTAAGAGCACCCAACTGCTCTTCCAAAGGTGATGAGTTCAAATCCCAGCAACAACATGGTGGCTTACAACCACCTGTAATGAGATGTGACACCCTCCTCTGGCGCATCTGAAGTCAGCTATAGTGTACTTCTGAATAATAATAAATGAATCCTTGGACCAGAGAGAGCAGGGACTGAGCAAGTGGGACCAACCAGAGTGAGCGGGGCTGGCTGGAGCGAGCGGGGCCGAACGGGGGCAGCCGGAGCGAGCAGGGGGGCTTACCAGAGCAAGAAAACAAAAACAAAAAAAAACAAAAAAACAAAAAAAACAGTGATCTTGCAAAGGAACCATGTTTGGTTCCCAGCACTCACACAGTGGCTCATAACCATGCATTTCCAGTTCCAGGAGATCTGGTGCCATCTTCTGACCTCCACAGGCACTAGTCATGTACATGGTACGGACATACATGTATGATATGTGGACAAAACACCCATACACAGTATTAAATATTATCCTTTTAAAAAGGTCTTCCAAAAAAAAAAAAAAAAAAAAGTCTTGCTATATAGCCTGATCTGTCCTGAAACTGGAGACAATCCTACCCTACAGTGATAGGATTCTATGTATATCCTGTTTAATTGAAAGAGAGGCTTGAGTTTTTTTGTTATCGTCATTGTTATCTTAGGTTTTATTGTTGTCTTTTCTGAGACAGGGTTTCACTATGTAGCTTTGGCTGTCCTAGAACTCTGTAGACCAGGCTGGCCTTGAACTCAGGGAGATAAGTGCTAAGAGTGAAGGTGTTCTGAAGGCTAAAGTTATGTTTTAAGTTTAAATTACTATGCTTAAGAAATCTATAAAATGGGTTGGAGAGATGGCTCCGAAGAGTACTGACTACTCTTCCAGAGGTTCTGAGTTTAATTCCCAACAACCACATTGTGGCTCACAACCATCTGTAATGAGATCCGATGCCCTCTTCTGGTGTGTCTGAAAAGAACAATGGTATACTCATATACATTAAATAAATAAATAAAGCTAAAAACAAAAAAATAGTTATAAAACAAAAATTCTTCAGTAAGTCTCACTTGCCCAAGGATATCCTGTAAGCCCTGCTTGGCACAAGGATAGATAACTTCCTGGAATGTTGTTCACATAAAATAATAAGCCATGTGTTTTCATTTCTGTAAACAAGGTTGGTTGTTCCAGCTGCACAGGATGTAGTTGATCACCTGTAGGTGTGAGGTATGTAAGCAGGAAGGTACATCAGGATATATGTTTACCCCCAATGGACAAAGGTGGAAAGTGCATAACCTCGTGGGGATTGCCTTTATAAGCAGGAGACTAAACTAATATAATTCACTATGTAGACCAGGCTGACCTTGAACTCACAGAGATCTGCCTGCCTCTGCCTAAATGCTAGGACTAAAGGTGTTCTGAGGTACATTCTCTGGGAATCCCATGTGTAGTGGTGAAGAGTTAATGTGCTTTGAACTCCCTCCCAGCAGGTAATCATGCTTCTAGCACCTACTGGAGTTGTCTGAATTCTCAAATAAAGGAACACACGGGCTGGGCTGACACACAGGCTGGCAAGATGGCTCAGCAGGTAAGAGCACTTAGTTTAAATCCCAGCAACCACATGGTGGCTCACAACCACCCATAATGAGATCTGACACCCTCTTCTGGTGTGTCTGAAGACAGCTACAGTGTACCTATGTACCTATAAATCAATCTTTGGACCAGAACAAGCAGGGACTGAGTGAGTGGAGTTGACCAGAGTGAGCCAGAGGTCCTAAAAATTAAGTTCCCAACAGACACATGAAGGCTCACAACCATCTGTACAGCTACAGTGTACTCCCATACATAAATAAGTATATCTTAAAAAAAAAAAAAGAACATACACACACACACACACACAGAGGTCAGCTTAATTTTGATATGTCTTGAATAGCTCAATGGCTAGACAATGGCTGGGCACTTCCAAACCTCCAAACCACTTCCCCAGGTTCTTACATGTGTGCAGGCTCTTACTTCTGATATCTCTGCTTCCCTGTCATGCATGGCATGGTCTGTCCTGTGCCCCTCTTATGGCGGAATCCCCCTTCTTCTCCACTGTGTTTCTTGCCCGGGAATCCTAAAAGTCCTGCCTCTTTCTCCCTGCCCATCTATTGGCCATTGGCTCTTCATTGATCAATCAAAAACCAATTGGGAACAGGGACCCTCAGCATCTGCACATGTGGATTCTCATGTAATTTGGGGAGCCAAATTAAGACAAAGCATTAGAACCAATACCCAACAGCCATGTCTACTGTACTGGTCAGGATTTAATAAAGTGTGCTTCAAATTTGCCTCTAAAAATTGTAGTAATCTTATTCTCACCCGGGAGAGACATTTTCTGGAGGCTCCAGGGAGATCAGACCACCCACCCAAACTCTAAAGCTAGACTTTCACTCAAGGATACTGGGACCGAAGGCCCATCTCAGGCAGCGTACACCTAGAGACATTGCAAGACTCCACTGCATGCTTTCTGTGTTGCATACTATCAGAGTAAACTGCAGAGCTGAGAAAAGCAACCAGTATCCACAGCCCCCACCCCCACACCCAGTAAGTACATCTGTTTGTGGGATCCTGATCTGAAACACACAACCCTAATAATTGCCTGTCCAGGACACAAAGCAAGATGCTGCCCATCTGCCTGCTTCTGCTTATTTGGAATGTTTTTGTTTTGTGTGTGCAGATGAGTCTGTGTTTTCCGGTGTGTTCATAAGTTTTGTTGCAAACATGGGAGCTGAGAAGGATGTGGGTCAGGCTCAATTGATTGAATGAACAATGGTGGCCACTGCATGTTTTGTTTATGACTGGTCTCCTTTGAGCATGTGATCTTTCTGTATTTTGTTTTTATTGGTTTTGATTTTGCTCTCTCTGCCACTCCCAGCTGCCAGCTGTCACTGCTGACTCTACCTGCGATGACTGCTCTAATGGCCATGGCTCAGAATTTATCTCTGAACTTTCTGGCCATTGAATTCAGTTTAGCAGAGATCCAAACATCTTTTGTGTGTGGGTGCTATTAAAGTTGTTTTTTACCAGGCATTGCAAACCATATACCTTTAAACCCAGCACTCATTAGCAGATGCAGGTGGATCTCTGTGATTTCGTGGCCAGCCTGGTCTACAGAGTGAGTCTCAGGACAACCGGGGCTACACAGAGAAACCCTATCTCAAAAAACAAACAAACAAAACCAACAACAAAAAAATTAAAGTTTTTAAAAAAGATTTTATTTATTTATTTTATGTATGAGTACACCATTGCTCTCTTCAGACACACCAGAAGAGGGCATCAGGTCCCATTATAGATGGTTGTGAGCCACCATGTGGTTGCTGGGAATTGAACTCAAGACCTCTGGAAGAGCAGTCAGTGCTCTTAACCACTGAGCCATCACTCCAGCCCCCTGGAGTTGTTTTATGATGTTCTACTTTAATGGAAAGCTGGCTCTAGAGGTGAGTTATGGCTCTCCCTTTTCTAGACCCAAGCATGATTATTTAAAAGTACCTTCTGCCAGGCGTGGTGGCACACACCTTTAATCCCAGCGCTCGGGAGGCAGAGGCAGGCAGATTTCTGAGTTCGAGGCCAGCCTGGTCTACAGAGTGAGTTCTAGGACAGCCAGGCCTATAAAGAGAAACCCTGTCTCAAAAAAAAAAAAAAAAACAAAAACAAAAAAAAGTACCTTCTATGTTCAGGCAGGCCACCTGACTCTATAACAGGGAAAAGAAAGCAAAACAGAACATCCCCAAAAAAGGGGCTATTGGTTTCATCTAACTGCCTAAAACTTTTGCTAAGATTTATAAGACTATAATATAAACTTTCTGTACCTCATGATTTATAAGTTTATTGGGTGTAGTTAAATCTGTAAAATCTGTAACAAAAAGTTATTGTATAGAACCTTATAACACAGGGGATTGCCAGCTAAATATCTATACATAGGTAATCTTAAGGAACCATGTGGTGTGATACCATTTTGAGATATAAGAGTCAGACATCACAATGGAGGCATCCACATAGCTATCAGCCATCTTTGCTAGGGTTGGAGAGGTTATATGTCATGTGATTTCACTGCCATCTCAATTAAAGGTGTCCACAGGATATAAACCAACCAAGGAGGTAACAGCAGGACCCCAAGATATTTGGATTAGGATGGATTTTTTTTTTTTTTTTGGTTTTTCAAGACAGGGTTTCTCTGTGTAGCCCTGGCTGTCCTGGAACTCACATTGTAGACCAGACTGGCCTCAAACTTGGAAATCTGCCTGCCTCTGCCTCCCGAGTGCTGGGATTAAAGGTGTTCGGCAACATGCCCAGCTGGAGTCCCTTTTCTTAATGAGTTTTCCTTTTCTCTGACTGATCTGGGGAGTCTGACCCCAATTTTCTACCAGAGGGATGTTACACAATCCTTGACAAAATTTCAAGTTCAACTTCCTAGAGTGCCTCTCCATGCATCCCCAGAACCTTAAGCCTGAGACAATGAAACTTCACCCTAAGAAGAACCCCTTTTCACTCTCCAAGGTTTATATATATATCCCTTGATTCACCTGGAGTAAGGTATATGAGCATACAATGACTATTGTCTAAGAGAGCTGTTTTCTAAAAGAGCTGTAACGTCTAAATCTTCTGAGGAAACCTTTTCCCCTACCTGGCATTCACTGCCATATGGAATCCTGCTGACCCACCCATTCCAGACTTCGATTCATCCTTTTCCACCCAGTGTGCATCGGGGCCTGAATACCCCAAGGGTATTCAGACCTCAGAACTCAGCTCTGTTCCATCCTTCCCCACCTGGAGGTGCAGCAGGGCCCAGACACCCCAGGGGCCTGGACACTCAAAGGGAAAATGTGGACCCCAGAACTTGGCTTCTGGACACCTCAAGGGAAGAAGCGAAAAACAAAACCACACAAGATTTATGAAAAATAGGATTTTGCAGCAAAGCTTGTTTAACAAGATACTAAAGCTGTGCCTCTATGTGTTCATGTACAAGAATTCACCTCCTGCTGGCGGCTGAAAGGGTTTTCCAGCGCAAGGGTATTTTGGCAATCGAGAGCCAACAAATACCACAAAGTCATGTCACACAACACATCTCGAACAAGAGATTTATTGGGGGAGAAACACAGAATAGGGGCTGCTTCTGAGGAAAAAAAACAAAACAGAAAAAGCAGTCAGCCAGGTGGAGAGACAGGCTGTATAGGATTTTTGGAGCATGCTCAATGAACTAGTGGATACGCACAGCACAGCGCTGTTGGAAGTACAGCTTGGCTGTTGATCTGAGAAGTGGGGACTTTCAAGTCCCAGGTGTGGGGATAGGACAGGGGCAGGGTGATTTTTTTTTTACTGGCTTGTTATCCTACATGTTGATCCACTATTGATAACCACTCTGGGGGGCAGGAGATGAACATTGTTTACTCTTAGACTACTTCTTGCTGTTTGGGGGCATCAAAGTCCTTGAGTCAAGTTTAATCATCACTGTCAGGGTATAATTAGGGGAGCGTAGACCTCTAGTTCTGCAGCTAGGAGCTAGCTGATAATCCTATTAAAAACAAGTGATTAGGGCTGGTGAGATGGCTCAGTGGGTAAGAGCACCTGACTGCTCTTCCGAAGGTGATGAGTTCAAATCCCAGCAACCACATGGTGGCTTACAACCACCGGTAATGAGATCTGACTCAGAAATCTGCCTGCCTCTGCCTCCCGAGTGCTGGGATTAAAGGTGTGCGCCACCATGCCCGGCTAAGGATTCATTTCTTATTATTCTTCATACGTACGCTGTAGCTGACTTCAGACGCACTAGAGGAGGGCATCAGATCTTGTTACAGGTGGTTGTAAGCCACCATGTGGTTGCTGGGATTTGAACTCATCACCTTCAGAAGAGCAGTTGGGTGCTCTAACCTGCTGAGCCATCTCACTAGCCCACTTTTTTTTTTAAAAATAAAATGTGCTAATTTCTTTTTTTTTTTCTTGTTCCGGTCAACCCCGCTCCCTCCTTCTGCTCGACCCCCGCTCACTCCGGCCGACCCCATTCGGCCCGCTTGCTCCGGCCGGACCTGCTCGCTCAGGCCGTCCCTGTTCAGCTCCACTCACTCCGGACAGCCCCACTCACTCCGGTTGGTCTCTCCGGTCCAAGGATTCGTTTCTTCTTATTATAAAGTTTCGTATTATATAAGTACTCTGTAGCTGACTTCAGACACACCAGAGGAGGGCGTCAGATCTCATTAAGGGTGGTTGTAAGCCACCATGTGGTTGCTGGGATTTGAACTCATCACCTTCGGAAGAGCAGTCAGGTGCTCTTACCCGCTGAGCCATCTCACCAGCCCAAGTAGACATTTTCTGTCCAGAGCAGTGGCTTTGTGGGCTGGAGTAATAGTCCCAGTTAAGTAACCTGAGGGCCTTAGAGAGTGAGACTCTACATCCCTGGCCAGACAGGAAGTTTAGGAGAGTAGAGATGTCAGCTTGGCTAATTTGTAGAGTTGGACTATAGAGAAGAAAATCATCTATGTAGTGTATAAGTTCAGATTTCAGAAGAGACAAAGAGTGTGAATCAGAGACCAAAGCCTGGCCAAATAAATGTGGACTGTCCCTGAACCCTTGGGGCAGAAGTGTGTCTAGGTCAATCCAAAGTAGAGGCAAAGATATTTTGTGACTGTGACTCAAAAGGAATGCAAAAGAAGGCATGCGTAATGATGCACTGTAAAAGGACCAGGAGAGTAAAGTTTCCTGGCTCCCCAAGGACTGTATAATATGATTTAAAGCTTTATTTTGATACTAAAAAAACGTTTCAAGGCTGGGCGTGGTGGCCACGCCTTTAATCCCAGCACTCGGGAGGCAGAGGCAGGCGGATTTCTGAGTTCGAGGCCAGCCTGGTCTACAGAGTGAGCTCCAGGACAGCCAGGGCTATACAGAGAAACCCTGTCTCGAAAAACCAAAAAAAAAAAAAGTTTCAGTTCAGAACATGTTATTTTCTAATGTTTGAACTTAACAGAGATAATGCTGCAAATCCTAATCTTATAAAAGCTACTAACTTATTTTAAACTGTTAAAAAATAACAGTTTTTCGGGCTGGTGAGATGGCTCAGCGGGTAAGAGCACCCGACTGCTCTTCTGAAGGTGATAAGTTCAAATCCCAGCATCCACATGGTGGCTCACAACCATCCGTAACGAGATCTGGCGCCCTCTTCTGGAGTGTCTGAAGACAGCTACAGTGTACTTACATTAATAAATAAAATAAATCTTAAAAAAAAAATATTTAAAAAAAAAAAAAAAAAAAAAATAACAGTTTTTCATTTGGAGTGGGAGTCCAGCATTCTGGACTTCTGCAGAATAAAACACTCTTTGCTTTTACATAACAAAAAATAATTAAGACATGCAAGTTAATGATTGGTCACCTTATAAAGATCAACTTCTTTTTTTTTTTTTTTTTTTTGGTTTTTCGAGACAGGGTTTCTCTGTATAGCCCTGGCTGTCCTGGAACTCACTTTGTAGACCAGGCTGGCCTCGAACTCAGAAATCCGCCTGCCTCTGCCTCCCGAGTGCTGGGATTAAAGGCGTGCGCCACCACGCCCGGCTAAGATCAACTTCTTTAATGTTCTCAGAAATACTCTGGTAGCTATGCTAAGTTCAAATGTAATTCATTTTACAATGATACACTTTATTTAGCCTCCTGTACGTGTGTTCGAGAATAAAGCTAGTAACTAAAAACAAAGTTTTTTTTTTTTAAATCACATATATTTAATAGATTATGGTCCTCAAACTCTTCAGAGATCTTCTGAATATGGCATTTAAAGTGTTTACTGAAAAAAAGTTTCCAGTGATAGACAGAAATACCAGCTTCTAAAGGAAACTCAAAGGTCTCTAAAGAAGACTTTGGCACACACTAATCACTGGAGAAAAAAAAATACCCCCGACCTCACCTGCCACCAGGACCCCGCCCAAACCGTGGACAAGCAGGACAGGAGAGAGTCACTTTGCCTATACAAGGAAGGCCAGTCCCCTAAGTTCTTTCTCTACAGGAAAGTCTCTTAGATCTTCTGGGCCTTGAGGCCAAAGACTGACTCTACCCCAGGACCTCTGCCCCAACAAAGCTCTTGAGACCACAGGAACCTCAGATAACTAGGTAGTGGGTAAGTCTCTGTCATTTGATTGATTTGTAGGCCGTTTGGATTATATTTCCTGCTATCATGTATCCTTCTCAGATCTCTGACGGCGTTGAAGGTTAGGCCAACCGTACATTTGTCACTTTAACAGCAGCAGGCAACCAGCTTCTTCCCCAGGTAGCTTCAGCTACCCTGTTTGTTCATCTCACATGTAAAAAAATCAGGCCTTGCTTTTTCTAGTGCTCCTTACGTCTCCTGATGAAAAAGGCAGACGGGTTTGTCTTGCTAATAGGCTTCATATTAAAGAATAAACAGGTCAGATGGTCTCAGAATTTCTGCTGCTGTGAGGAGACACCATGGCTGTGGCAACTGTAATAACATTTGCTAGGAAAACATTTCATTGGGGGTGGCTTACAGTTTCAGAGTCCATTAATGTCATGGTGGAGAAGAAGCTGAGAGTTCTACATCTTGATCTACAGACAGCAGCAGCAGGAGGCTGCCCACTAGGCCAAGCCTGAGCATAGGAGACTTCAGAGCTTGACTCCACAGTGACAGGCTTCCTCCAATAAGGCCACACCTCCTAACAGTGCCACTCTCTAAGAGCCACACATTCAAACACATGAGTCTATGGGAGCCATGCCTTTTTTTTTTTTTTTTCTTTTTCCCGAGACAGGGTTTTTCTGTATAGCCCTGGCTGTCCTGGAATTCACTTTGTAGACCAGGCTGGCCTCGAACTCAGAAATCTGCCTGTCTCTGCCTCCCGAGTGCTGGGATTAAAGGCGTGCGCCACCACACCCGGCTTTATGGGAGCCATTCCTATTCAAACCACCAGACAGATGAACTTGCTTTGCAATGAGTGCTTTCAGTAAGCAGTCACTTGTGTCTCTTGGAAAATGATTGGAAATGACTGTGGAAATCACAAGCCCACATGAAACAGAATGCAGAAGCTTTCAACGTTTTTAATGTATTATTTGTATGTATGTAAAGTTTGGCATGAGTGCACGGTAAGAACTTTTACCTGATGATTCATCTTGTCAGCACTAAGCTAAGACTTTAAGGAGCTGCCATCCTAGAGAGCAAGAGGTGCGGTGGGTATCATTGTTGCAGGGTATTTTCGATCATATTGTGAAGCTGGAGACTGTTAACAGTTTCTGATGGGGGTATGGCTCAGCCTTTGATCCTAGAGCTTTCTCTTTACTGTAAACACATACTTGTTTGGGGTTTTTTTTTTTTTTTCGAGACAGGGTTTCTCTGAACACTTAAAACAACTTTTCATGGTGTTGGTATCTTTACAAGCAGTATCTCAGCGGTAGCCAAGTCACACGTTGGCAGTTCTGTTCTTACGTTATGGTACTGGAATCACCATGCTCTACCAGTGAGCTGTATTTATTTGTTCCTGACTGGCCTGGAACTCAATAAGAACACCAGATTGACCTTAAATTCACAGTAATCATCCTATCTCTACCCCCCAAGTGTTGGGATTACTAACTTGAGCCATTACAACTGGGTTCTTTTTGGGTTTTCTGAGACAGGGTTTCTCTGTGCAGCCCTGGCTGTCCTGGAACTCACTCTGTAGACCAGGCTGGTCTTGAACCCAGAAATCTGCCTGCCTTTGCCTCCCAAGTGCTGGGATTAAAGGCGTGCACCACGCTCTTTTTCTTTTTTGTTCAGAGTCTCACTGAGATTCCTAAACAGGCCTGGCACTCACGTTCTCCTGGCCTTCTGCATACTGCACGCATAGGTGTGCTCTCCACCTGTATTAATTCTGAACTTTATGATGACTTATGGTGAGATTCGTGGGTGAGGCAGGAAGCCTAAAAATTCAGTGCCTGCCTTGGCTACAAGTGAGTTCAAGGGCAGACTTGGCAACCTACTGAGAACAGGTCTCCAAAAGAATTGGTTCTACTTGGCCTAGATTATACAAAGTGATGTTATTTTAAGGTAAACTATTGCAATCTAATGTCCTCTTTTTTTCTTTCGTTTTTTTGTTTTGTTTTGTTTTGTTTTCGAGACAGAGCTTCTCTGTGTAGCCCTGGATGTTCTGGAACTCACTCTGTAGACCAGGCTGGCCTGGAACTCAGAAATCTGCCTGCCTCTGCCTCCCAAGTGCTGGGATTAAAGGCGTGAGTCACCACACTACTAATGTCCTCTTTTTTTTTTTTTTTTTTTTTAGAAAAGACCTCATTCTACAGCTCTGATTGGCCTGGAACTCCTTTGTTAGAAAGGCTAGCCTGGGACTGACAAATACCACATGCTTGTGTACAGAAGGAAAAAAAAATCCCACCTATTGCAGTGGTACGCCTGTAATCAACACTTTGGGAGGTAGAAACAGGAGGATCAGGAGTGCAAGCCAGCATTGGCTACAGGAAACCGGTCCTCAAACAAATGTAGCTCTAGTGGCTTGCTTCTATAGTGGCTAAGCACACATCTTAGAGATGCATGCTCACCAGCTTATCCCAGCAAATAGAGACTCTGTCGTGTCTGATGGGGCTTTTGTGCTTGGGAGCATGAAGGAGGACTGGGGGAAAGAGCTGCTTAATCTGTAACGTACTCATGGGTAAAGTGCTTGTTATACCTATGGAGAAGCCAAACACAGAAGCGGGGATCTCTAACCTCCATGCCGGGGCTACAGAGACAGGTGGATCCCTGGAGCTTGCTAGCCAAGGCAGTCTAGTCAACCAGTGAACTCCGGGCTCCATGAGACCTATAAGTGGGAAATGTCAAGGAAGTCTCAGCTTCCTTTCTGCTGCTGTGCTAGAACATTCTGACCAAAGGCAGCTGAGGGGAGGAGAGGACTGATTTCAGCTCACAGGCCACAGTTGATCCTTAAAGGAAACTCAGCCCAGGAACTCAGCAGGAACTTTTGAAGCAGAAACCAGGAAGGAACCCATGTTCCTTGCTGGGTCACTCAAGCAGAGTAGCCCAGGACCACCTGCCCAGGGAACAACACTAATCGCAATGAGCTGGGCATTCCTGCATCAATCAACAATGGAAACAATTCCTCACAGACATTCTCATGGATCCATATGATCTGGGCAATCCTTCAACTGAGACTAGCTTTTCGGTTGACTGTAGGCTGTGTCAAGTTGAGAGTTGAAGCTGACTAGAACAACACTCAATGTAGCATGTGCACACACTCCCCTGCACATATTCCCATACATATTTGCACATACATGAACACAAAACATACATATGCACACAAAAGAAGAAAGATTCTAAGAGGAATACTGACATCCATGTGGAGACTGTCAAACTGGTAGTTAGAAAGCTTTAGATTTATCTTTGGAGATATTTATTTCTATGGAGATCAATTCCATGGGGGAATGGCTTGCAGTTAATGAAATACAGCAAAGTATTTGTGTGTCTATTAGAAAATAAGAGATCTTGGGGGCTGGAGAGATGGCTTAGTGGTTAAGAGCACTGACTGCTCTTCCAAAGGTTCTGAGTTCAAATCCCAGCAACCACAGGGTGGCTCACAATTATCTATCATGAGAACTGATGCCCTCTTCTGGTGTGTCTGAAGACAGCTATAGTGTACTTACATATAATAAATAAATAAATCTTTTAAAAAAGAGAGAGGAGGGCCGACTAGAGTGAGCGGGGCCCGAGCGAGCGGGGCTGACCGGAACGAGGGAAAAAAAAAGAGAGAGGACTTCGAGAACAGTAGTTCTCAACCTTCCTAATGCTGCGACATTTTCATGCTGGTCCTTATATTGTGCTAATGCCATCCTAAATTAGTTTCATTGCTACTTTATAACTAATTTTGCTACTGTTATGAACCACAATGCAAATATCAATATGCAGGATATCTGGTATGTGACCCCTGTAAAAGGGTCGTTGGATCCCCAGCGGGGTTGAGGCCCACAGGTTGAGAAGTGCTGTTCTGGAGTAGGGACTGAAGCTCAATGGTAGAGTACTTGTTGGCACGAGTAGGGCCCCATCATCACACAAAGAAAATTCTTACCATAGACTCGTATAATGAAATAATATGAAATGAAGTATATAGAACAAACCTGTATAAATTATATTTGCCTCAAGGTAGGAACCTGGAAGCCGGAGCTAGCCAAGAGAGGAAATCCTGAAAGACCTATGGAAACTCGAAGAAGTTCCACTCCCCTTCTCAGTCTCCACTGCAAAGGAACGAACTATCTCTCACATGGAACGCTTCCCTTACCCAGCATTCAAGGTTCTGATAACCCTATGCAAACTATCTCCAGTAAAAGGTCACAGGTTTTCATCATGTCAGTCATACATATGCCAGTATTATGGAGCCAGGTTTCAAATTTGCACGGGGGCGGGGGGGAGAGACAGAGAGAGACACAGGGAGACACACACACAGAGACAGAGACAGAGACAGAGAGCTCCCCAACTTCTGGATAAGATTATGTGAAACATAGAAGACGGACCATCTTAGGGAGCTTGTCAAACTGCAAGGAAAAGTCAGAGGTTTCTGACTTTGTCCTTTATCTCAGAACTATTGAGATAATTAACCATGAAGCTTAAAAAGTAAGCAAGCCGGGCGTGGTGGCGCACGCCTTTAATCCCAGCACTCGGGATGCAGAGGCAGGCGGATTTCTGAGTTCGAGGTCAGCCTGGTCTACAAAGTGAGTTCCAGGACAGCCAGGGCTATACAGAGAAACCCTGTCTTGAAAAACCAAAAAAAAAAAAAAGTAAGCAAATTGCTTCAGATAAAATATAAGTAATGTTAGTCATTCCCTAATTTTGCTTCTTCAAACTATTCACCAGAAATAAGGGCTGCTGAGAAAACTTGTTTTCCTGTTTTTATTACTTTGTATCTAGGAAATTATAAGCAGTGGTTACTTGCCCTTAGAAATCAACTGGGAGCTTTAAAAATAACTCTGATGCCTGGTTCCTCACATTCATCCCATTAAGTAAAAATTTCTAGGGTAGTGTCCAGGCATTAATGTTTTGTTTTTTTTTTTTTTTAAACTCCCCGGGTCAGTCTATGTGAAGTGTTGAGAACTGTGCCTTCTATTGCCTTATACTAATATACTGTGACCAGATTTAAGGTCTTTTTAAGCAACAATTTTTGAGCCTTTTCAACACATCCGCGTCCTGTACAGTCTATGTTGCTGGACTCACTAGTGGCATTTATCCAGATCCCTAAACTTATATTGTCCTTCCATGATCGGTGGGGAAAACACTGACATTCGTTCCGGTCCCTTAAAGTAAACATCTAGTGGGTGTTTGTGGGGAGCGGGGGTGGAAGACTGGCCTCTAAGACACGGAAGAAGGCGGTGCCAGGTGAGGCAACCCGGGTCCTGGGTCAGACCCCGCCTCTGGCTTCGCCAGGCTCCGGAGCCCGGAACCGCTCCCGCAGTGCTTTAAGGCTGCGGAGAGTTACGGACTACATTTCCCACAATGCACCTAGGGGCGGGCTGGGGCTGGCCAAGAGGCTGGAACCGGGCCTTCGCCACAAGAGGCCGGTGAAAGCTGTCTTCCTGCGCCGGTGGCCGGTTAAGGGTCGGCAGGAGAGATCGGTTCCTCCGTTGTGGCCATGTCTGTATCCTCCAGGGGCGGTAGCCCCGCGAAGTTGCACCCTAAGGCCAGGCACTGCTGGACACTTATATCTCCCCAGGGGACTGGCAGAGGGCAGTGACTGGCACCCTCGGTAGGTCCTGTGTTCCCCCAAGAAACAGGTGAGTTCGACTGCCAACCCACGTGGCCTGGGGGCGGCGAGAAGCGGGCAAGCTGTCATCTTTAGAGGGAGGGGCTTGAAAACTAGGGGGGGGGGTGTCCCGGCCATCTATTGCCCCGATAGGGGTACTGCGTCTCTTTGGAGTCCTTTAGCCGGCTGGTCCCAGCTAGGCACTACGAATGAGGCGAGACTCATTCTTTGGCCGGGAGAGCAATGTCCCAAAGGCAGCAGACACCAACCCCCAATTCGGACATATTCGGTCCACAGAGTTCTCTTTAAAAACTACGGAGGATGGTGGAGTGAGGCAGGCAGGTCTGGAAGGGTCTCGGGCTTGAGATTTCGCTCTCACGGGTGCAAGCTAGGCTGCCCTTACATTAGGTGAGCTAACCCTTTCTAGGTAGAGAGTTTGCTTGGGAACTGTGAGCAGCCTTTGTCAGGAATGGGAGTGGCCTCTAGAGGTGACAAGGAGCTAGGCTCGTTGTAGGCAGCCCGCTGAAGCAGCCACATTCACAGTCCCAATTGAGCCCTGACTGTCAGACTTTCTGAGTCGTCCTCCCAGGTGGACCAAAGGGGTCAAGACCAAAAGTGAAGCGCTGTTAGAACAGGAAAACAGATCAAGGTTGTTTGGAGCTAGTAAGGAGGGGCTTTTGCAAGACCCTCCTCTCAGGAGCAATCTGAGGGAGGGAGGCACATTAGAAGGAGGGATAGCACCAGTTTTTTTTGTTTGTTTGTTTGTTTTTGTTTTATTTTGTTCTTGGTGATTTTGTTCATAGGCTCTGCTAGAGGCTTCTAGGAAAAGTTGCATGCCCTAGGGGCACTTAGAGGAATTACCTAAAAAGTGTTCCTGTAGAGACCACTGGGGCTGTTCTCTGACACCTCCCTTGCATAACAGCTTCAGGACCAGCTTTCCAGGAGCACTAGCCGCAGAAATCAAAGTCTATTGGAGGTGGGCTTTATCTGCTCCACTCAACCTTCTTGCCTGAGTGGGTGTGTATCCAGAAAATGGTTCGCTTCACCAGGCCTTCTGGTTGGAACCCCAGACTGACCTTGGAGAGGATAAAAATGCTATATGATCTCACATAAAAGGAGAACTTTTGTGGAAAAAAAAAAAACGCACCAGCTAGCTCTAGACAGCTGGCCTTGCTCCCTTCCCTCCGCAAGCCCTATGCTGGGGACACTCAGAAACACTGGATTTATTTAACACTCAGAAGCACAGAAGGTGTCCTGAAGGAGTGGGTCGTCAGGACGGCGTGGCTGGTGTAGAACTTGTTTGGAGTTTGAAGGCTGAAGTACAAGGCCACAGAGAGGGCATTGTACAGAACTAGGAGGTAGATAATTTGGGAGAGATAGCTAGGAGCAACTGAGAACTGGCAACCTGGTTCTTCAACTGTAGAGAAGGTAAGAACAGCTTGCTTGGTACCCGGGAGGCTGAGGCCATGGCTCTTTGACCTGATGTCCCTGGGGGTGAGGGGGTTTGTCCCTCAAATTAGAGCTCATACTTCCTGAGGTCAGAAGTATGTTTCATCAGGTCATTCCTCAGGCCCTGGTTGACTGAGAAAACTTCCAAAGGATTGATTGGCAGGACAGAGACCACTGGATCTGTGTGTAAACGCAGTCTGAGTGCTAAGAATAACCACAATGTGCTAATAGCTTCAGCTGAGTATATGATATGCCTGCTCTGTATAGCCAGATGACATGTATTATCTCATTTAATCTTCCCACCCCATAAATCTTTAGTGGCTGTTTGCAGCCATTCAGTACCATTTTATGAGTGAGAAAACGGACCAGTAAAACCAGTTCCTCTAACTACAGAGCTGTTTTTCCTGACCACTTGATTACTTCCAAAGACAAGCTGTCTCCACAGGCAAGAGTTTTCTTGCCTGACCCCAGGTACACTTGAACTGGGTGTTCTTCACAGACCTTTCCTTTTCTTTATCCTCCAAAGATATCCTTCAAAGATGTGTTAAATGCTGGTTTAATTCCTCCTGCACGTGTCTAATGAAAAGGAAAGCCCGTGTGTGCAGATATACTGATGAGAGGTGAGGGGGTGAGTCACTGTGCTAGCCGAGGAAGAGATATACTTGACTTAGGGTGTAGGTAGACTGAGGGCAAAGGTCAAGGGAAAAGTTCCGGGTATGCTGGGCTGATGTGGAAAGAGAGAGGGAAGAAAGGGTAGAAAATAAGTTCTGAGAAAGGAAGGAGAAAGGATCAACTGAGGGGTCTCGTGTGCCATTAGGGGAAAGCGACTTTCTTGCTAAGTGAGGTAATGTAGTGAGCAGAGGAAAGGTTTGACCCGACCTACCTTTCAGGGGCTCACCTCGATTACAAAAGCAGACCTGGTGGGACACATTACTACTTGTTAGGAGGTTGTGGCAATAATTTGCTAGGGGGATAATGGTGGCTTAGACCCATCAGATAATCAGGGAAGAGATAAGAAATGGTCAACTATTGAACCCAGTGTGCTGGGTGGTGGTGGCATTCATTCCCCTTTGATCCCAGCACTCAGGAGGCAGAGGCAAGTAAATCTCTTGAGTTCAGAGATCACTTGGTCTACATAGTGAGTGCCATGACAGCCAGAGCTACACAGAGGAACCATGTCTCAAAACAAAATAAAAAAGTAATAGTCAACTATTAGAGATATTTACAACTTTGATGAGTTATTCTGGGAAAGTTGGTCATTCTATCAGGAGCCTCTTATTTTCTCCCTCCCACTATTATTTACTTATTTTTAAGATTTTAGTTTTGAGCCGGGTGTGGTGGCGCACGCCTTTAATTCCAGCCCTGGGGGGGGGGGGGGCGGGCAGAGGCAGGCAGATTTCTGAGTTCAAGGCCAGTCTGGTCTACAAAGTGAGTTCCAGGACAGCCAAGGCTATACAGAGAAACACTGTCTTGAAAAAAAAAAGATTTTAGTTTTATTTATTTTAATTATGTGTGAATGTTGGAGGAGGAAGTGACGCATGTATGTGCAACCTGCAATGTCCAGAAGAGGACACTGGATCCACTGGAGCTGGAGTTCTAGGCATCTGTGAGCTTCCTAACCAGGGTGCTAGATATCA
Organism: Mus minutoides; assembly: GCA_902729485.2. Lineage (NCBI taxonomy): Eukaryota > Metazoa > Chordata > Mammalia > Rodentia > Muridae > Mus > Mus minutoides. The sequence goes on from LR749536.1 coordinate 2,022,700, forward strand.
AACCCAGTCTTCTCTAAGAGGAGTACATACTCTGATCTAAACCACTGAGCCATCTCTCCTGCCCCTATTTTTTTATTTTATTTTTATTTTTATTTATTTATTTATTTTTTTTTTTGGTTTTTTTGAGACAGGGTTTCTCTGTATAGCCCTGGCTGTCCTGGAACTCACTTTGTAGACCAGGCTGGCTTTAAACTCAGAAATCCGCCTGCCTCTGCCTCCCGAGTACTGGGATTAAAGGTGTGCACCACCAGGCCCAGCTGAACTTGTGATCTTCTTGCTCCCATCTCCTAAGAGTTGAGGTCACCCACATCTGTTTTTTTGTGTATGTGAATGTGTGTATATATGTGTATATGGGTGCCTGAGGAGGCCAAAAAAGAGCATTGGGTCCCCTGTGAGCTGGAGTTACAGGTTGTTGTGAGCCCCCCACCCCCACCAACATGGGTCTTGGGAGATGAGCTGTGATCCTCTGCCAAAGCAGCAAATTAATTAATTAATTAATTAATTAAAAAATTCTTTTTTCTTTTTTTTTTTTTTTTGGTTTTTCGATTCAGGGTTTCTCTGTGTAGCCCTGGCTGTCCTGGAACTCACTTTGTAGACCAGGCTGGCCTAGAACTCACAGGCCTGCCTCTGCCTCTTAAATGCTAGGATTAAAGGCGTGGGCTACTACTCCCTTGCCCAACCTTGGTTTTTGAGATAAGGTCTCTTGTTGGTCTGGAACTCATCTTGTTTTGTTTTGTTTTGTTTTGTTTTGTTTTGTTTTGAGACAGGGTTTCTCTGTATAGCCCTGGCTGTCCTGGAACTCACTCTGTAGACCAGGCTGGCCTCGAACTCAGAAATCTGCCTGCCTCTGCCTCCCAAGTGCTGGGACTAAAGGCGTACGCCACCACTGCCCGGCTGGAACTCATCATGTAAGGTTACTTTGGACTTAGTGAGCCCCAGGAATCTTCTCCAGAGTTAAGTTTATGTGGGTGCACCATGCCAAGCTTTTTACAGGAGTTCTTGGGATTCAACTGGGTTCTCATGCTCACAAGGTAAGCATTTAACCACTGGGCTATCTCCCCAGGCATACATACATGATATATAGTGCAGGGTTCAAACCCAGAACCGTATGTGTTATAGGCCAGCACTCCTTCAACTAAATTATATACCTAGCACCCAGTTTTGTTTTTATTGAGACCACGTAGCATTCACTGTAGCTCTGGATGGTCAAAGCCAGGGCTGGTGGTGACACCCTTAAGTTCTGGGACTGTGGCTATGCACCAGCACCACAGCCCCTGGCCACATTATAGTTTATCTTATCTTTCTGGCATCCCAAGCTGCTGCTCCTCTCTCTGGTGTGCTAAGCATGCCCTGGCACCGCGTCATGATTTGAAGATGAAGCTGAGCTTCGGCCTCATCCCCTGCTGCTGGTTTGTTTTGGTCTCCCTGTAGCTCAGACTAACCTTCCTGCATTGGCCTACCAGGTTTGAGATTTTAAGCCTAAGCCATAATGCCTAGTTTTTAAGCTTTTTTAAAAGACAGCATTTCATTCAGACCAAGCTTATATCACACTCACTTTTGTAGTTAAAGATGCTCTTGAATTCCTGACCCCTCTGCTCTCATCGCAAGCATGCACCACCAGTTTAAGTAGAACCTTTGAGCATACTGAGCACTCTACCACCTGAGCCATATTCCTAGATCCCCTGCTCCTCTTATTCCTCTTCCTTCCTCTTCCTCATTATTATTGTTTTTTTGTTTGTTTGTTTTTGTTATTTTGTTTTGTTTTGTTTTTGAGATTCGATATCTCTGTGTAGCCCTGGCTGTCCTGGAACTGACTCTGTAGACCAAGTTGGCCTTGAACTCTGAGATCCACCTGCCTCTGCCTCCTAATACTGAAATCAAAGGCATGTGCCACACTACCCAGCAATGCTCACCTTTTTTTCTTTTTCTTTTCTTTTTTTGAGACAGGGTTCTCCATGTCCAGGCTGGCCTCAAACTCAGAGCTCCACTGCCTTTGTCTCCCAAGTTCTGGGATTAAAGGCATGTGCTGCCACCACCATCTGGCTAGCTGTATTATTTTCAGTGGGAAAATAATGCTAGTAAGTTAGAATATTGTAATATGCTAGTAAGTTAGAATATTGTAATATAAGATGTTTAAAGTATTTCCTCACCAAAGTTATTATTTTCTCTGTGTGTGTGTTCATACTAGAACAAGTCCATATGGAGCCCTCAGAATCATTCTCAAGAAAGATGTTCACCTTCTATGAAACATGGTCTCTCATCAGCCTAGAGCCCACCAGCTAGGCTATTGGCTGGCCAGCAAGGCCCAGGCATCCTCTGTCTCTGCCTCCACAACACTGGAATTATAAGTGGCACCAAAGCCAACACCTTCATGCTGGTTCTGGGGATGGGATTCATGCCTTCTTGTTTGTGGGGCAAGCATTTCACTCACCGAGCCATCTCTGACATACCCTGTTGGTTTGGATTGACTTATTATTATTAATTATAATTATTTTGGTTTCTTTGAGACAGAGTTTCTCTATGTAGCCCTGGCTATTTTGGATCTCAGACCAGGCTGGCTTCAAGTTCAGGATCCTCCTGCTCTGAGTATGCCACCACTGCCTGTCTGGCTTAGTGCTGGGATTAAAGCCACGCGCCACCACGCCCAGCTGTACTTGAACTTTTTTTTTTTTTTTTTTGGTTTTTTCGAGACAGGGTTTCTCTGTATAGCTCTGGCTGTCCTGGAACTCACTTTGTAGACCAGGCTGGCCTCGAACTCAGAAATCCGCCTGCCTCTGCCTCCCGAGTGCTGGGATTAAAGGCGTGCGCCACCACGCCTGGCTGAACTTTTTAAAAACAGGGTTTCACTATGTATTTCAGGCTGGCCTTGTCACTATGTAACCCAGGCTGGTCCAAAACTTTGAACAATCCTTCTGTCTCAGTCTCTCAAATATTGTACTGGCTAACCTGACAGTGTTACTTCCTGCTGGTCCTTTTTATGTATTTTTTAAATGTGTTTTATTTTATTTTATCTGACATATAAAAGTTGTACTTTGTCTTTTTGTGTATATAGGGGCTCATGAGATAGTCCAATGGGTGAAGGTACTTGCTGCCAAAGTTGAGTTTGATCCTTGAACCCCACATGTGAAAAGCCAGGTGCAAAGGTCCCAGTCTGTAATCTCAGCACATCTATGGTGAGACAGGAGGCAGAGACAGGAGAATCGGCAGGAAGCTGTGGGTCAGCCAGCCTGAGCACACTGCCCAGTGACAGAAGCAAGAGGGACTCTGCCTCAAAGTAGTAGGAGAAAACTGGCTCCTGAAAAGTGTCCTTTAACTCTGTGCATGCATTGTGGCACCTGTGTGCCTTTACACACACACACACACACACACACACACACTAAAAAAAAATTAGTTTTATATTTGTTTATTTTGAGACAGGGTTTCTTTGTGTAATAGAGTCCTGACTTCCTGAACTCAGAGATCTGCCTGCCTCTCTTTCTTAAGTACTGGGATTAAAGGTGTATGCCATCACGCCTGGCACACATCTTTAATAATTTTCAATTATTTTAAAGATGTATTTAAGTCCATCACTTGTGTGCCTGGTATCTGAATGGAACTAGAGTTATAGGCCTTTGTGAGCCGCCATGTGGGTGCTGGGAATGGAATTCAGGTCCTCTGGAAAACCAAGTGCGCTTATCTGCTGAGCCATCTTTTTAGGTTCTAAAAAGTTTTAACAATTTTTTTTAATTAATTAATTTATTTATTTAGGTTTTTCGAGACAGGGTTTCTCTGTACAGCCCTGGCTGACCTGGAACTCACTTTGTAGACCAGGCTGGCCTCGAACTCAGAAATCCGCCTGCCTCTGCCTCCCCAGTGCTGGGATTAAAGGTGTGTGCCACCACGCCCAGCTCTTAACTAGGTTTAAAAGAGGATGAAATGTATGGTTTCAAGCTGGATGTGGTGGAGCTCGCCTGTGATCCCCAAACAAAGGCAGGTGCGTTGGAGGCCAGCCTGGTCTATGTAGTGTGTTGGAGGCCGGCCTGGTCTATGTCTCAGGCTCCAGGACAGCCAGAACCACATAAGAACCTGTCTCAAGAAAAAAAAAATTAAAAGCATGTTTTGAAACAAACTAATAACAGCAGCTGACACCGTCATGATGGCAGGAAGATTGAGTGGGAGAGAGAATGAATAACATTTCTCTAGGCTTCCGGTGTTTCCAAGTTTTCTGCGATGAATGTGTGTGTCTTTTTATAAGCAGAAAAGGAATGTGATGGCTGGTAAAGTGTCTACCTACAAGGCCCTTGGTTTCAACTCCCAGGAGAGGGAGAGGGAAAAGGAGAGGGAAGGAGAGAGATCATAGTTTTTAAAACAAGGTTTTACTATGTAGCTGCAGCTAGCTGGTACTCTGGGGAATTCTAACTCGAGTCCCCTGAGTCCTAGGATTATAGGTACCAGACACCACATCTAGAAACAAACAACTTATTATTTTTATAGCGAGTGAGAGAGTCTTCAGAAGCCATCCCCAGGTCATTGACTTAGTGGGGTCCTGGTAAGGAGTGTACTGTACTACCCTCAACCCCACCGACGTCTCCGCCAGAACACCTTACTCCTTTGCTCTCTGTGATGCCCTTCCTTTTTTTTTTTTTTTTTTTTTTGGTTTTGGTTTTTTGAGACAGGGTTTCTCTGTATAGCCCTGGCTGTCCTGGAACTCACTCTGTAGACCAGGCTGGCCTCGAACTCAGAAATCCTCCTGCCTCTGCCTCCCGGGTACTTGGGATTAAAGGCGTGCGCCACCATGCCCGGCAATGCCCTTCTTTTGCCTCATAGGACAGTCCAAAAGATGGCTGCAGACATGCAGAGGAAGAGAAGCAGCGAATGCCCCGAGGGCACACTGACTCCTTCCAATGGCCAAAGTGTGGAAAGAGCTGAGAGCCCCACGCCAGGACTGACCCAGGGAACGGAGCCAGGTATGGGCAGAGACTGGAGGAACAGCCAAGCCTCCAGGGGGAGGTGGGGCTCACAATCTTGTCTTCCTTTCCTTCCTACATGTTGCTCAGTTACTAGTCAGGTATTTGTCATACGCTGAGGACTCTGCAGAAATCAGAGCTCAGTTTATAGCTTTCTTTCTAGCCATTTTCTGTCAAAACAGGCTCTCTTTTCTTATTGATCTTACCTAAAAGTCTATATTTAAAATACCTTTTTTTCTTTTTTGTACAGGGGAGGGAGGTTTGAGATAGGGTTTCTCTGTGTAGCCCTGGCTATCCTGACTATCTCTGTGGACCAGGCTGGCCTGAAACTCACAAAGATCCACCTGCCTCTGCCTCCTGAGCTGGATGTGATGCTGCCCACCTGTGATCCCAGCATGTGGCTGAGGCAGGATTAGTGTGAATTCCTGGCCAACCTGGGCTAGTGAGTGAGTATGAGGCTAGCCACTTACTAAGACCAGATCTCCAAAACAAGGAAACAAAGTAGCGACAGGGTCAAATTCTTGCTAGGCGAGCTTCAGTTCACAGGCAGTAGTCTGAGACTATGGTAGCCCTCCCCCATGGATGGAGAAAGTAAATAAGTCCATGCTCTTGGGGGTTACCATTGGAGTGACTAATAAGTGGTCAGTGTTCCAAAGGAAATCAAAGAGAGAAGAATGATACTGTCTGTGGTTGAGAGCTGACATATGACAAGTACTCGCCCACATGGTGGGGGTTGGGATGGGGGGGCTGGTGATGCCTTCAGGTAAAAAGCCCGTGCAGGGCTCCTGAGCCAAGTGTTAAGTGTGGAGGGGTCCAAAGTGCAGGTCAATAAAGGCCAGTGTGTTTGGAATGGGCCAGGGGTAAGCTGTTCAATGTTAGCAAGAGGTTGGCAGATATCAATTTCCCATGCTGCCATGAGACCTAGGGCTTCTAAGTTGTAGATTAGTATGGTCCATGGCAGACAGGGGAGGAGGAGGTGTAGCTTGGTCCCAAGCAGCAGAGCATCTCCTTGGAGAGTGGGGGGGTGTCTGGTAACAGCTGCCTCTCTAAGCACCAGTACTTTCGGTCTGCAGGTGCTGGGCAGGAGGGTGCAATGTTCGTCCATACACGTTCCTATGAAGACCTGACGGAGTTAGAAGACAGGGAAGCTTCTGGGGACAGCCCCAAAGAGTATGTTGGGAGTCCCCCGCCACTGGCTACAGACATGCGCCAGATTAGCCAGGACTTCAGCGAGCTAAGCACCCAGCTGACCGGTGTGGCCCGGGACCTGCAGGAGGAAATGCTGCCAGGAAGCTCTGAAGACTGGCCGGAGCCCCAGGGCGCAGCTGGACAAGCAGCCACAGAGCCCTCCCAAGAAGGCTCAACTGAAGGGGAGGAGGAGGACGCTACTGAGGCGTGGCGTCTCCACCAGAAGCATGTGTTCGTACTCAGTGAGGCAGGGAAGCCTGTGTATTCTCGATATGGGTCTGAGGAAGCACTTTCCAGCACTATGGGTGTTATGGTTGCCCTGGTGTCCTTCCTGGAGGCAGACAAGAATGCCATCCGCTCCATCCATGCAGGTGAGCCACCTGAGAGGGGTATGGGGAAGGCTCCAGTGGCAGGGCTTGTTCATACCAAGCTTTGGACAGACACACACACACACACACACACACACACACACACACACCTCTAGAAACCTGGGTTGTCTTTGGCTGAGAGACAGGTAGGTAGGATAACAATAGAGGCTTCCTGAGGTGGTGGGGCCGTGGCAAGACAGAAGTTTTGCCATCAGAAAGGATGAAAGCCTCCTGGGGCAGTGACAAAAGAATGAATTAAAACCAAAAAAGCAGTAAATCCCAGATCCTTAGCCCTGATCTTTTGCTAACTGAGTTAGCACTTACTATAACAAAGTGCTTTCTTGAGCTGGGGTCTGGTGATGTGCACATACCCTGTAAATCCCAGCACTTGGGAGGTGGGACAGGAGAACCAGCCTCACCTGCATTAGCCAGTCCCAGGCCAACCTTGGCTACCCGAGCGAGACGCTCTCAGAAAGCAAAAAGATAAAAGAAGGTTGGTTTGTGAAGCAGATGGCAGGGAAGTGGGGTGACTGGCTAAGCATGCCAGTAAGCCCCTTCAGAGCTCCCAGCAAGAAAACCCTGGAAAGTGAAGCTGTGTGCCCACTGGGAAAGCCTATCCGGGAGGGCATCTGGGAGGAGGGCTGAAGCTGACCCCGTCCCCACACCCTCAGATGGCTACAAGGTAGTATTCGTGCGCCGGAGCCCTCTGGTGCTGGTGGCGGTGGCCCGCACGCGGCAGTCGGCCCAGGAGCTGGCGCAGGAGCTACTGTACATCTACTACCAGATCCTGAGCCTTCTTACCGGCGCGCAGCTGAGCCACATCTTCCAGCAGAAGCAGAACTACGACCTGCGGCGCCTGCTCTCGGGCTCGGAGCGAATCACCGATAACCTCCTGCAGCTAATGGCTCGAGACCCCAGTTTCCTGATGGGCGCGGCGCGGTGCCTGCCCTTGGCAGCGGCCGTGCGGGACACGGTGAGTGCCAGCCTGCAGCAGGCACGTGCTCGCAGCCTGGTCTTTTCCATCTTGCTGGCCCATAACCAGCTGGTGGCGCTGGTGCGCCGCAAGGACCAATTCCTGCATCCCATCGACCTGCACCTGCTTTTCAACCTCATTAGCTCCTCCTCCTCCTTCCGTGAGGGCGAGGCTTGGACCCCCGTGTGCCTGCCAAAGTTCAATGCGGCCGGCTTCTTCCACGCACACATCTCTTACCTAGAACCTGACACCGACCTCTGCCTGCTGCTGATCTCCACTGACCGTGAGGACTTCTTTGCAGTCTCTGACTGCCGACGACGCTTCCAGGAACGCCTCCGAAAGCGGGGAACCCATTTGGCCCTGCGAGAGGCGCTGCGCACACCTTACTACAGCGTTGCCCAAGTGGGCATCCCTGACCTTCGCCACTTCCTCTATAAATCAAAGAGCTCAGGACTCTTCACCAGGTGAGAGGAGGCTTCAGGGAGACAAGGATGCAGAGATGGGGGAGGCTGGTTGGTCCTGAGACCTGAGACGCAACCCCGAATCGGACCACTCCTTTGAGAGTGTACCAATATGCTGGGGACCATTTACTCTGGCATCTCTTGATGGGCACACACCTCTCTTACTTCAGTACTCATAAGACCTGGAACAACTTGGGAAAGAGGCTGGAATACAGGGTTTCCCACGCCCTTTGCCCTGTAGCAGCTCTGCTTTTGAGGTAATTTTGGTCCAGGCCAGGATGCAGAACTGACCCCCCCACCAACTCCCACACCAATAAAGGAGCTGGCCAGATGTGTCAAAGTCTGGCCTCCCTTCCTGTTCCTTCCATTTTGGGCTCAGGTTTTCCAGCTTGCCTTGCTCCACTCTAGACTTGCTACTCTGTTAGATACCAAAACTCAGAAACAGCCTTTCCAAGGAAGGGTCACCGTGAGCCTGGCAAGGGGGCAGGCCTCCCTTCTGAGCTGGGTTGTCTTCTGTATCCAGAAGACAATCTCTTCCTGTAGGGGCACACCTGGAGAACACCCTGTCCAGAGATAGATATTTCTAGATCTCCAGAGAAGACAGTGAAAGGCCTTCCTTTGTGAACCCACTTCTCCGTTTGCAGTCCTGAGATTGAGGCCCCATATTCCAGTGAGGAGGAACAGGAGCGTCTGTTGGGCCTCTACCAGTACCTGCACAGCCGTGCCCACAATGCCTCTCGCCCACTCAAGACCATCTACTACACAGGCCCCAATGAGAACCTCCTAGCCTGGGTAAGGTGGCCCTAGAGGAACTGGTCTTTATGCAGACCTTGGGAAGATGCCACAGGGGCATACCGATCCTAGATGATGACCCTTTGCCCCTCCTCCAGGTGACAGGTGCCTTTGAGCTCTACATGTGCTACAGTCCACTGGGGACCAAGGCATCAGCTGTCAGCGCCATCCATAAGCTGATGCGCTGGATCCGTAAAGAGGAAGACCGTCTCTTCATCCTCACGCCCCTCACCTATTGATGGAGGTGGGAAGGCACACTGGGCAGGGGAAGCCATGGGAGCCTCCAGGGGAGGCTGGCTTCCCCTGCCCAGCCGGCAGGCAGGGACTGTGTGGGCTGGTGCGGGCATTAAAGTGCATTGAAAAAAACACGTGTGTTGCCCTTTGCCATTGGTTCTTTGTTCTATTTTGTTGGTGGTTTGTTTGTTTGTTTGTTGTTTTTTTTCTTTTTAAGATTCATTTTATTTATTTGAGTACACTGTAGCTGTTTCCGGACACACCAGAAGAGGGCATTAGATCCCTTTGCAGATGGTTGTGAGCCACCATGTGGTTGCTGGGGATTGAACTCAGGACCTCTGGAAGAGCAGACAGTGCTCTTAACCACTGAGTGATCTCTCCAGCCCGTTTTGTTGGTTTGAGACAGGCTTTCTCCATGTAACATTGGCTGTTGGAACTCACTATGTCCAGGCTGTCCTCTAGTCCACAGAGACCCTGCCTGTGCCTCCTGCATGCTAGGAATTAAGGTGTGAGCCAGCACTCCCAGCCTTGCCACTGGCCCTTCCCAACCACTCTCATATAGACACGGTCCTCTTCCTGCCTCTTCACACTCCTAGTTCATGGATGCACATGCTCATTTGAGCCCCTCTTCTCCCACCCTTTTGCCAGCATCAAGACACTCGCAGCTGGGTGTGATTGCGCACTCCTTTAATCCCAGCACTCGGGAGGCAGAGGCAGGCGGATTTCTGAGTTCGAGGCCAACCTGGTCTACAGAGTGAGTTCCAGGACAGCCAGGGCTACACAGCGAAACCCTGACTTGAGAAAAAAAAAAAAGACACTCACGTGTGGAGAAAAAAAAAAAAGACACTCACGTGTGGAATTGGATTCTAGTTTGGGGCCAATTTGGTTTCACCAAAGTCTTGCCATGTGTAAAGGTTTGTAAGAACACTGCTGTCTTTCCCCTGTCTACCTCCATCTTTCCATACTCCGTCCTCCCAGTGTGAGTCACTCCTTTACTCCTTGGTGGAGCCTAGGACAGTGCAGTCACCAGCACGCTGGTTGTGGCTCTGGTTAATGGACTGCTGTAGGGAAGGCCAGGCTGAGTAAGACAAGCAGAGATGACCTGGGCTGAGTTCTGGGTAGGAGCCCTGGGCAAGACAACCCAGTGTTGAGTATGATTGGATTCCGTGTCTATTCTCCCTATAGCCACGGGCCTCTGGGAACCATGCTTAGGACTTCCCATGAAGAGCTGTCTGCCTTCGTTCCTGTATCGCAGCCAGCCAGTTCATCAGCACAGCACCCCAAGAAAGAAGCAAAAGAAACCATTCACTCCACCATAAGACCTTTGGGCAAGCCAGGGCATAGTATGGAAGGCCTCCAACTTGCTCCTGGGGAGTTCTGGTCCTGCTACAACCTAACTAGCATTGATTAGAGAAGCAGAAAGCCTAACTAGAGATAAGAGTGCCCAATCAATGTGGTCTTTCTGGCTGTGAGAACCACCTCCCTGCAGTCTCAGAGAGTAGGGCGTGTCACCCGAGATCGTGTATGCACGGGCCACGTTAAGGATGCACTGCGGCACCTGTGCTTACTTTGCAGTAGAATCGCTGTTTCTGGCTTCAGCCTAGATTGTGTGAGAATTAGCATGGCAGCAGGCCTCCTTTCTGGGCTCTTAAGATCCTCAGAAGTACTCACTGTACACCTGCTCCGGGTCTCCTTCCTAGCTATTGGATGCTTTTCTTTTCTTTCTCTCTTTCTCTCTTTCTCTCTTTCTCTCTTTCTCTCTTTCTTTCTTTCTTTCTTTCTTTCTTTCTTTCTTTCTTTCTTTCTTTCTTTCTTTTTTTTTCCGAGACAGGGTTTCTCTGTATAGCCCTGGCTGTCCTGGAACTCACTCTGTAGACCAGGCTGGGATTGGATGCTTCTCTTGACCAGGGATTTCAGATCAACCCTTTGGGACCAGGGGCATGCAAAGACAGACATCCTTGGATGTTCAGGTCATCAGTTAGCCCCTAAGTGCTCTGGTAGCCACTCTAGCACAGCTCAGCTTCTATAGTTCAGCATTGATTCTGATCAGGAATAAGGAAAGAGGGTCAGAGATAAGCATGTGTACCCTAGGACAGTAGCTATCTAGAAGTTCAGGGTTTACCTATTTGGAGCTCAGGGATGATATGACAGGCAAGTAAAGGATGTATTCCTAACAGAGGCACCCACATTTGGAAAGAACCTGATATAACTGTTCTGCAGTGAAACTGGCAGAGTCCACAAGTCCAGGGATTTTCAACCTCTGGATCAAATTACAGCAGGCAAGTCACTTAGGGCTGCAATTTGATGTGGCCACACTCTAGTAAGAGAGAAACCCACTAATGTGATTTCTGGGCTGGGAAAAGAAACTTGTCCTGCCGGGCGGTGGTGGCACACGCCTTTAATCCCAGCACTCAGGAGGCAGAGGCAGGAGGATTTCTGAGTTCGAGGCCAGCCTGGTCTACAAAGTGAGTTCCAGGACAGCCAGAGCTATACAGAGAAACTCTGTCAAAAAAAAAAAAAAAAAAAAAAACGAAACCCAAAAAGAAAAGAAAGAAAGAAGAAAGAAACTGGTCCTAACCTTCTGAGGTGTTCAGAGAGGTCTGAGCCCATGGAAGGCAAAGTGGCTAGCATCCCTTAGTGGTGAGCAGAGGCCAGAGTAGTTTAAGCCCTAAGCTAGCAATAGGCCAAACCCAGTGAGCTGACCTTATGGTAGTGAAGGGCCTCATGGCTACCTTCAAGGTCCTGCAGGACACACAGATGAAAAATAACAAAGGGGTTCACCTGTGGGCACCACAGTTGAGAAAACTACCCCCAGTGGGGCTTTGTCTTGGGGGGTGCAGTCACCATCATGGCCACATGGTGACAGCAGAGAACCAACTAATGGCTGCCCCACCTCCAAGTGGTTTGGGCAGAGCCATCCAAATGTATGAAGTCTGCCCCCAGTGCCTCACAATCTCTGGAGGCAAGACAACATTCACAAGAGCCCCTGTCTGGATGCTGTGTGGAGAGTATTTCAGTTGTCTCTGCATGACTATCTTTAGACATGTTGACCGTGGAATACTGGAGGGGTGCCATGTTTTGCTTTGTGTTACTTATTTATTTCTGAGCTGGACAGTCCTACCCTGAGGATGGAGGAAGAACACAAACTGTGTTGGGAGTGTGTATTAAGCCCAAGCTCTTGGTGGCCCATGAGATGCATCTTCCTCAGGCTGGATATAAAAGGTCTTCTTTTTTTTTTTTTTTTTTTAATAATCATTTTTTTTTTTAAAGATTTATTTTATTTATTATATGTAAGTACACTGTAGCTGTCTTCAGGCATTCCAGAAGAGGGCGCCAGATCTCATTAAGGATGGTTGTGAGCCACCATGTGGTTGCTGGGATTTGAACTTATCACCTTCGGAAGAGCAGTCAGGTGCTCTTACCCGCTGAGCCATCTCACCAGCCCCAAAGGTCTTCTTTTATACAATACAGAGATTAGCATGTCCCTTGTGCAAGGGTGACTCACAGATCTGTGAAGGGTTCCATATTTTTCGATGACTTTAATTAATGCTCAAAAAAAAAAGTTAGGGTTGAAGAGATGGCTTGGTGCTTAAGAACACTGACTGATCTTCCAGAGGTCCTGAGTTCAATTCCCAGCAACCACCTTGTGGCTCAAACCATCTGTAATGGGGATCTGATGCCCTCTTCTGGTGTGTCTGATGATAGCAACAGTATACTCAGATACATGAAATAAATAAATCAGAAGAAGGAGAAGGAGAAAGAGAAAGAGGAGAAGCAGCAGCAGCAGTTAGGCATGGTGGCACATATGCCCAGTACTTAGTCCTAGTACTTGGAAGGCTAAAAGGCTGAAGCAGGTGGATCTCTGAGTTTGAGGGCAGTCTGGTCTACAGAGTGAACTCCAAGACAGCCAGGAAAAACCTGTTTTGCCCAGAGAAACCCTGTCTCTATGTAACAAAACAAGACAAAAAAGGCATCCTAGGATAATACCATCTCAACTATGAAAGGATGAAGGGATAAAGCACTCGCTAAGGCTATGTTAGAAAGGGGAAGCAGGCAGTGAAGTTTGTCCTGGGCGTGGAGTAGAAAAGGTAGAATTCCCCAGGCTGGGCTCCTCCCTCCCCAGGCCGGGCTCCTCCCTCCCCAGGTCTCTTATCCTCTGCCACCGGGGGACTCACAACTGCCTATGACCACCCTGTGAGGAACCCTCAAGAGCCCAGGTTCTCGGGACTAAGGAAGCTGCCCAGCTAAGAATACCTCTTCCTGCTCCATTACCCTGAGGTATTGAGAAAGACCTCTTACCAAGAGACAGCTGCTGAGTCCCGGGAAAGAGAGGTGGCAAAGCAGAATGAGCTTCATTCACTCACCCATCCTGCAAAGAGGACTCTGGATTCCAACCAACTATAACTACATTCGTGTTTCAGAGACATTGGGTCCTCAAAGCAAGGCTTGGTGCGGACCAGAGGTGCCCCGGAAGTCAAAGACCATACCTCTCCCATACCGGGGTATTGGAGGAGAGGTATTTACAGCCGTCACTCTTCCCTTCTGTCCCATATATGCCTTCTCATGCTGAGGCCACAGTGACAGGATCCGAGCCAGAGGGCTAGGTCTTCACAGAAGTTATCTCCTCTACTACCACCCAGGGCGGGTCAGACTCCAATAACCCTTATGTGTCTTGGCAGACAGGACACAACATACCTTTCTCTGACACTTCTCAAAATAGGCACATGGAGAGATGGTCTCTGACCACACAAGGTATGTTCCATGTATTCCTTTCTGCAGCGCTCCCACCCCTGCATCATTCTGTCCAGTGCATTCCTGGTCTCCATTCCTCACTCACATGGTGAACTGGTACTTGACAGTGTTCCTATGAAAGAGGGCCATGGGGAGAGAGGAGCCAGATTGTTCTGAACCATTCTAACCTCAACCAGGTGGGTTGTGGGGATATAGGATGGTTCAGGAATACTCCTTCCCAGGTCACAACAACAGCCATCTCACAGCTGGAAAGAGTCAGACAGAGCTGGAAAGAAAGCAGGGCCTTCGACAGGGCTCCGCCCGTAGCCCCGCCCCCAGCCCTGCCGCACCCACGGGGCCCACCTCCCTTCGACTTTGATCCAAGTAGCTGTAGCAGCGGCAGCTAGAAGCAGCAGCTGGGGCCCCTGGTGAGGTGATCGTGCCATTGCCGTGTCCGTGGGTCCACAGCCAGGTGCTCAGACCACAAGCCAGAGAGAAAGGTTGGGTTTGCCAGGGACCAGGGCAGGGGGTCAGCTGCCCAGGAGCTTTCAGTACCGTTGCTGGTCTCTGCTCGGACCCTGAGTCTGGTTCGGTCAAGTCCTGGACCTTTTGGGATTCCCAAGAGGCCCCACCCAGCTCAATGGGGCTGCTTCTGCCGCTGCTACACTCCTCTCTTCTGCTGATGCTTCTTTTGCGGCTGTCGGCGGCGTCCACCAACCTGAACTGGCAGTGCCCACGAATACCCTACGCAGCCTCCCGAGACTTCAGTGTTAAGTATGTGGTCCCCAGCTTCTCCGCGGGGGGCCGGGTACAGGCCATCGCAGCCTACGAGGACAGTACAAATAGTGCGGTGTTTGTGGCCACACGCAATCACCTGTACGTGCTTGGGCCTGACCTGCAGTTTATAGAGAACCTGACCACTGGCCCTATCGGGGACCCTGGCTGCCAGACTTGTGCGAGCTGTGGTCCAGGCCCTCATGGACCACCAAAGGACACAGACACACTGGTGCTAGTGATGGAGCCGGGTTTGCCAGCCCTGGTTAGCTGTGGCTCAACCCTACAGGGCCGCTGCTTCCTGCATGAGCTGGAGCCTCGGGGGAAAGCCCTGCACTTAGCAGCTCCAGCCTGCCTCTTCTCAGCAATCAATAACAAGCCTGAGGCCTGCACGGACTGTGTGGCTAGCCCCCTGGGCACTCGTGTGACTGTGGTGGAGCAGGGGCATGCTTCCTACTTCTATGTGGCATCTTCGCTAGACCCAGTGTTGGCCGCTAGCTTTAGCCCCCGCTCAGTGTCCATCCGTCGTCTAAAGTCTGATATTTCTGGATTCCAACCAGGTTTTCCGTCACTGTCGGTGCTGCCCAAATATTTGGCCTCCTACCTCATCAAATATGTGTACAGCTTCCACTCGGGGGATTTTGTCTACTTTCTGACTGTTCAGCCCATCAGTGTCACAAGTCCTCCCAGTGCCTTGCAAACACGTCTGGTCCGGCTCAATGCTGTAGAGCCAGAGATTGGTGACTACCGGGAGCTGGTCTTGGACTGTCATTTTGCACCTAAACGCCGGCGACGAGCCCCGGAGAGCACACAGCCCTACCCTGTGCTTCAGGCAGCCCACTCTGCTCCAGTGGATGCCAAACTGGCTGTGGAGCTGAGCATTTCAGAGGGCCAGGAAGTGCTTTTTGGGGTCTTTGTGCCCGTCAAGGATGGCATGGGTCCCAACTCTGTTGTATGTGCCTTCCCCATTTACCACCTGAACATCATGATTGAAGAGGGTGTCGAATATTGCTGTCACTCTTCAAATTCTTCTTCCCTGTGGTCGAGAGGCCTTGAGTTCTTCCAGACGCCCAGTTTTTGTCCTAATCCGGTGAGCAGAAAGAGCGGGCCCCTGACCTGTGAGTACCCTGTGGAGCTGAATACAGGCCATTTCCTTGCTATCTATGAAAGGGCCTGGGTGGGGAAAGGCGGTGGGGTAAGACACACAAATTATCAGCCATGTCCCGGAAGGTCATCCAGCATGAGGCTGTCATCCTTCCTGCCATCTGATTCTTTAAGATAGCTTCCAGGGTTGTGTGAGGAGGGGCTTACGTCATAGTTACCCCTGCCAGCACAACTTCCAAATTTCCCTCCAAACTGTCCAGTTCCTAGACCCTCAGGGACACCGAGAAAAATATAGACAGAGGCAAAAATGCAGGGGCGGATCCTCACAACGGTCCACAGCGGCTTGCCAACAGTTTTACTTTCCTGGGAAGGCACTGTTTTGCTCTGCTTTTCAAAGAGGGGTGGTTGGCAGGGCTGCCAGAGAACTCCTCCCTGCCCCACCCCCCACTCCGTCAGGTTCCAGGGAACCCTGGAAGTCTGGGAGTTTGTTGGGGAGCCCGTATGATCTGTGATCTTCTAACCCATTCTCCACACTGTCGTTACGGGAA
Organism: Mus minutoides; assembly: GCA_902729485.2. Taxonomy (NCBI): domain Eukaryota; kingdom Metazoa; phylum Chordata; class Mammalia; order Rodentia; family Muridae; genus Mus; species Mus minutoides. The sequence goes on from LR749536.1 coordinate 2,038,819, forward strand.
AAATCTGGGACAAAGTGGAAAGGCAGTTTTAGCTCCGCTCTAGAAAGTTCTGGGAAGCCTCACCCCAGTCTTGTGCAAGCAATGATAAGCAATTGAGGAAGGATGAATAAAGGCGTGGGAGGGGATGGTTTCCATTGGACATTTTTGTCACTGTAGCCAAGGCCCTGACCCAGGTAGGAGGTCTCACAGTTGGTATTATGGCACATCAGGGAAGAACAGAAGAAACAGGAAACACAATGTCTTTAAAATGCTACTGAGTGGCTAGGGGCTTAACTTAGAGGTAACCTCCTTGAAGCCGTTCAGATAGTCTCACCTAAGACTTTTGAGAGGTTAGTGGGGGATATTGAATGGAGCATTGGATGAGTGGCCTTCCATCAATCCCGCTCACAGGCCCATTCTTGGAGGCTCTGGCCACCCAGTGCGCTTGCTCTACTGTGACAATTTTTTTTTTTTTTTTTTTTTTTTTTTTTTTTTTTTTTTTTTTTTTTTGCCTCTCACCCCCAACTCCCCTATTGGCCATATTAGGAACTGAGGGTTGAATCTGGGGCCTCCCACCTGCTAGTCAAATGCTCTACCACCACCTAGCTAGAGCCCCAGCCCCTCTCCTCTCCCCACTCTCCTCTCCCCACTCTCCTCTCCCCACTCTCCTCTCCCCACTCTCCTCTCCCCACTCTCCTCTCCCCACTCTCCTCTCCCCACTCTCCTCTCCCCACTCTCCTCTCCCCACTCTCCTCTCCCCACTCTCCTCTCCCCACTCTCCTCTCCCTTGATAATTTTAATTTTGAAACAGTCTCACTAAAGTTGCCCAGGCTGGCCTTGGACTCATTCTCTAAGCCTAATCCATTCTTAAACTTGTAATCCTCCTGCTTCAGCCTCTGGAGGAGGTGGGAAGGGGAGTTCTTGGGCCTGTGCTGCAGGCCTGGCCGTGGCTGTGATACTATAGTTTTAAAGATATAGTTTTGACAACCTCATTTCTAGCTTCTGTTAGTGGAGGTGTGAAATTTACAGCCGGTGTTGCAGTCAAAAGTCATTTTTCTTTTTTTTTTTTTTTTTTGTTGTTGTTGTTGTTTTTCGAGACAGGGTTTCTCTGTGTAGCCCTGGCTGGCCTCGAACTCAGAGATCTGCCTGCCTCTGCCTCCCAAGTGCTGGGATTAAAGGTGTGCGCCACCACGCCCGGCAAAAGTCATTTTTCTTTATTTCAAACCTGAAGACCAAACCCAGGGCCTCACACATACTAAGCTTCTACCACAAGTTATATCTTCAGCCTTTTTTGTTTGTTTGTTTGTTGGTTGGTTGGTTAGTTTTTGAGACAGGATTTGCTATATAGCCAAAGCTAGCCTTGAGAACATTGTGTAGTTCAGGTTGGCCTTGAATTCAATATTTCCCTGCTTCCATCTCTCAAATGCTGGTATTACAGGCATGCACCACCAGGCCTGGGGCTTATTTTTTGTTTTCATTTCGAGAGATTAAATTCATGGTCTTGAACATATAAATGTTCTCCTGCTGAGCAACACCCCCAGCCTTGGAGTGTGGTGTGTGTGTGTGTGTGTGTGTGTGTGTGTGTGTGTGTGTGTGGTGGGGGACATCTTTAGCCCATGTCCCTCAGCTGAGTATATTTAGGTTGAGAAGTCCTATGAGCAAGAATGTTTGGTCTGAACCTAGACAGGAAGTCAGAACCTCTCCCAGCGTAACTAGTGCTGAGTGGATCAGCACTGCATCGTGCCAGGCACCCGGAGAACTAATCTTGGGCTCTGCCTTTGCGCTCTAGGCATGGAGGTATGCCAAGTCTCTGAAGATATGTAAATCAGTGTTCATCCAATGAGTTCAAGTATGACACCCTGCTAGTACCAGCCTCTATGCGTACTCAGAATGGTTGACCCTAAAGACTGGTGCCTGGCTACGTGGATTCAAATTGAGAGTGGGCCGTGTAAGAGGAAGGGGACACTGAAAGCGAGTGTTTTCAGGGATAGGCACCTTTGTCAATCCTAGGACACAGATCGAAGACCCCAGGGTGTCGGGCGGGGCAAGCAAGCAGCAGCCTGTGCTTACCTGAGCCGCTGCCTCCTTAACGCCAGAGCCCCACCTGTGCCTGAGTCACAGCGAAAACAGCTGGCAAGCTTCCGGCTAGGGCTAGGCCCCTTTCCTTCTCAAGTTGTGACAAGGTCCCAGTCCCCACCCAAGCAGGATATAGACCCAGATCCGGCGAGGTGTCTCGACCCAACACTGCTTCCTCTTGCCCCTCCCCACCCCAGGTGCTACCTGAAGGAGGTTCTGAACACCTAGGCCTCTCCTGACCCTTCTTGCTTCTCTAACCCAGCCCCAGCATCTTAAACACATACACTGGCTTCCTACTGTCCTAGGACCATTTATGGTTCTGTCCTAAGGATGTAAGTAAGCCCCCAACACTCCTGGCTAAAAGCCAGGGAGAGGTTTGTGTCCTGCAAACTTCCGAGGCTTAGCTTGCCCGCTCAAGGTCAGAGGGCCTTGTATTCTTTTTTTTTTTTTGTACCTGAGGGAGGTATAGGTAACTGTAGGACCTATGGAGTCCCAGGGAAAGGAACCTTGTTGCCAACCTTGGGAAGCCACCTAACCTCAGAGTTCAGTCCTCTCTACACAAGTAGGGAAACTGACGTTCAGGAGGGACGTTGGCTAAGATGCACGCACAGAGGCAGAGTGGAGCCAGCAGGGGCTGGGAGAGTACCCTGGATCCTGAAGGGTTCATGAGGCCTTGGATAAATGAATGAATGTGTGGGTGGGTTGGGTCTACGAGATTTCATAACGGGTCACCAGACTGGACAGAGCAAGGCAAGGCATGAAGTAAGGGGTCTGGCTTTCTAGACTGGGCCTCCTTTCTTCCCTGCCATTGCTATCTCCAGGAGCCTCCGGGCATGGTGGTAGTAGACGAGGGGCAGGCTCTGAGCCTCCTCTAGTCAAGCACGGTGAGGGTTGCAGTTTGGGATTGCTGATAAACTAACAAAAGCCCCCAAGAGTCACTGCCCAGGCCTGGCCCCGACTCTCCTCCCTGCCTTTGCCTTTGCCTTTGCCCCAGCCTGGTGGAGAGGCCTCTGGCCCCAGCTCCCGTTGTCACTACTTCCCTTTGATGGTCCATACTAGCCTCCCCCGTGTGGACCTCTTCAATGGACTCTTAGGATCAGTGAAGGTCACCGCGCTGCATGTGACACGCCTTGGCAACGTTACAGTGGCCCACATGGGCACTGTGGATGGGCGTGTCCTACAGGTAGATCCTTTACCCCACAGCCATCTGGTCCCGTATTCCTGTCCCCTGCCCCTGCTATTATTTTTTTCTCATAGCTGACCTGTCACAGGTGGAGATAGACAGGTCACTCAGCTACCTGCTGTATGTGTCCAACTTCTCCCTGGGCAGCAGCGGACAGCCTGTCCACCGGGATGTCAGCCGCCTCGGGAATGACCTACTCTTTGCCTCTGGGGACCAGGTGAGGTGTGCGGGGTCAGAACTTAGGGTTCGGGGTAATGGGAGCCCAGAGAGGCATTGGTAGGAAGATCTTACCTCTCCAATCTACAAAGGAACCAGGAGGACCAACAGTTCCCATCTTTAGCCATCCCTGACCTACCCGTTTGTCACCCTAAGGTCTTCAAGGTGCCCATCCAGGGCCCTGGATGTCGTCACTTCCTCACTTGTTGGCGTTGCCTGAGAGCACAGCGCTTCATGGGATGTGGCTGGTGTGGGGACCGGTGTGGCCGGCAGAAGGAGTGTCCTGGCTCCTGGCAACAGGACCACTGTCCGCCTGAGATCAGTGAGGTACAGCTTCCCCCGAGCAGGGCACAGTAACCATGGGGCAAGTGGGTCATGGGGGTTGGGGAGGGACAAGCAGGTTGCGGTGTGTGGGGGGGTGAGTGTCAAAAAGTCCTGACCACGATCTTCCTTGGGGCATCCTTGTCAGAGGGGATGACACATGGGAAACTCGGGTGTTAGGAAAAATTTGATAAGGACTAGCAGATGACTCAGAAAGGCCAGAGTGTGAGATGCACAAGGCCTATGGCGTGGGACTCTTGGTGAGGCAGGTGGGGCCGAGAGAGTGCAACCTCACACAAGACCCTGAGGCTCTTCTCTCCCTTTTCAGTTCTATCCTCACAGCGGGCCTCTAAGGGGCACTACAAGGCTCACCCTATGTGGCTCCAACTTCTACCTGCGACCCGAGGATGTAGTACCTGAGGGAAAACATCAGATCACCGTGGGCCAAAGTCCCTGCCGACTGCTGCCTAAGGACTCTTCAAGCCCTAGGTATAACACGGTCTTTGCCTTCCCTACCCCTGATGAGTGACCAAGCAGCCCCTCATCTGTGAGACCCAGTTCTGTGAAGGATATGGGACAAGCTATAATGACTCTGGCTTCTTGTCCTGAAATGTCTCTGTCCCTTTTTGAGCCTGTGTGTGCTCTACTTGTCTGTTTAGCTGTGGACTAGACAAGGTTAGCCCACTCAATCCTGTCCCACTCAATCCTGCCTGCCTTCAGGAGAGGGCATGGGTGGAGATGCTACTCTGAGATTCAGAGAAGCCTCATGACTTATGGCAGACGCATAGCCAGCCCTACATGATTCCCAACATGGTGCCCTTCCTGGTCTCCCAGGCCAGGGTCCCACAAGGAATTCATACAGGAACTTGAATGTGAGCTGGAGCCCCTGGTCACCCAGGCAGTGGGAACTACAAACATCAGCCTTGTCATCACTGACATGCCAGTGGGCAAGCACTTCCAAGTGGAAGGCATCTCTGTACAGGAAGGCTTCTCTTTCATGGTGAGGCCACAGTGCCCGGTCTTTACCCTTGGACCGTGGGTGGTACAAGAAGGGTGGGCTTGGAATGAATGGTTTGTTTCAGCTGAGCCATTTCCACATCCTCTCAGGAGCCAGTGCTGACATCAATAAAACCCGACTTTGGCCCACGGGCTGGGGGTACTTATCTCACCCTTGAAGGCCAGAGCCTGTCTGTTGGCACCAGCCGAGCTGTGCTGGTCAATGGAACTCAGTGCCGGCTGGAACAGTAAGTGTTATCAGGTAAACTTATGGGAAGCCACAGGACCCTACCTTTGGGAGACTTCAACTGGTGTCTGTGTCCTGAGGTGGCCCTCCTGGCTGCTGCCTTAAAGTCACCTCAAGTCTCAGGTATAACACAGTCCCTATCTTCCCTGTCCCCAATGGAGACAACCAAGCAACCCCTCCCTCGTGAGACTCTTTCCCACCCAAGGAGCCTCACCAGGTAGGTACTTAGTTACTGCCAGTGTGCAGAGAAGAGAGTCAGTCATATGGTTAATGCAAGGATCAGTACCAAGAGGGATCTGCTGTCCCCTCCAGCCCAGAGACAAGAGAGCCCACCAAAGAGACCACTGTCTCCGGCCAAGGATACAGGAACTTGTTATCTCCCTGCCTTCTTGAAGGTCTTTCTGGGAGCCTCCTATCTCCAGTCCGTGGAGTGTAGATGGATGGCAAGGACAGCCAGCAGAGAAGTGGAAGGAATTAGTAAGCCCTGGAGGAGGTAAACCTTAGAAGGTGTCCCTGTGTCCAATCCCTCCTTCCTGCAGGGTCAGTGAGGAGCAGATCTTATGTGTCACGCCTCCTGGAGCTGGCACGGCCGGGGTCCCCCTTCATCTGCAGATCGGGGGTGCCGAGGTGCCTGTTTCCTGGACCTTTCACTACAAGGAAGACCCTATTGTGTTAGACATCAGTCCCAAGTGTGGCTACAGGTAAGTTCCACCTCTCTGACTACTTTGGCCTACAGGACATGAGAGCACCAGCTCCCTGAGTCCTCTAAACCCACCATCCTACCCTTTCCCACAGTGGCTCCCACGTCATGATCCACGGCCAGCATCTGACTTCAGCATGGCACCTCACGCTATCATTCCATGATGGACAAAGTATAGTGGAGAGCAGGGTGAGCAGAGTGGGTGACGACCAGGAGGGAGGAAAGCTGGACCAGTCCCCTGATGTCCAACTTCACCTCGCCCTGGGCTGAAGAGACCAGAGCAGCCAGGGGTTGGCCATTGGCCTAAGTGCTTTCCCGTGGGTCTCAGCAGTGTGCGAGGCAGTTTGTGGAACAGCAGCAGCGTCGGTGTCGCCTGCCTGAATATGTGGTCCGAAACCCTCAGGGGTGGGCAGCAGGGAATCTGAGCGTCTGGGGCGATGGAGCAGCTGGCTTCACGCTGCCTGGTTTTCGCTTCCTGCCCCCACCCAGTCCACTTAGAGCTGGCCTCGTCCAGCTGAAACCTGAAGAGCGTTCAGTTAAAGTTGAGGTGGGTTTAAAGTTTAGGGGAGGGACAGTGGGAGATGAGGAGGCAGAGCCTAGCCTCTGGCTGATCCGTCTGTCTGTCCGTCGTGTCCTGGCAGTATCCTGGGCTGGGTGCTGTGGCAGACTGCGTGACTGTGAACACGACCGTGGGTGGTGAGGTCTGCCAACATGAGCTCCGGGGGGATGTGGTGATCTGCCCCCTGCCGTCTTCCCTGCAACTTGGCAAGGATGGTGTCCCATTGCAGGTAGGTGACACAGCTGGCCCTCTCAGGAAACCGTGAGCTGAGGGGTCTGCAGTCTGCGTTTAACTGCCATCTGCTTTCAGGTCTGTGTAGACGGTGGGTGTCACATCCTGAGCCAAGTGGTTCCATCAGGCCCAGGCAGGGCCTCACAGAGAATACTCCTTATTGCTCTTCTGGTCTTGATCCTGCTTGTGGCTGCTCTGGCCGTTGCCCTGATCTTTAACTCTCGAAGACGGAGAAAGCAGCTAGGTGAGGCTCCTTACATCCATCTAGACTAAGCCTAATAGTAGACTTCCCCCCAGAACAGCAGCATCTTCAATCTCCAGACTGGGGGTGGGGGGGTCTCCCACTTGGTCCCTGGGAGCTTGGCAAGGCGCAGCACCATGGGCTGTCTTTCCACAGTTCTTGCTCCCAATCTGGATGACCCAGCATCTTTGGATCCGTCCCCCAGAGCCATGCCCCTGTCTATATTCTGCTGTGGCTCTGACTACAGAAGTGTCCTTGGTGAGATGGGGGAGGCAGTAGGAGCCAGGGTTTGCCTTTCCCCACAGGTGCTCACTCCCCCTCCCCAACAACACTCTCTGACATCAATGATACAGCTTCCGGGGCTCCGAACCATGAAGAATCATCAGAGAGTAGGGATGGGACAAGTGTCCCACTGCTGCGGACAGAGTCTATCCGGCTCCAGGATCTGGACAGGACGCTCCTAGCCGAGGTCAAGGACGTACTGATTCCCCATGAACAAGTGGTCATCCATACTGACCAAGTCATTGGCAAAGGTGTGGGGGATAGATTGGAAGGTGGGACAGGGGCATAGAAGGGGTACTGCTGTGTGCTCGGTCAAGACAGCTGGAGCAGTCCCCACTTCGACCTGCACACTAACTTGTGTGACCTTGAGGCCACCAAACTTCTGAGCCTTCATGTGGTCATCTTTGGAACGAGGTTTGGAGAATTTGCTCTTTGGTGGCTTCTGGTGTGGCTGTGTGGGCGCGGGAGGACTGTAAATGGCCCCACCATTGGGCTGCCGCTTGCTTTTAAGGTCACATTGGCCAATTTGGGGGTTCTGAGGTTGCTAGTTATAAAGGGCACGCTGTGAGTCTGGGCACCGAGTCCTTCTTTACCCTCTTGCTCTTTCTAGGCCACTTTGGTGTTGTCTACCACGGAGAATATACAGACAAAGCACAGAATCAGACCCACTGTGCCGTCAAGTCTCTGAGTCGTAAGCGAGGCATAGGCTGGGTGGGTAGAAGGGTGACCTCAGACTGCAGATCCTTTGTCCCTGCTATGCTGCCACTTTATTAAGTGAACCTAGCGTGGAACCTTCCCCTCCCCGCACTGTTTCCATCTGACCCTTGTAAAGGAACTTCTTGCCCTTGGCCCCTGACCTATGCTACTCCCGCAGGCATTACAGAGGTACAGGAGGTGGAGGCTTTCCTGCGGGAAGGGCTGCTCATGCGTGGCCTACATCACCCAAACATCCTGGCTCTCATCGGCATCATGCTGCCCCCAGAGGGGCTTCCCCGGGTGCTGCTGCCCTATATGCCCCACGGAGACCTGCTTCGTTTCATTCGCTCCCCTCAGAGGGTCAGTGATCACTGTGCAGGGTGGGAGGTGTCAGCCAGCACCCACCTCTGCCTATGCTCACCAGTCTCCTTGTGCTCCCAGAACCCCACTGTGAAGGACCTCGTCAGCTTTGGCCTGCAGGTAGCCTGTGGTATGGAGTACCTGGCAGAGCAGAAGTTTGTGCACAGAGACCTGGCTGCTAGGAACTGCATGTGAGTGGCTCAAGTAACTGAGGGCAGGGTTGCGAGGATCTGCAGCTGCTAAAGGCTACCTCAAGGGAGGACCCAGCCTTTGCTCTGTGGCCTTAGGCACTTTCAGTCTTTCTGGTATAGGGTTAGACACTGTCGTTCTGAAGGCCTTCGAAGGGTTTGGGACAGGTCCGGGCAAGACCTGGTGGGAAGTCAGTTCTTCTTAGGCAGGTGCCCAGCCAGTGAGCTACAGCCCCAGCTGGGTTTCAGTTCAATGAATCAGGACATGCCCCCTCCTCAGGCTGGACGAGTCATTCACAGTCAAGGTGGCTGATTTTGGTCTGGCACGTGGCGTCCTAGACAAGGAATACTACAGTGTTCGCCAGCATCGCCATGCTCGCCTGCCCGTCAAGTGGATGGCACTGGAGAGCCTGCAGACCTACAGGTTCACCACCAAGTCCGATGTGGTAAGGTGCCCTCTGTTCCAAGGCCACTTGACACCCCCCCCCCCGCCCCCCGTGCCTTACAGGATTTTGCCTTGTCTTGGACAAACGTGAAATAGAATCTGGTGCCAGCCAGGACAAACGAACTTTGTGAATTTATCAGTTCCATGAGTGACCCAGGGCTTGCAACTCTGAAGTTGTGAGAGTCAGGGGAAGAAACTTGTGTGCTATTGAGGATTGAGCTCTGGGCAGAGGGGTGGGAGTGTCCCCTATTTCCAGTGAAGAACTCTGAGAAGTGGAAGACTTGGGGGGACCCACCTGCCCCCAAACTTGGGCTGACCATTTGAATCAGTCCCCTCACTTTTCTCCAACAGTGGTCATTCGGGGTGCTGCTCTGGGAGCTACTAACACGGGGTGCCCCTCCCTACCCCCATATCGATCCCTTCGACCTCTCTCACTTCCTGGCTCAGGGCCGCCGCCTGCCTCAGCCAGAGTACTGTCCTGATTCACTGTGAGTATGTAAAAGGGTGGGGCAGGGCTGGACCCCAACAGGAGGAGGGGGCAACGGACCAAGCTCCTGCCTTTCTGTCTGACCCTTCATTTGATCGGGAAAGGGAGCTTCTCTGGGACTCAGTCTACTCATCTGTGTACTGGTCCCACCCCTTCACCCCCTCAGCCCCCACCCCCATGCAAGGAAGGACTCTGAGAGGACCTCACGGTTGCCATGGTAACAGCATTCCAACTCAGAGTCTGGGTTGAGGCCAGTGGTTTGGTTTCCCAGATCTCTTTTCCCACCCGACTCCTGCAAAGGGAGAGGGGCTGTTTTCCATCTCTGCCACTCACTTAACCTCAAAGAAACGTTCTGCCAGCTCCCACACCAGCCCCTCTGCGTCTCCCCGTCAAGGTCTTTTTTTTTTTCCCTGCACGTAGTTCAGACTCCTCATTCCCAAGGGATGGCAGCAGCCGTGTCATCCGTGCCCATGGGGTAGATTTGACTCTCTAATCAGCCAGCATACCCCAGCTGTGCTCAGGTCTGCATGCTTAGAACAGGGAGAACCAGGTCACAGGTAGAGCGACTGATGACTCCTGTCCTGGGCTGTGCTCCAGAAAGGGAATGAGTAGCTCTTTCTTACAGTTCTCCCCATCTTGGCCTTGACCTTTCTATCATCTGTTTTACTAATATATATATAGTTTGAAGTATGGAAATTAACTTCACTGCCTGCCTGCATCTAAGACAGGCTCTCTGAACAGATTAGGGTGAGGATTTCTACATGGTAGGGCTTCAGTGGTAGGTCTGGGGGTTGGGGAGAAACAGGGTTTGTCAGAGGGGAAGGGCTATTGTGATGCATGGGAGGGGTGCAACTCATTCTATAGGACTGTTGGAGTTGGCTGGTCCTGCAGAGACCAAGGGGCCAGGCAGGTCTCTATCCCAGGCATTAATCAGTCACTGGTCACAGGCTATACCCCGTGAGCAGACAGATGTGAGACTGGGCAAGATATGTTCCCATCTGCCTAAAGAAGGCTGAAGCTGAGAGCCTCCAACACGTAACACTCACAGCCACTGAGAAAACAAAGGAGATCTGGGTGGCACACTGCAGAGTGCACTCCTCAGGGAGAGCCTCTGTCCGGGCTGGGCTCCGTTTTGCCCAACTGTAAAGTGGGTTTTATGATACTCCCCTCAGAGAGTGGGAGACATGTATAAGATACTTCGCACAGACACTTAGACCGTAAGTCCAGGCAGCATGCCATCCCTATGACAACAAGGCATGCTCTCAGATGCAGCAGGCCAGCCTACTGCTTCAGAGCCCAGCTTCAGAACCACTGTAGGAGCTGCCCATAGGCTTCTCTTTCAATCCCCATTTAAACTCTTAGAGGACCGTTTTGCAGCTGAGATTTTTTTGTTTGTTTGATGTTTTTGTTTTGTTTTTTTAAGAATGGGTCTCTGGGGCTGGTGAGATGGCTCAGCCGGTAAGAGCACCCGACTGCTCTTCCGAAGGTGATAAGTTCAAATCCCAGCAACCACATGGTCGCTCGCAACCATCCGTAACGAGATCTGGCGCCCTCTTCTGGAGTGTCTGAGGACAGCTACAGTGTATTTACATATAATAAAAATAAAATAAATCTTAAAAAAAAAAAATGGGTCTCTGTAGTAGCCCAGGCTAGCCTTGAATGCAGGCTAATTCTCCTGCTTCAGCCTTCCAAGCCCTGCGATTAAAGGCAGGTTTCACTGTGCTCATTATGTTAGTTGGTTTGTTTTTGAGACTAGTTACCACTATGTAGCTCTGGCTATCCTAGAACTCACTGTGTAGACCAGGCTAGCCTCAAACTCTTTTTTGGGGGGGGGGTGAGACAGGGTTTCTCTGTATAGCCCTGGCTGTCCTGGAACTCACTCTGTAGACCAGGCTGGCCTTGAACTCAGAAATCTACCTGCCTCTGCCTCCTGAGTGCTGGGATTAAAGGCATGCGCCACCATGCCCGGCTTAGTCTCAAACTCTTTATGTAACTACAGCTGATCTTGAACTCCTGATCTTCCTCCCTCAACTTCCCAAGTGCTTGAATTGAAGGTGCGTGCCACCGTACCTGACTCTCTATGCAGGGTTTAATCTTCATTTTATATCCTATCTGGAAGAGGTATGATGATCCTATTAGCTCCTAAGTCTCTTGGCCATGTGCTGAGGGTTTCACAAGTTTACCCTGTGAACCCAGTGCTGTGAAAAGGCCATCTAGGCATAGAAAAGTCAAGGAACATACCCGTAATCACATAGCTAAGGCCCCAAGCAGACTCAAGGAAAATACATTACTGCTAAGGCAACTGTATCCCAGTGAGGAGAAGAAACAGTGGTGTGGGAATGGGGCTCTAGGCCCTGACATGTGTCTTCATGTCTGTTTCATTCAAAAGGGATTGGGCTGCCCAGAACCCCTGGGTAGGAGTGCACCCTCTACCTGACATTCATCTTCTTACAGGTATCACGTGATGCTTCGATGCTGGGAGGCTGACCCAGTGGCACGACCCACCTTCAGAGCCCTAGTGCTGGAAGTAAAGCAGGTAGTGGCCTCACTGCTTGGGGACCATTATGTGCAGCTGACGGCAGCTTACGTGAACGTAGGCCCTGGCGAGGTGGATGATGGGAGTGTGCTTCCGGAGCAGGTGCAGCCCTCACCTCAGCATCGCAGGAGTGTGTCAAAGCCCCGACCTCTCTCAGAGCCACCCCTACCCACTTGACCAAAGCCCTAAGTAGGCCACAGGCACTAGACCTGCTAAGTGGCCTTGAGCAAATTCCAAGCTGCCTCTGGGCCTAGGACAAGCCGCAGTATGGAAAATCTCCACTTTTTAGCTTTCTGAGGCTACTGAAGGTGGGAAACTGGGCCCATTTGAGGCCCTCATTCCAGCATGAGCCAGTGTAATTTTTGTAGCATGTATTTATATAATGTCTGTTTTGTACCTGTTTCGGAATATAGAGGACCCAGCAGTGATCACGGAGATTCTACAGAGTAAAATAATATAAATAAATAAATACATAAATAAATAAATAAACATTCAAGTACAGATTATGGTGTATGCTGTGAAAGAAAGGCACATTGAGGGGATGGAGGACTGCTTTAGAGAGACTGCTAGAGCACCGAGGGAAGACTCCCAGGAGGCAATAGTCTTGCTGCAGCTCCCTCAGATGGGGATGATCTATTAGAAGCCAAATTCAGGTTAGAGATGTTGGACAAAGTAAGTAGCATGTGCAAAGGTCCTGTGGCTATAAAGGAGCTGGATCAGTCCAAAGGTTCCAAGGAGGATGAATGTGCCCAGATTCAAGTATAGGGCCTTGTGGACTATTGTATGAATCAAGCGGGTAGGTTGAGTCTCCAAGCATACGACATCCAAGATGGCTTCTTCCATGGCTCAAACTAGCCACTCCACTGCTCCTCTCTTGGCAGCTTGTTCTAGGCTCCCTAGGTAGTACACATGTATGTACATATGCTGTCATGGTATGTGGACTCGCCTGCCTCCCTTCCCTGCCAACACTGCATTTGCAACCTTGAGAGGGAAGATCTCACAGAGAGAGAGGCATCAGCTCTACACTTGCTAGGAGCAAACTCTGAAGGCCCAGCTTCCCCAGCTATTTATATTCTCAAGGACACTACACCATAGCTACTGCTAGAGGGGCATGTTTGTCTGCAGAAGAGGAAAACCTCACCTCCTACCACTTCCCTATGCTCTGACTACCAAAGGGGCTGGCGTGCTCATGCTTGGGAGCCTGGGAACGGGATAGAGATTTCAATAGTAGCTCTCCTTTGCTTAAGCCTCCCATAGCTTTGTCCATTCCTCTAGTTGGATGGTTCCTAGGTCCATAAGGAGGGAAGGCTTCCTTCCCGGAAGCACCTTAGAAATGCTCTGCAACAATGGGACCCTAGATTTGGAGCCAGAACTCCTTTCTAAAGCAGAAGGGTGTCTCCTGGGGACTGCCACCCTCTGGCTGTCTCCCGCCCTACCTACAGGACCCGTAAGGCCATGTGTTTGAAGTTAAAAAAAGAGATGCTTCCTCTGGGAAATGGGTGTAAAGGTGAGGAGGATCCGGGCAATGGGAGGCAGGTGGAGTCAGCTTCTCAGACAGGTAAGGAGGCCACAGCCCTGGACACTGACTGCTTGGCCACATGTGGGTGAAGACAGGACAGCTGTGTTGCTCCTAAGCGTGGAGAGAGGTAATGGAGTTTCCTGAGGCATGCCAGAGCTGCAGCCCCTGCACCAGTTGGGGAGGGGTTTGCATGCTTGTAAAGACTTGTAGTCCTGTATCTCTCTGCTCCCAAGCTCACGAGCTTGTGTGATATGAAGGATGGAAGGGCTTATTCCCTCCCCAACTCATCTGTTCACTAGACAGCCCCCCCCAAAGGAAGCACACTGTGGACAGGAGGGTGACTGACTGTAGAAAAGGGACCCCAGGAAGGGATTGAGAGGCAGAGTTAGGGGGCATCAGGTTTCCTATAGAGCTGAAATGTGGGACTTGGGGTCTGATTGTCTCTTGGGGAAGCTTCAAGTCCTGACAACATTCCCTATTAATCTGGAAACTTGCTCACTTGAAGGGTAAAATGAATTCTTTAAGCAGTCACCCCTCTAACATGATCTTCTAGGCCGAAGGGCCCTCTAGAGTCAGAATTATCGAGGAAGGAGCTCCAGTTAAGTAGTAACTTGGGGTGCTGGGTTTTGTCCCCCAACACACTCAGCAGCTCCCAGGCTCAGAGCTCCATTTTCAGTCCTCCGACAGTCCCAAGTCCAACTGGGGAAGTGGTTCTCAAGTTTCCTCATCCCGCGACCCTTTAATACCGTGACCCTTTAACGCCGTGACCCTTTAACGCAGTTCCTCATGTTTGATGACTCTAATCATAACATTATTTCCTTGCTACTTCATAACTGTAGTATTGCTACTGTCATAAATTGTAATGTAATATCTAATAGGTGAGCCCCCTCCAAGGAGTGGTGACTCAGAGGTTGAGAAGATCTTATCTAGGGTGTCAGGAGTTAGAACTGCCTTAGGATTTCAAATTGGTAACTGGGCCACGGGGGGGGGGGGGGGGGGGGGGGGGGGGGGGGGGCACAGATAGGGAGCGTTAGTTCTAGGTTCCTAGATGGGGTAGGCCTACTTGGAGGCTTCTTAATGGCCTTTTGCCTGGCAGAGGCTGAACTATCTCTCTTCTCGTGTGAGTGTGCATGTGTGTGTGTGCGCACTTGTGTGTGTGTGTGTGTGTGTGTGTGTGTGTTTAGGTGGTGGTGTGGCTGAGACTGCCCAGGTACAGTGAATGGTTAATGGAAAGGAGAAGTCCCTAACAGACTTGCTAGGCCTGGGCCTCCCACCAGGATAGTATGGCGGGGAGAAGAGTTTCCTTTGAAGACCCTGGAGTCCATCCTTCCCACCAATAGCTGTGGACACAAGAACTAACCTTTCAAGTCACGCATGATGGTGCACACCTATAATCCTAGCACTTGGGGTCTGGAGGCAAGAGGATCAAGAGTTCAAGGGTAGCCTCAGCTACATAGTAAGTCCAACCTGAGACCCTGTTACAAACAAACATATCAACCCTCTGTCTTGTCTCCTTCTAGGACAACCAAGTGAGGCTGAGGGTAAGCAAATGCCCATAAAGACTAGGGGAGGCCATGGCGGGAGCTGGGACTGAGGAAGCAGCCGGTGACTCACAGCCTCCTGACTGCCCACTGGTGTCAGTGCTGTCTCGCACCTGGAAGGCACTGGGTAGACTGACCTGCTTTGATGGGGGAACCAGAAGTCTGGCCTGAGATTCCCAATATGCTTGATCCTACCCTTGCTCCGTTGGACCTCAGGGGGCCTGGCCTGTGGTGCTTCCTATTTTGAGTTCAGTTGGTAGGAACTGAGGGAAGTTATTGAAGCATCAAAGGGGCTCAGCATGGGCACTGGCAGAGGGATCCGGGATAACCAGTGTTCTCAATGTCAGGGAGACCTTCACCTCTCCCCTCTGCTTCCTTTCAGTCGGCTTAGGTGGCCAGTTGGGCATTTAGGATCCAGGATCTAACAGAGGAGTAGCTGGTGACCAATATCACGGGATCCAATTAACTTTGGAGCCAGCGCTCCCTCTCCCATGCTAGGAGTTCCTCCAGGGGTGTTGCTGTGACTTGGAGAATCAGAGGCCCCAAAGGAGTTGGCACCGTCTCTGGGCTGTATGACAGTGCTATCTAGCGTCAGCTATGCATTAATAAGTTTTGCTTACCTGTTCTGTCAAATCAAGGAACCTCTCCCCCCCTTCTCAAAGAGGAAAATGAATGCCCTGAGCAGCTCCAGTCACCCCACCAAGTAAGTGGGTGCCTTGGTCTCTTTATCTCATCATTTTCTCTCCACAGGCTCTGTTTCTTACAGGATCCCTGAAGGGAAGGCTCTCCTCACACCCCTCTTGCAGACATGGTTGAAGATCTCTGCACTGTAATCATGAAGCCATGCATGCCTCTGGCAGCCCGCCCTCACCCCTTACTTACACCGGCGTTTGGATAAGGGTCTGCTCCCAGTCGAGGCAAGGAGCAGCCAGCTGTGAGCAGTAGCCAGGGGTGGCTGTGCCGTTGACACCCCCCCCACCACCACCTTTCTGGGCTGGTGCGGCTGGCTATCTTTCACGCAGGGTTACGTAAGCTTGAGTCAACTGGGGCTCAGAGCAGTTCATTGTGGGCTATTTTTAAGCTGCAACCCATCACAGCAGAGGGGTCACTGCACCAGCGGCTTGCAGGGAAGGATGTTTAAACATCTGTTATTTAAATTTCTCTGTGCCTTACAGCTCACAAGCCACATCCTCTCCTCTCAGCACTGTGGCTTCTGCCTTCCACATCCCAGATTACTAGTGGATTATCTTGCCTCACCCTCTCTCCGTTCCCTGAGGCTGGGGTTCTTGTCTCTGGCTGTCTTCCTCTGGGGATGTACAGCTGAGACAGGGAACAGGAGGTGTCGACTCTTTTACAGCAGGGCCTTGTCTCCATGGGGTGGGTGAACCTTGGCCAGGATAAACTGCAGGACAGCCAATGGTCTGGGCTTTGGGGTCCCTCGCACTGTTCCAGAGAGGAGGGAAGGGGACACAAGTAGAAAGTTGAGGCCCTTCTCTATTTCCCATCAGCATCGAGACGGGGTTGGCTCACAAGAACCGTTAGGGTCTTTTCAGGAGCCTTCCTTTGTCTAGGCTCTCCTCTGCTGGATGGAATGGCCTCCGTACACAGCTCTCCTACTACAGATCTGCAGCCTCAGAAGCACATAAGCCGATGTACAAGGCCGAGAGACAAAGCTCCAGGGAAATAAGCCTCGCTTTCTGATCCACTGTTAAGTATATGACTACACTGGGAGGCCATTGAAGGTGCCTCTGATCTTGACGTTTTGGTTTTTTTTTTTTTTTTTTTTTTTTGAGATGTCTAGAGCATTCCCAGGGCACAGAGTATTGAAGGCAGGTGTACTGGAAGAATGCAGAAGCAGGGGTTTTATCAAGCTAGCTGCCTCCGAAGAATACAAGGGAGCCCAAAATAGGGTCTGTGGTGGACAAGCGGACCAGGCTGACCTAGGAGCCACAGGACTCCTGGGAGAGCATACACTGCCCCGTCAATGCCTTTTCTGTCACTTGTCCACATTCCCTAGTGCCTATTGGGTGACAGAGAGTCATTTGGTCTGATCCACAGGGGGAAAGTTTTCTCCCAGAGTGTCTGGGTCTTCTCCCCAAGAGTTGGGGGGGGGTCTTCCACAGTGCCCATTTGGAAGGTGAGGGGAATGCAAGAGAGAGAAGGCAAGCTGGGCATTTGCCTTCCCAGGGGAGACACCCTGTGTCTCACCCTCTAACTGTCTTCCCCAGCTCCTCCTTGCCCCTCCTTCCATGCCCCCCACCCTCTACTCAAGGCCTTCAGCCTGGGGAATGGGCTTAACTTGGGGGAGGGGATTCCAGGTTACCATGGCAACACATTGGCCCGCCTCACTTCCCAGAATCAGAAATAGAATTGGACGCCCTTCTTCCTGGAGAGAGACTATTTAAAAAACAGGGGGTGGGGGGACAAGGACAGCATAGGGGTACTATCCCCAGGAACTGAGCTAAAGGGGCCTAGGTTGGAAGCTTCTTCACCCCTCCCCCTCAGCTGGATGAGATAGGCATGAGCCCCAGCCAGTCAAGGCTTCTAATGGCAGAAGATGTAACCTGGCCACATAAACTATGATACAGCTGGCCCATATTCAGTACCGTCAAGTTCCTAGGACGGTGCTTGCTGGCTTAGTATCCCCCATAGGGAGCAAAACCTTTCCTAAGCTTGAGCTACCTGCTAAGCTAGCAGGGAAGGAAGCAGCTACGAGAGACAGCTTTGTTGGTTTTCTTTAATTTTTTTAATTAAGAGCCACCATGTGGTTGCTGGGAATTGAACTCAGGACCTTTGGAAGAGCACTCAGAGCTCTTAGCCACTGAGCCATCTTGCCAGCCACCGAGAGACACAGTTTTTAAGTGTGGGGCTTGGAGCTGAAGCTCCAAAAGGAAAGGCCTGTTGGCTCTCCCCAAAATGTTCATTACTGCACAGCCTCCATGTGGTACCCAGTGGTAGTAGCACCACGTGTTCCTACAGTATGAGTTCAGAGTCAGGAAGCCTAGCTTCCATGACTCAACTATACAATTGCCTCATGGGCCATACTTTTCTCACTGTAATAGACATTGTAGTACCCAGATCACCAAGTTGCTGTTAGGCTGTGTCCCCGCACAGAGGAAGAATGGGATCAATCTTAGTCACGGCTTTTTGGAGGGGGAGGGGGTGGTTTCGAGGCAGAGTTTCTCTATGTAACTGTAGCTGTCCTGGAAGGTTGCAGACCAAGCTGGCCTCGAACTCACAGGGATCTGCCTGCCTCTGCCTCCCGAGTGTGCCATCATCGCCCAGGTAATCACTGTTATTATAGTTCTAAAGTATGTTTGCTTCATAAGTGGGAAGGGTTTGCTTTCTTGGGCCAAACCCTTTAGCTGGCTCTGCTCTCTCTTCCTTTAGGAGACTTCGGGACAGTTGTTCACAAAGGATCGCAGTCCTGGAAAGTCGGGGGACAGGGGTGGGGAGAGTATGCCTCATGTCTGAACCAGGTAGAAAATGAGCTCAAACAAGTTGAGCAGGAGGCGGGGTCAGGGGCGGGGCGGGGGTCAGGGGCGGGAGTCAGGGGCGGGGCATCTCTTAGGACATCCCACTTCATCCCCCCGCCCCCCGCCCGCCCGTTCTTCCTAGGTACAGTTCAACTTTGAGATTACATAGATATTAGAGGCTGCTGCCGGTTTCTTCATCATGAAAAAACCAAGGAGCTTGCTCAGACAAAAAATTAATAGTGTTCTGCAAGGATGGGTGTGTTTGAGAGAGCCTCCAGACCCATGGGCTCTTCCACCTTCCCCGGCCATAGCACAGTGATAAGCAGTTTGGTTCCTTGGCATCCAAGCAGCCTATTCCCTATCTTAACTGAAGAGGGAGGGTGGCACAAGGGGCCTGGAATGCGGCTGAGTCAGGCTCTGCCCAGCAGCCAATCAAAAAGGTGCAGATGCAGCGCAGTGCAGCCTTATTCCCTGGTCGGTCACACAGCCTCGCACCCCACAGCCAACTGTAAACACTATTTTTAACCTCTGTGAAAACATGTTGCTTCGGAGGAGGGCAAGCCTACAGCTGCGTTCTCCACAAACCTGTTTCCTGGGTGAAAAGACTGAGCCCTGAGGGGATCAGAGCCCTGGAAGACCGGGAGTCAGCCGCCAGCTCAGAGCTGGAGGAGGAGGGAGGGTTTGATGGCCCAAGGCAGAACATCCAGGAGTCTGGTGTGAATGACCTGTTCTCTGGCTGCAGAGCCGTGTAGACCCTCAGGGTGGCCCTAGGTCTAAGGAGATGATCCAGGTACATCCGATTCCTCCCTATCCCTGTTTCCCCATTAAAGAAAATGTGGGGGGGGGGGAGGGTTACTGATCAAGCCTAAAAGCTTCCTTTATTATTTTTTTTAACGTGTCTACTCATATCAAGGCTTTGTCTAGCTTGTCTTTGCTATATATACAGTACTGTTCTGAGCACACACACTGTGTGTTCAGTCTCCTACTTGCCATGTTCTCACTGTGAAGCTGGCCCTCTTCCTACCAGATTCCCCCATCTGTAATTGCCACTTAGTTAACACTACTGGCTACTGCATCCTAGCCCTGTGCCTACCACTATGCTCTCCTGGCCAGGATGAAACTGACACAATGTGACAAGAGCTAGAACATTCCAACTTGAAGATTCTGAGGAGAGGCTCCACCTCCACCACCCCCATACCCACTCCTCCAAGATACTGGCCCAGGGCTTCAGGGACATGTGGCTCTGGGGAGGGGGCTCTATGAGACACAAGCAGAGGGAAACCATCTGGAGCGGCAGAGACTGCCAAGGAGCTGCTGTCCCTGGAGCGGGAGCGGAAGCAGGGAACACAGGGGAGGGGAGCCGGAGGCTGAGTCTGGGTCCCTCACCCTTTTCTGTCTCTTAGACTAAAGTAGTAGGAGGCTTTGCAATAGCAAAGGGCCCAGTGTCAGAGGTTTTAAACCCTCCACCTCCCCTGACTATTCTTCTCCCTTGACCTTACCTTGGCCTCCTCTGAGACACTGCCCTCACTGAGGGGCTGGCTGGCCTGGGGTAGAGTGGTCACTGGTTAATATAGGAGGGACAAAGCTAGCCCATAGAAGTCTAACTTTATTGAGACCTCTAGGTTTCTCCACCTCTTAAAGTCCTCAGGGAAGCCTCCTGTCTTCAGGGGGTGGGGCCCCTGTTATCTCATACGTTGTCACTCTCCAGGTCACTGGGGGCAGTGATTGTGTGGGGTCACCATGGCAATGAAGTAGGGGCAGGGCACCTAGGACATGGAGCAGGACTATGGAAGACACCAAGAAGGTGGGGGGCCCTGATCCATCGGGCCCCCAGGGTCATCCACTGCCTAGCAACCAGCAGCTGAGGGGTGGCTTCAAAGTGTCCGAGGGACCATGGATGAGCCCCAGATCCCTTTACTTGAAGAAAGGGCTGTCACTCTCTACCGGGGCCATCGCTGATATGGCCTGCAGCTCAACCTCTCAGGCTCCTCCTGCCTCTCAGCCCATGCTCCAACTACTCCACAATTCCGCTCAGGTCAACTCCCAGTGTGACTATGCACGGGCCTCCCAGGACACCCAGAGATTCTCTTCTAGCCCATACCCAAACTCCGTTGTGGGAACCCAAGAGCATCTCCTCATGGATGATGGGACTCAGACTCTGCCAATGCCCACAGACAACGATGGCACAGATGACAAAGCCCAGAACAGATTCAACCTCTCCCAGATTCAGTTACAGACTGGGAGGGAGAGCAAGGCTCCAGCTAAAGTCCTGGTAGGCTGGGGCAAAGGAACCTGTAACACTGGCCAGATGGCCTCTGGGGGCTCCAGGAAGAGTCGATGGCTACCCTACTTCCTCTCGGGAGAGAGTGGTGTAGTTGAAGGTCAAGCACCTCTTCTGACTATGACCCAGGCTCCAGTCCAAGATCAGAGGCAAGACAAGGGTTCATGTCTGGCTCAGCCTCCTACCCTAAACAAGGCGACTTCTTCACCATCACTGCCTCTTCCAACCTCAGTGCCGGCTTCTGTCGCAGCTGTCAACGGATTACCAGCACCTGCTGCAGTTAAACCTTATAGTCCCAACTACCTGACTAATACCACTGCAGCCGCTAAAGACCTGCCTCTTGATCTAAAGAACGGGGGCAACCAATTGTCTGTTCTCTCAGATCCTTCCAAAAAGGACAAAGTATATTTTTTCCTTAAGGAGACGCCTCCCACTCCAACATCTAGTCCAGCAGAACTTTCACCTAAAATCCAGGACCAAGAAGTTGTCAAGATGCAGGTGCCAATCCAGCAATCTGAGCAGCCTGCAAAGAGGTGTCTAGTCTCCAGGCTAGACACCTTAGCACCAGCCTCAGAGCCTCTAAACACTTTCAAGACACAGGAGAATAGCCACAAAGTTTGCAGCTCTCAGCCAGACAAGCAGCCCCCCAATGCCTGCAACAACAACAACTGCTCTAATGTGCCACTGCCGGCCCTACAAGGAGCCTACAGCAAGCAGTCCCTACCCCAGGCTCCCAGAGGAGTCATACAGAATCCTATTTCTGGTGCCCCAACCTGCCAGCTCCAGGATGCTGTAGAAGATCATGTGCTGGTATTTGATATGGCCACAGGCCACACAAGGATGGGGTTGTTGTGCCATGATCCCACGGGCTCACGGGCAGTGCTGGTAGGTCTCACACCCAGCCACCCATCAAATGTGTCTGATAATAAGCTGTCTGCTTGGTCATTATCCAGGCCAATTCTCTCCCCTAACAGTGATCACCCCAGCCTCTGGTCTACCACAGCCGTGCTGTCTAGCCCTGTACCCTCCAGCCTCTCACCTGGAAGCTACCAAGAGGTATCCCTGGTTTCCAAGGAGGCCAAACACAACCTAGAGCCACGGACTTCCCCTGGCACCGAAAGCCCTATCAGGATGCTTGCCAGACCTGTTGTACCGGGGACACCCGTCCAATATGGTGAAAAGATTCCAGCCCAAGTTCCTGATCCTAGCTGGCCCAAAGCTGATGCTGAAAAGATAGGCACTGACCACACCATCTGGAAGCTGGACAGTCCCACGGTCCAGCCTAGGAAGTTGCAGTGGATAAAGTCAGATCCTGTTTCAACAGTTGATATCCAGGTAGTGTCCAGATATCCACTCCAGGAGAAAGCAGGCAGCACTAACCAGCAAGCAGCTCATCCTACTGTTCCTCAGGCTGAAGGTACTGGACAAGTCTTCCTCACTGGACAGAGTTTCCTCAATGGGCAGAACTTCATGGCTAGACAGCCACCTGTAGCTGAGCAGGGCTCCCTATCTGGTCAGCTCCCCTCTTCCAAGAAGCTCCCGCTCACCTGTGTGCCTCATCTCAATGAACAGACTCCTCTTCCCAGACAACTTTCCCTCACTAGACATGTGCCCGCCCCAGTGAAGCCCTCCACCACCAAAGAGTCCCCCTTCACTTCTGGGGAGCCCATCCAGCCCTCTACTCAAGAGAATGAACCTTTGTGCAACACTACACATGTGGGAATACGCAGAGTACCCCTGGCTCCTGAGAGGGCCTGTATTGATGTGAACAGAGATAAAGTTGAAAACGATAGGGTTCAAAGGCCCAGCGAACAGCCCCAATCCTGGCAACCTAGCAATCTCCACAGGCCCCAGCAGGAACAACTTTCTCTGGTCACGTTTACTGGTTGTAAGGATTTGCCCATATCCATGGTGGCCACTGAGTCCTCGAATGGACACCAGTTCAAGATGGCCTCTGAGGACATTACACGCGCATCAGTGGTTGCTCACCTGGGCCTTCTCCGTGGGAACTGCTATGAGTTAGTATCCACTGTGGACACTGTACCAGTGCAGTCAGCTGTGCTCTGTAACCGCTCCTCCAGCCCCTACCAGAAAATGGCGGCCATCGTGATTGATACTGGCACAGGATTTACCAAATGTGGACTGGCCCAAGAGAACCATGTCCTCAGTGTGGTACCCTCACAAGTCCAGATGCTGCAACACCCACCCCAGGGCCAGCCCCAATATGTGGTACCCGAACACCAAGAGGGCTCCTACTCAGTACTGAACCGAGGAGTGGTCTCTGACTGGGACGCTCTAGAGGTGCTGTGGCAGCACCTGTTCTACTGTAAACTGAGAGTGCAGCCTGAGGAGATGGCCGTGCTTGTGGCTGATTCCCCCATCTCACCACGAACCAACAGAGAGAAGGTGGCCGAGATACTCTTTGAGCGTTTCCATGTGCCAGCTATGCAGACGGTTCATCAGGCTCTCTTAACGCTCTATGCTTATGGGCGCACCACTGGGCTGGTTGTGGGAAGCGGCCATGGGACCTCCTATGTGGCACCCATCATCACTGGGGACCTGGCTCCAATTGACACCTACCGGCTGGATGTGGCTGGTGCTGACCTCACTGATTACCTGACTCAGCTACTCATGACTGGTGGCCACTCGCTACCCAAGGGAGGGATTGTCAGACAGATTAAAGAGGCCTGCTGTTACGTGGCTATGGATACAGCAACCGAGATGGCCCGGAACCAGTCCCAGGTTCAGGTGGACTTTGTGCTCCCAGATAAGCATGTTATCACACTGGGCTCCGAGCGTTTCTGTTGTCCCGAGGCTCTTTTTCAACCCAACCTGCTAGGTCTCAACCAGCTAGGCCTTCCACAGCTGGCCCTGCTAAGCATCAGTCGGTTGGAGGTCAAGCAGCAGGAGCAGCTGCTGGCCAATGTGGTGCTGGAAGGGGGCAGCACCCTGATAAATGGTTTCCCTGAGCGCCTGAGACGGGAGCTGGGTCCTGGTGCCACTGTGCTGGGTTCTCCCCACCGTGCAGTTGCTGCCTGGCTCGGGGGTTCCATCATGGCATGTCGGGACTCCTTCCAAAGCCTGTGGCTCACTCGCAGGGAATATGAAGAGGAAGGCTCATGGGCTATCTACAAATATCAGCTGTGAGCACATAAACTGGCTCTGCTTGCTTTCCGTACTGTTGCATGGTTTAGGTGGAGGGAGGTATGGAGACTGTAAGACTCCAGACACGGGGTCAGTGAGGGGGATTCTGGTACTCCCAAGGCTTACCTAACCTCAATACTCAAGAACCTCATGAGCCTTGGCACTCTGCCCTTTCCAGAGACCCCCAGAACTCCTTGGTTGTCATTGTCTCCAGTCTGGTTTGACCTTTACTGCACCTCAAGGGCAACCACAGAAAATGGCTGCTGTGGGGTTTTGCCCTGTTGCCCTGACGACAAGTGCAATTACCCTTGATTGCCAGCTTGTTGCCATGGCAATTTCAAACATAATGTAATAACCCACACAGCCTAGAGTGAGTCATGAGGTGGGGGTGGGGGGGCAGCCCCTTCCCCTAGCACCAAAGGGAGGGATTGCTTCCGGCTCCCTTCGTGGGCCTTCTTCTGGGGGCTGAGGTCAGAAACATGGATAGTAGCTTAGCAGTTCCAAAGATGGCTGGGGGTTTGGGGCATTGCTCCCAAGTGAGGGTCTCTGTCAGAGTCTATACTTCTTGGGGAAGCATCTAGTAAATAGCATATGTACCTCTTAGACTCCAAACCCTGGAGGGTGCTTCGGCTGGGTTATCAGGGGCTTCAAAATAGAGTACATGGGAGTGCTGCCTTGGTACCAGGTAGGAAGTAGAGAGAACAGTTAAGTAAATCCCAGATGGAAAGCTCACTAGAGCTGGACTATTGAGGCTCCAGCCTCCTCTGTAGGCTCTGTGGATGCTGAGGCACATCTTATCCTGCCTTTTATTTTGGCTCTCTGACCCTCCAGCTTTGGTAGAAGCCAGACAGAAATGTAAACTCTGGGCTCCCTTCTTCTTAGACCCTGTCAACTCCTGAACACTTGGTGGCCAGAGTTCTCCTTAGGAGGACTCTTGCAGAGGCCACCAGTAATGCCAAGACTTCTTTTTTTTTTTTTTTTTTTTTTTTTAAATCCCTGTGTCTAAAGGATAGCTAGAAGCTATTCCCTTCACCCAGTCTGGCTTTGAACAGAGAATATGAGAATAAAGCTTAGGGCTGATTCAGTGGGTGGCCTAGAAAAACTGAAAGGATAAAGTTAAACTGCTATTGCTGGGTGGTGGTGGCATAAGCCTTTAATCCCAGCACTCAGGAGGCAGAGGCAGGTGGATCTCTGTAAGT
The DNA here is from genome assembly GCA_902729485.2 of Mus minutoides. Classification (NCBI taxonomy): domain Eukaryota; kingdom Metazoa; phylum Chordata; class Mammalia; order Rodentia; family Muridae; genus Mus; species Mus minutoides. Next base: position 2,063,722 of record LR749536.1, read on the forward strand.
TTGAGGCCAGCCTGGTCTACAGAGTGAGTTCCAGGACAGCCAGGGCTACACAGAAAAACCCTTTCTCGAAACACCCCAATTTCCCCCAAATTAAGCTGGTCTTTAAAAATATTAATTACTGGGCTGGTGAGATGGCTCAGCGGGTTAGAGCACCCGACTGCTCTTCCGAAGGTGATGGGTTCAAATCCCAGCAACCACATGGTGGCTTACAACCACCTGTAACAAGATCTGACGCCCTCATCTGGTGCGTCTGAAGTCAGCTACAGCGTACTTATGAAGAATAATAAGAAATGAATCCTTGGACTGGAGAGACCAACCTGAGCGAGCAAGGCTGTCCGGAGCGAGCGGAGAGAACGGGGACAGCCGGAGCAAGCAGGACGGCCAGAGCTAGCGGGGCGGAGCAAGTGGGGCCGAACGGGGACGGCCGGGAGCCAGTGGGGCTGGCCGGAACGAGCGGAGCCAGCGGGAGCAAGTGGGGTTGAGCGGAGCGAGTGGGGTTGACCGGAACAAGGGAAAAAAAATATTAATTATCATACCCCACTGTAACTCCAAATCTTTTTCCCCACCCTCGTGTGTGTGTGCATGCATGCATGTGTGTGTGTGTGTGTGCATGCATGTGTGTGTGTGTTCCTCAAACATCATGCATTAGTTGTTTTTCATACAGGATTCCTCACTGGCCTGGAACTCACCTCTTTTTATTTTTATTTTTAAGATTTATTATTATACATAAGTTCACCGTAGCTGACTTCAGACACACCAGAAGAAGGTGTCGGATCTCATTATGGTGGTTGTGAGCCACCATGTGGTTGCTGGGATTTGAACTCAGGACCTTCGGAAGAGCAGTCAGTGCCCTTACCCACTGAGCCATCTCTCCAGCCCTGGAACTCACCTCTTAGGCTAGTGGACAGTCAGCAAACCCCACATATCCACCTGACCATTACAAATACTCATCACCATGCCAGCTTTTTTTTTTTTTTTCTTTTTTCTTTTTTCTTTCAAGACAGGGTTTTTTTTATGTGGCTCTGGTTGTCCTGGAACTCCGTCAACCAGGCTAGCCTTGAACTTAGAGAGATCTACCTACCTCTGCCTCCAGAGTGCTGGGGCTAAAGGCATGCACCACCACTGCCTGGTTTTTGTTCTGTGGATGGGACTCAGGTCCCCATGCTTACAGAGCAAGGTCTTATTACTCTGTCCAGAGGGCAGCTGGAGGCTACTTGAAGTATATAACCTTGAAGCTGATCCTATCTTGTCTGTGTCTCCCTGGGAAGCTGAGGGGCAAGCCGTGCCTTTATCTTGCCCTCCACAAGTGACAAAAACGTGTCCATCCTCATGCACACCTGAAAGCAAGGGGCCGCTCTGAAGCAGAGCTTGGGAACAGTCAATAACATAAAGTCATCCTAGGCCCGGCATACACTGAACATGATCCAGACCCTTCTCGTCCTGCTCTTCCAGGCCTGATTCAGCCTCTAGCCAATCTCAAGCTTTTTGTCAGATGGGAAAGGGAACCACAGCTCGAGGGACCAGTTGCTGCTTCCATGCACATATGCCGGCAAGCACGCCTGGGTGCACACAGAGCACAGACACACATGCCCGTGGGCATCACTGCATACTCTGTGCTGCTTCCATCTCCCTTGGCATAAACTAGCACGCACATTCACGTGTATGCATATACTCTGCCACGTGCTGTCACCCACGTGCACACAGTGTGCACAGGACCAAGAAGAAATGGAAGGCTGCCAGCAGTAGGCAAAGCTTTAGGGAGCCACCCCTCCACTAACTCTAAAGCCATAATCCAGCTTCTTGGCCCCATTCTTGGATAGATTATGATCCTCCAGACAGAAGATGTGTTTGAGGTATGTCTTGGCTACACCATAAACTTGGAGGCTCATTGTATTGGGAATAATAGAAAAGATTTCGTGCCAGGCTTTTCCTTCCTTCTGCAAACATTAGTTGAGCATTGTGAGATTAGACATAGGCTCTGTCAAGCTTGCCAAAAGGTTCCTACCCAGTACTGGGATGGGTGTTAATGGCCAAGACTCTTCGTACACAGGGGCCCAGATACAATGATAATATGGCCTAGAGGAAGTGACCAGAGCTGGGGAAATACATTAAGAATTCAACAACCCCTCTGGAAGAGGTTATCCAGAAACCCTGAAGCAATTTCTCTGGCAATCTTCTGGCTCCAGCCCCAAGTTCATCACTTGTTGGGTCCTGTCGGTCCTCAACTACGGGTGGTAATGCAAGTAGGCTTGCTCAACATCTGACCCTGTTCTCAGGATGGCTGGGCCCGCCAGATCACTAGCAAGGTAAGATGGAATGGAGCCCAGGCCAGACAATGGAAAACCTAAATGTGGCCTTTATTTATTGTCTCGGGATAGGCCTCAGGACTTGATGGGCGGTAGGGTGGGCCTTCGTTCCTCTTGCCTCCTTGGCAAAGGACGGAAACATGGTTAAGAACTTCATTGGAAATTCCTTCCTAGTACTTCCATGATACCACAACCTAGCCCAGGTCACCTGGGTCATGTTGCTTAGGATGTGTTTAAGGATTATTACAAAGAGAAGAAAGCAGACCCCGTGCTACATCATAGGTGACTTTGAGTTTGGGAAATTCAGAACTATACAGAGGGGACTGACTGAGCCAGCCACGAGGCTGGTAATTTAGTTGGAAAAGATTTTGGCTTCACAGGAGTTGGATGTAGGATGGTCTGAGGGCCTCACTGTCTTATCTTGTCCACTCCCAAATGGATCACAATTGCATACATAGTCCTGTGTGTTTATTCCTGTGCTCCAGGGACTGCCCATGTGGTTCTAAGTAGATCCAACCCTTTGGATCAGGTTTGGGGAACTGGGCAGGGCCCTGGTCTCCTGCAAACTACTTCTAGCCAGGAGACTCCTGTGCAGTTCCAGGACTCTGGTTCTTCTCCAAGTCCTCACTCCTTACTCCTTACTCCTTACTTTGGGATTAGGAAGGGCCCCTTAGCCTCCTGTTGCTGGGTTTGGAGTCTGATGGCCTAAGTGAGCCTAGCAGGTGTTCGCCGCCAACCTGCATGCGCCCTCCCTCGAGTGGGATTCCAGTCTCCGGGTCTGCCAGGGTGGGGGCGGGCCGGGCGAGGAGGCCCCGCCCCCAGCCCGCCCCCGGCCCGGGGTGCGAATCCGCTGCCAGAGAGCGACTGGCGATGCTGGAGGTTCTGGAGTCGAAGCGGCTGCAGCTGGCGCCGCGTCTGCCCCGCGTGCCCGGAGCAGATTCTGCCGGCCGCCCCCGGAGCCCTGCTGAGCGGGTTATCGCTTCCTGCCTGTGACCGACCAGCTTTGCAGGTGCGGAGCATGGAGGGCTGGGTCGGTGGGGAGGGCGCCTCCTGGATGCACGTTGGGGGGCCTTGGGAGATTGTTTCCCAGGTTAGAGAATCCCCGCGCAGGATGCGCGCAATCGCCGCGAGGACTCTGGGGGTCCCAAGCAGGGGCACAGCGCACGGTTTCTGCAGATGCGAGGTGGGGTGGCGTGCGGGGTTGGGCTAAAGTTCCCCATTACCTCTGGCGGCTTGGGAGGGTCCCAGAGAAAGCCTCTGCAGCTCCGAATTGTAAAAAACATAAACCCTCGAAGATTCGTGGTGCCCCTTATAGGGGTAAAGGGCCAAGGGCCGAGCGGACCATCCTCGCATCTAGAGCGGTCTTCAGCCCCTCCCCAACTGCCCCTGGGGGCCCCCTCCCTCTGGTTTGGCAGTCACTAATTTCCATGACAACGGAGAGTTCTTTATGGGCGACAATCCGGAGGGGGCTGGGCGGGGCTGCTGCGGGGCTGGGGGAGGAGGTTCTAAGCCCGAGTGGACTATTGGCCCCCAAGCTAAGTTCAAGCTTCCGAGCCTTCTGAGGGTCTTTTGTCAAGGGGGGGGGCGCAGCGCACTGACACACGTGCGAGGTGGGGGTGCGGGGCGCACATGTTTCTGCTGGGAGGTGCGGGGCTTGCTGCTCACACGTGTGCCTCCCGCATGTGTGTTGCTGTGCCAGCGGGGGCGAGCTAGCAGCACTGGGGAAGGGGGTCAGAGTGGTACCATGGTGAAGAGCAGGGACTCTGCCTGGAGTCGCAGGGGACAGTTAAAGCATTAGCCTCTCTGTCTTTTTCAGCTTGTATGGCTTGACTGGAGACCCTGGGCTTTTGAGCCCCAGCCCCATGAAGGGCTGCCAACTGCTCCCCGACCCCAAACCTGTTCTAGCAGGTTCCTTCCTAGAGAACAGGGCCCCCTTTTTCTCACCAAAAGCTCCTAGCTTGTCTATACGACTCTAGTGGGTCTTTTGCACACCAGCCTCCAAACACAGGCTCAGGCTTTGGGGCCCCCAGGACCACCTTTGCAGAAGTAGGCTGGCTTCCCTTCCCCCTCTGAGTTGACTACTGGCAGATTCAGTGACTTCTGAGCCTCCGTTTCCTAACTTGGAAATTAGTATTTCCATTCCCTTCAGAGCCAGGATGGGACAGGGGTCTCCCTTTTTCCCCCTCATTTAGTGTAGATCCCTAGGCGCCCTACCCTGGCTTTGTACGTATCTGCTGCAGGCCTTTCTCTGTGTCTTCATTCCCTGGTGGCTACCAATTAGCTGGCTGGTGGCAGTCTTCTACTCTGAGGGAAGATCTCTGTTCAGGGAAACTGAGACCTGGGGGGTGTTGGTGTCCCTTTGTCATCCTGTTTCTGGCTTGCTCATGGTACTGTTTTGGCTGCTGCTTTTGGCCATCCTGAGATCTGCCCAAGACTGAGGATGGGATGAAGAAGGGCCTTGGGAACCCAAGGCCTGGAGAGTTCAGCTGGCTGAGGTGGAGATTGCTGGGGACCCAGGATAAAGGCTGGGCCAGCAGAGAAGGCTTCTAAAGGAAATTAGGCAGGCTTCTGGGCTTCGTGTCTATCCTGCAATGCCAGTCTTTTCAACTTTTGGACCTCTTCGCCTAAGCCGCTCTCAGGACAGGGAGAGAGACTGGGGACTGGCTGGCTGGGGACTACAACAGCTGGCCAATTCCCCACCAAGAAGCTCCTAGAAGCTGACCTCTTTTTACTGGATTTCCTGTGCCAAGTACACTCTATGTCTGGAGGGATACTTGAGAATCTTGAAAGCAAAATGCCAAGGGTAGCTCCTGGCCCAGGGGATCCCAGCACACCATGTGGCCTTGGAGGGTTTAGGCTGCTGCTGTGCATTCTGAGTCTTCTTCAGAATCTTCTGCCTGCTTCTCTCTTGTGGCTGTGTCCCTTTTACTCTGCTGCCTCCTTTTCTACTTCCAACAGATTCTGCCCTTGTCTCTCTTGGTCTCTGCACCTTTCTTCATTAAAGTCTCTAACTGATACCCCACCTCCTCTTCCTTTATGGGGACAAGGGTCTCAGAACCCATGGGGAAGGAGCCAGGCCTAAATGTCAGTTTGGGAAGAGGGACCTTTGCTAATACCTACCCCTTATTCCTCCCCTTGTTTTAAAACTTCCATCACCGTAGCAACCTTTTACTCCAGTGCCTTCCTCTGCAGATCCTTTCCTCCAACCAAAGGGATGCAGGGCCTCCAGTGGCTTCAAAGATTGGGACCCTGGGTTTTAAGGCCAGTGACAATTGGCTCTTGGCTTTGCCTACATGTGGAGAGCTGACTATTCTGGAAATAGCAGTGGACTGCATGCTCTCTTCTAAGACTGCGAGGTTGGGGGTTAGTAGGGGCTCCTCCATACTCCTAACATAGGTAGAGAAGAGTCAGCAGCAGGAATTATTGATGGTGGCTCAGCTTGTTGCCCATCTAGGACTGTATGATATCCAATTTCTCAAGGCAATTGGACAGTAGGCTTGAAGCTTGACTCTGTCTCTTGTTACCACATACACTGGAAGGAGGTCACTACCTCCCCTAGGCTTGTGGCTGTGAGCTAGATGGGATTCGGGCTGGGCATGTCCGTTTGCAGTAGCAAACTCAGTCCTAATCACTAAGAGAGAACAGGGGAGGGAAGGGCAGAGGGTGCCTGCAGGCTGGTGTTCACAGCTGCCACTAAATTGGGAGGTGTTGCCCACAGTCAGGAGTCAGCAGGAGGCCTCCTGGGCCCTTTCTGGCCTCTCTAGAATTACTGCAAGCTCTAGAGCCCCACATGGCAGGACCAGGGGAGCAGGAAACTTCAGTTCTGGATATGAAAGGTGAGACCTGAAACGGGTTGACCCTGGTGAGAAAAACCCTGAAATGGGGTCTTTTGGCCTCCATTTTGATTGTTTGGGTTTCCTCTGGCTTGCCTGAAAATCCAATAGAACTCCTAGGGACCCTTTCTTACTAGGGCACCAAAGAGACAGACGCTTCCTCAGGGTTGCCTGAGACCTGGGTCACTGAGCTCAAGAGACAAGGCTCAGGAGCATAACTGGAGTGCTGAGCCCGGAAGTGTCCAGGGTCTGCTGGAGTGGAGAGCAGTGCTCTGCACTGTGCTTCTGTTCCCCTTGGGTAGCCCAGGAGTAAGGTTTATTTCCTTTGCAGAGAAGGAAAGGAATTCTACCTCTAGAAAAGCAGCTGCCACGGGGCTCCTGTGCCGTACCTGGGCCAGTGTGGGGCTGACCAGATTCTGTGGTATTGGAAAGAAAACTTTTGTTAGGTGTTAAATTGGGGCCATGAGGATGAGAAATGCCAATCTCCTTCTGCTTTGCCCTTCTACCTTCCTCAAGCTTTGGGGCTAGTCCCTCTTTTTGCTGAGAGGTACCAAGGGGCTCAGTGCCTACAACCTACAGCCTCATGGGGTAGCAGTAGGTAGCAGATGGTGAAATAAACGGGTGTAAAGGGGATGAGAGAACTGATTGAAAACATGCTTTCTTTTCTCATGACCCTGAAAGATCTAGGTGTATAAGTGAATTCAAGTAGACTGCTGGGGAAGGATGTGATTGGGTGACATCTGGGCAGCCAAGATAGAGGGGAGTTGTGGCAAAGTAGATCCTTCCCTGTTACATTATTAAGACCCTTAGGATAGGGCTGTAGGCTGTCAGCACTGTGGGCTTTCCATAGTAGAGACAGACCCTAACACCAGCCCAGACCCCCTTGGCAGGAATGTACATGTATAGCCAAAAGCTGGCACCAGGATCAGAGACAAGCATATACAAAACCTCCCACCTACACCACACTGGCAGAGTGGTTGGGCTGGGGAGGGAGGGGGAGCCTGGAAAAGGTGTCTCAGAACAGGGCCGTTTGCATCTGGCCTTGGAGCATCAGGATTGTTTAAGACAACTTGTTACAGAGACAACCTTATGATGTCAGAATTCATACTGAAAGAACACGCAGCCCTGGTCCTGATTCCTTGCCTATGTGGAGGATGTTTCACAGGGCAGCCCAGGCGGGTGGAGCTCTTACCAATGCCCACACTTCCTGCCACGGAGTAGACATATTTGAGCTGGCAAATCACCTGTTGTCGGACATTTAGGTAGTCGCTGATTCCTTTTTAATGTTATAAATAACTCTGTGGTGACAAATAGAATTCCCACGGGAGGCTTTGGGGGAAGGGTATTTCCATCGGAGGGAACAGTGTAACAGAGCAACAGAACAGAGAATGAATGGTCCCTGCCCAGTCCTCCTGAGAAACCTGTGAGCATCCTTCTGTTCAGTAAATGGCCCTCAGATTCTAGCCTGGGAGGGTAATCTCCCACCCCACCCCCAGGAAACATGTCCTTAGGGTACAAGAGGACTGATGCAGGCCTCTCCCTCCAGATGTTACAGTGAGGAGATGGTGGGGGGGCTGGCAGGGGTGGTTGGCTGTGCTTCTGCTCCCAGCTGCAACAATGAGATAGATGCAGGAGCAGGGATTTTGGATAGTGGCAAAGACACACAGCCGACATCTTCAAAGCCTCTCTTGTTTGCCTCTGTCGTATTTTGCTAGATGGCTTAAGCTCTGACTCCATCTCACTGATGAAATGCGTATATTCCCCAAGCTCAAGCAATCCAGAGGAAGGAGTTATGGAATTTGATCTCTAATGCTGAGGACACATTTAAGGGAGGGCCTCCAGGGAGGTTGTGGGATCCCTGGGAATAGTGTAGCTGGCTTCTGCCTGGGAGGAAGTGATTGGCACCGGGGCTATCCAAAGGGCTTGTCTGGGGCCCCCAGCTCACCGAGTCCTCTTTGTTAATGAGAACTGATACTATAAGTGCCTTCAGATAGGGGAATGGGTAGATGCTCAAGGCCCTGGCCCAGCTCTTTCCACTTCAAGCACTTTTGGAGGCAGAGGGGGCATTGGTGACAGAGGCAGAACAGTTTCGGTGTGACCTCAGTGTACAGCTTGCTATAACTACAGGCTGGCACAAAGCAAACTTTCGGGAGGCAGACTCTGGGGTTAGATCTATAGAGGTAGATGCAGCCATCTATCTCTGAACAAGGACATTGCGTACCTTTCCCTTTGGATGCTGGGACCAGCCATTCAATACCACAATTTAGACTTGATCTGTAAAGGACAGAGGGGAGGCAGGGCCCAGTGTTCCAGGTGCAGAGTTCCCTGAACCTGCTGAGCCACTAGTAGCCAGCCGGAGCCTCACCTGCGCCCCCTGCCCCCCCAGCGCGCTCTTGCAGCGCCTGAGCACTAGGCAGGCTTGTCTTACCCTGAATTGTCACCCCTGCATGCCTCCCTGCAAAGCCTTCCGCTCCCGGCCCTGATCCTAATGCTGCTCTTCCCTACAAGGAATGTGTCCCTCTGTGCATACCACATACAACATGTCTGAATTCAGTATTTAATAAATCCATCAAACTAATAGGAATAAAAATTGGAAGACAGCATCTGAGCACAGCACATGCCGATAATCCCAGCACTCAGGAGTAGGGGCAGGGAGGCTCGGAGACCAAGGCCAGCCTCAGTTGTATACCGAGCTGAGGCCAGCTTGAGCTACATGAGACTGTCTCAACGAACAAATAAACAAAAGATATGAATTTACACTTTCAATTCTTTGCCCTAAAGAGAACTTATATTTCCTTTAATGTTCTAGAAAAGTACACACACACACACCAGAAATAAATGTTTGAAGTTTGAAAATTATTTATTCATTTTCTTGTGTGTGTGTGTGTGTGTGTGTGTATGCACATGCATGTGTGTGTGTGAGCACTCATACCTGTGGATACTCAGAAATCAGAAGAAAAGCCATCAGTGTTCTTTGCCACTCTCCACTGATTCCTTTGAGACAGGTCTCTCTCTGAACTTGTGGCTTGAATTTTCTTGGCTAAACTAGAAGTAACAAGTGCTAGCAGTTACTCTCTGCCCACCTTTGCAGCTGGGGCTTCAGGCATGTGCAGGATGTGTGGTTTCTTATATGGGTGCTGGGATTCAAACTCTGGTCCTCATAATTGTGCAGCAAGCTCTCTCTCTCTCTCTCTCTCTCTCTCTCTCTCTCTTTCTCTCTCTCTCTCTCTTGGTTTTTCAGGACAGCGTTTCTCTGTATAGCCCTGGCTGCCCTGGAACTCACTCTGTAGACCAGGCTGGTCTTGAACTAGAAATCCCCCTGCCTCTGCCTCCCAAGTGCTGGGATTAAAGGCGTGTGCCACCACTGCCTGGCACAGCAAGCTCTCTTAAGAGCTGAATCATCTTTCCATATCCCTGCAAGTCCTTTTTGTTTGTTTGGTTGGTTAGTTTTGAGACAGGGTTTCTCTGTGTAGCTCTGGCTGTCCTGGAACACACTCTGTAGGCCAAGCTGGCCTTGAACTCAGAGATCCACCTGCTTTTGTCTCCCAAGTGCTGGGATTAAAGCTGTGCCACCGTGGCCCAGCCTGCACATACATCTTTAGTAAGATATAAAGGGAGTGGGGGGAGCTGGGACTAGAGAGACGGCTCTTCAGGGGAGCATCCCAGCACCCCTGTGGTAACTCACAACTATTTGAAACTCCAAGATCTGACACGCTCACACAGACATGCATGCAGGCAAAACACCAATACACATAAAATAAAAATAATAAAAAATTTAAAAAGATATAAAGTACGTTCCTTTATAACTACCATTCAGGTTTAGAAATGGGTCTTCCAGAAGCCCCCATGTGTCCTAACTCAGTAACCCTATCCTGTCCCTTAGGAACTATTATGTGAGTCTTTGAACTCATTTTCAGCTTTTCTGAACAGTGTTACTTCTGTGCTTGAGTCCCCAGCAGTGTGGGGAGTTCAGCTTGTTTTGAGCTCTGTATCAAAAGACTCACACTACATGCATCTTTGCTGTTTCTATCAACACTGCTTTTTGCAAGATCCACTGTTTGGCTGAGTAGCGCCTTAGCTCCCTCATTTCCTTTGCAGCATAGCATTCTATTATACGGCTATGCCACAGTACATCCTGCTGGGGGGAGATATTTGGGCTCATTCCAGCTTTTAGCAATTATGGATATGGCAATTATGAGAGTTCTTAGCCAAGTGTCCTGAGGCATAAATGTATGCCTGCCTCTCTCTCTCTCCCGCCCTCTCTTTGACGGGAACTCTCTATGTTGCCCAAGTTGGCCTGGAACTCCTGAGGGACACTTGGCTCAAATGCATGCATTTCTATGGAGCAAATACTTAAAGTACATAGGGTGGGCTTGAGAAACTGTGCAGTGGTTAAAAGCACTGGCTGCTCCTCCAGAGGGCCTAGATTCAGTCCCCAGTACCAAAACAACAGCTCATAACTGTACAACTCCAGTTCCAGGGGACCTAACCCCCACTTCTGGCCTCCATAGATACTAGGCAGGCATAGACACAGGTATACATGCAGGCCAAACAACTATACACATAAAAATAAATAATTTTAGTTGGGCAATGGTGGCACACGCCTTTAATCTCAGCACTCAGAAGGCAAAGGTAGGTTAATCTCTCTGAGTTCTCTCAGAGGCCAGGCTGGTTTATAGAGCTAGTTCCAGGACAGCCAAGGCTGTTACACAGTGAAACCCTGTCTCAAAAAACCAAACCAACCAACCAACCAAACAAATAAATAATCTTAAAAAATAAAAGAAGTACACAGAATATGTTTGTTTGACAAAACTGGCCCTATCCTGTCTCTTTCTTTAAGACAAAGTCTTCTGTAGCCTGGGCTAGCCTTGAACTCATCAAGTAGCCGGGGCTTTCTCGAACCCTTGATCCTCCTGCTGCCACCTCCTAAGTTCTAGGATTTCAGGTGTGCACCACACCTGGCTCCCAGCTTTTTAAAAGGGGAATTGGCCTCTTCCAACAGATTTCATTTTGTCCATAGCTTCACCCACATTTGGTATCTCGAGATGATCAGAGATAAATAACTAGTATGGGGAAGAGCTTCTAAGAACTCAACTCTAGACAAAGAACCGCAGACAGGTAAGGAAGGCTGAGAGTAGGAGAAATAGTCTTCCCGGGAAAGAGCACACCAGGTGATTATCCAGTACCAAGTGGTCAGCCCTGAAAACATGCAGACAGGTAGCATGATATGGACCTAGCAGGCTATAGTTAGATAATCAGGAATATGTGCACGTGTGTGCGCACATATAACAATAACCAAAGAATAAGTGGTCATAAATTTGATTAGAACAAGATGGAGGGCAGGAAGGGGAAAATGATATAATTTCAGAGAAATTCCTGGAATAAAGTTAAATTTATGTTCATGGAATAGCTGCAATGTAAAGATTTCATTTATTTATTTATTTATTTATGGCCTTTTTTTGAGACAGGGTTTCTCTGTGTAGCCCTGGCTGTCCTGGACCTCACTTTGTAGACCAGGCTGCCTCTGCCTCCCGAGTGCTGGGATTAAAGGCGTGCTTCACCACTGCCTGGCTCTTATTTTTTTGAAATAGGGTTTCCCACTGTAGTCCAGGCTAGCCTCCAACTCATGGCAATCCTCTTGCATCAGCTTCCTGAGCGCTAGAATGATAATGTGAGTCACCACATTAAGAAGCTGTGTGGGTTTTTTGTTTTGTTTTGTTTTGTTTTTTTGTTTTTTGTTTTGGTTTTTTGAGACAGGGTTTCTCTGTGTAGCACTGGCTGTCCTAGAACTCACTTTGTAGACCAGGCTGGCCTTGAACTCAGAAATCCACCTGCCTCTGCCTCCCGAGTGCTGGGATTAAAGGCGTGTGCCACCACACCTGGGGCTGTGTGGTTTTTACAATCATATTTATCTATTTATTGAGTGGGGGGCACAGAGTAGTATGTGCATGGGGGTCTGAGGACAGCTTCTGGGAGTTGGGTCTCTCTTTCCATCATGTGGGTTCCAGGGATCAGACTCAAGTTTGGAGGTCAGTGCCATTACCTGGTGAGCCACCTGGCTGACCCTAATGGTTTAACCCCATCATTGGAGAGGTGGAGGCAGGAGAATTTCAGCAAGTTCTAGGCCAGCTTGATGACCATATTGGCTCTAGGGCATCTAGGGCTAAATAGTGAGCCCTGTCTCAAAAATCAAAACTAACTAAATGAACATATTGTCTTGTAAGTCTTTTCAAATGTACATAATGAAAGGACTACTTCTTAATATGTCAGCTTAGGAAAATTTTGCATGGTGGGGACTGTTGTAGTTCAGGCAACCTGGTTGAATGTCTGCATGTCTGCATGTGTGGCCCGATAAAGCAAGGTGGATCAGTATTTATCTACTCTGCCCTTCACTTGACCTGAGCTGAGTTTCCCAAAAGCAATTTCAGTGATGGGGGGGGGGGTAAGAAAATGGTATAGCTGAGCCAGACCCCATCCTGTTTGCACCTTAGAGCCTAGCAATGCCGTTTGGGTGTGTGACTCTGGGTGACAAGAAGAACTATAACCAGCCATCGGAAGTGACTGACAGATATGACCTGGGACAAGTCATCAAGACGTGAGTGTTGGGCTGCTGGAGAGTGATGGGTGAAATAGATCAGGGCTGGGAAAGAGGGCCTGGAGTGTACCCTGTCCTAAGGCCGGGTGTGCCTGCTGGCTTTCAGTGAGGAGTTCTGTGAAATCTTCCGGGCCAAGGACAAGACAACGGGCAAGCTGCACACCTGCAAGAAGTTCCAGAAGCGTGATGGCCGCAAGGTGCGGAAGGCAGCCAAGAACGAGATTGGAATCCTCAAGATGTGAGTGTGAGGGCTGAGGGCAGAGTGGGGGGGTAGGAGATAGCAGGGGAGGGCTTGAAGGGCAGGGTACCTCAGAAGGGGGACACGCTAGTCTGTTACAACCACTCAGTGTAGGAACCAGAGCTTCTCTTGGGTGCACCCAACCCTGACTACTGACTCCTCCCACTGTCGCTAGGGTGAAGCACCCCAACATCCTGCAGCTGGTAGATGTGTTTGTGACCCGCAAGGAATACTTCATCTTTCTGGAGCTGTGAGTACCATTCTGGGGTTCCAGGATTCCCCAGTCCCTTGGGTCTTTTCTTTTTCCTCCCTTTATAGTTAAAGAAACCCATTTTTGAAACCCTTTGGGTCCCAAGGCCCTGGGCCCTGCCCAGCCAAGTGCCTGGTACAAATCAGGCCTCCCGAATGCTCCTGTCCTACCCCCGACCCTGCCCACGCCGGGCTCAGGGGCTGGTGTCCCTCAGGGCCACGGGGAGGGAGGTGTTTGACTGGATCCTGGACCAGGGCTACTACTCGGAGCGAGACACGAGCAACGTGGTGCGGCAGGTCCTGGAGGCTGTGGCCTACTTGCACTCGCTCAAGATTGTGCACAGGAACCTCAAGGTAAGGTCAGATCTGGAGGGATGGGCTGGGGCTGGCATGAGTGCCACACTGGGCTCTGGTCCGGCTTCTGAGGCCCTTAAGATGACTTCTGCCCACCCTTCTACCATTCTCTCCTGAACAGCTGGAAAACCTAGTGTACTACAACAGGCTGAAGAACTCAAAGATTGTCATCAGCGACTTTCACCTGGCTAAGCTAGAGAATGGCCTTATCAAGGAGCCCTGTGGAACCCCGGAGTATCTGGGCAAGGAGGGATGGGACAGGGGATGGTCTGAGGGACAGCCTTCAGGGGGAGGCTTTGGGGTAGGGGAGAAACCTCTGTCCCAAGAAGTGGGTATAGATGCTGCTGTATATGGCCAAGCTTGAGTCTAACCAGCAGATGACCACTTTTTTTTTAGCACCAGAAGTGGTAGGACGACAACGGTACGGTCGCCCTGTGGACTGTTGGGCCATTGGCGTCATCATGTATATCCTGTGAGTGGCAGGGCACACAATTGGGCTTGCAGCCAGGTGGGCTGGACAATTATGTCTGTGGCCCTCCTAGGTGACCCTACTCCATGTAGGCTTTCAGGCAACCCGCCCTTCTATGAGGAGGTGGAAGAAGATGACTATGAGAACCACGATAAGAATCTCTTCCGCAAGATCCTGGCTGGCGACTATGAGTTTGACTCTCCATACTGGGACGATATTTCTCAAGCAGGTGAGGGGATACCCGGCCTGTGGGGCAGAGTATGGGGCAGTATGGCGGGAGGCACTGCTCTCAGCGTCTGCTGGATTCTACTCCTGCTCCCCAGCCCATCCTTCACAGCTAGACAATGAGATGGGGCACCCTTGCCTAGCCCATCCCTGGCTTTGTCCCCAGCCAAAGACCTGGTCACAAGGCTGATGGAGGTGGAGCAAGACCAGCGGATCACCGCAGAAGAGGCCATCTCCCATGAATGGTGAGCAGGGTCCCTCGGGAGGAGTGGGCGAGCCTCTGTTACGCTCTGAATGTCTTACACCGGAAGTCCGAATCCTTGACGTCTTGAAGGGTAAGGGAAGGCGTTCTAGAGCTCTGGCCAAACCAGACACTCTGCCAGGTGGCCCTTGATCACACCAGGAAGGGCTGTGCAGGCTCCACGAGGCACAGACCATCCCCATCAGATGCACTCGCCTCCTTTCTAGGATTTCTGGCAACGCGGCTTCTGATAAGAACATCAAGGATGGCGTCTGTGCCCAGATTGAGAAGAACTTTGCCAGAGCCAAGTGGAAGGTAGGCTTTGGCTCTCATTCCCCTGGGCCCAGCTCCAAGTACCTCCTCTTGCACCCCGCAGTTCCTTGCTGCTACTGCACCTCTTCAGCTGAACACCAAGTTTTCTCAAGCCCCCACAGGCGGCTGCAGCTGCAGCAGTGATCAGGAGCTGAAGTACTGAGTAGCTGGATAGCCAGAGGCAGCTGGGGCGCTACAAAAGGGGCTGGGCTTAGCCATTTGGAAGGAGTGGATCTAGTGAAGCTCATTCTGAACCTTTCTTCACTATTCTCCTTGCAGAAGGCTGTCCGCGTGACCACTCTCATGAAGCGGCTCCGGGCACCAGAGCAGTCTGGAACAGCGACGGCCCAGTCTGCTTCAGACGCTGCCACTCCCGGGGCTGCTGGTGGGGGCATTGCTGCTGCTGCTGCAGCTGCAGCTGCCGCTGCCTCAGCCTCTGGGGCCAGTGCTACTGTAGCCACAGAGGGTGGTTCTGGGTGTGCTACCAAGAGCGATGACATAGCCTCTGCAGATCGTAGTGCTACACCAGCCACAGATGGCAGTGCCACCCCAGCCACGGATGGCAGCGTCACCCCAGCCACGGATGGGAGCATCACCCCAGCCACTGACGGGAGTGTCACTCCAGCTACTGACAGGAGCGCTACACCAGCTACTGATGGCAGAGCCACACCAGCCACAGAAGAGAGCACAGTGCCCGCCGCTCAAAGCAGTGCCATGCCAGCTGCAAAGGCAGCAGCCACCCCTGAGCCGGCTGTGGCCCAGCCGGACAGCACAGCCCTAGAGGGTGCCACAGGCCAGGCTCCACCCTCTAGTAAAGGAGAAGAGGCTACTGGCTGTGCCCAGGAGTCTCAGAGGGTGGAGACGAGCTGAATGGGCAGCCTGTTGGGGGGTTTTGAGGGATGGGAAGGAGGGTGGGAGTTTGGATGAGGGGCTTCTCACTGTATATAGAGTCACTGGCATGATGCCCTAGCTCCCCCCAAGCTCCCTCACCCCAGTGGGGCATGCCTGGGGGCCATGGGAGAGCAGTCTCGTCTCCTCTGTGGATGTATGTGAGTGGTGGGCAGGCCAGAGGCAGGGCCAGCCCCAGCCCCTGCATGGATTCCTTTTGGCTTTCTGTCTCTCGCTAGCTTCACCAGTTTCTGTTCCTTGTGGGATGCTGCTCTAAGGGATACTCAGGGGGTCCTTGCTCTCCTTCCCTCCCTGCCTCATCACTCCCCCAGGCAGGCCCTGCAAACCTCACCCTTTCCCAGGCCCTAAATGGGTGGCCTTGCCCTGAGAGCTGGTCCTCCAGCGAGGCCCTGTCAGCAGTGTTAGGCTCCTGCACGGGAAGGTGTGTACCTGTGGTGTCTGGGCTGCTCTAGGAGTGGACGCTGGCTGCAAGAGAGGATGCAGGAAATCTAGGGCAGTGTGCTTTAAGTCAAGTCTGGTCAAGTGGTTGGGGGCAGGCATTGCATGTTAGCTGTGGGGATCCTCAGAAGTGGGAGAGAGAATGGGTAGAAGCTTCCATCTTTTTTTCCCTGGGTGGGGGTGGCGATCTTCCCTCTGAAGATCCTTGTGTTATTTCATAGCCTCCTGAGTCCTGTAGCGGGTTGCTCTGTATCCCAATTCTTAGGAGAATCTAAAGGAAGAGAGAAACATGTCGGATGCAGCAGCGACGCCTAGGAGAACAGAGTACAGGGCCAGCACCAGTGCCCCAGCCTATCTGGCTTCTTCCTGTGAGCTGGATAGGGAGGGCTGGTGTCCCCCCCTCCCCATGGTCTTCCTAGATGCCATTACCAAGAAAGAGACCTTTGCCATAGCCACCTCATGCAGGCTCAGGCCATAAATCCTCTTCTTCCCAGGGAGGCGTGGCAGCACCTCATAGGCTGCGTTGGGAGCATGCTTTTCACAGCGGCAGATTTTCTGCTCCTTAGTGCAGCGATATGGAGAGGTGTTTCCTCTGTGTCTACCATCAGAGGCTGAGGTCTTGCTCAGCCACGTGAAGTAGCTCTGGCTGGGATGAGGAAGTAGAACACAATTCCCCAGCTCTCTGAGGGATGCTCTCGGCAGGTGCCCTTGGTCAGACCCTACCATAGCCTGAACAGGCAGCCACACTGGTCCTTGCCCTTGCTCGGCACTCCATGGTGGTCTTGCCCTTCTCCCTGCATGCCTGTGGGTCTGCTCTGGTATGTGAAGGTTGGTGGGCTAACTGTGTGCCTACTGAACCTGGCAAATAAACGTCACCCTGCAAAGCCTCTGGCCACCCTCTTGCCTTTGCTTCCTCTGTCCTATTGGGGAGGAGCCTATGGAAGGCAGTGGGGGAGGGATGAGGCGGTGGGACGATCAGTTTTGGGGTAGTGGTTGATGCTTAGTGTGTTGCTTGGAGTGAGAGTGGAGGTCACCTTCTCCAGTGTCTACCTGATGTTGATGGGAATCCTCTGGACGCTAAAAATCCCACGAGAGTGGTGTGTTTCAGCTAAGAACTATCCCAAGCTGAGCGCTGAAGGGCTGACGCTTTTCCGATTCTTGTTGACAAAGAGCCTTTGTCTTAACTTGGACATAGAGGTGGAATCTACTCAGGGCCAACCACTGTAGGTAGTGACCTTGCTCGTGGGCACAGCGGGCCTCCTTGGGCTGGGGAGAGGGTGGGATTGCACAACAGTTCTGTGCTGTCTATTGATACCTACTTCCTGTGAATACCTGTGCTTTCCACTTAGACCAAAAATATTTCATTCTGTCTTCCCGGTTGGAGCAGACCTGCTTTATAAAGTTATGTATGTTTCTTCTGGGGGAGTAATACTGCTAACGATACCGTAAAAATCGCTAAGGAGCCTCGCTTCAACTCAAGACGGGCTTTCTCAGGGAGGACCTTAAATTATCTGATGTGGGAATAATAAAGAGGGTTTGTTATTTCCTGGTCTTTGAAGCATCTGTACCTCCAAAATCACCATCCTACAGTCTCAGGCATGAGGCAATTTGGGAGGAAAGGGCTAAATTACTAGCCCCAGTGTCTACCTAATCTCAAAGGTTTTTAGGTCATATTTGAATAAAGCCAGAGCTAGTGTAGTGGTTTTGAAGGGCTAGGACTTAATGTGTCCATCTTTCCAAGATGATCCATAGTAGAAGGTTGAGAAAGTGGGGGGCCCCTCTTTCGGTCTGGGAACTGTGGGCTGCCAGCATATGGCCTATTACTTTGCATAGCCATGGTACCATCATCCCCTTTTCTTGGCATTCCAGTCTATTTGACTGTCCCGAAGTGCAGCAAGAGGGGTCTGGTTCACTTCGCACCGGCCCTAGCTTGAGACAATCCCCGGCTTAGCAGGGATAGGGGTCAGACTGTAGCTTCACTGTTTTCCGCCACAGGCGACCGCAGGGTTTTTTGGTAGAAACAGGGAGGGATCCACTCCTTGGAGACCCCAAGGAGCTAAATCCCAGGATTCCGCACGGCTGTGGGGCTGCTTATCACAGCCGCTCCAGCGCCCCGCCCCGAAGTTTGTCCAATCAGAGGGAAGCACTCAAGAGTGGGTTTGTTATGACTTCCGGTTCACTACCGGAAGTCGTTCAGTAGAGCGAAATTTGAAGGAACCGGAGCGGCGGCCGGTTCGGCCACCAAACTGTCTGTAGCTGGCAGCTGGCTCTCTGGGCTGCTTGAGTCGAGCCAACATGCCTATCCGCGCTCTGTGCACTATCTGCTCCGACTTCTTCGATCACTCCCGTGACGTGGCTGCCATCCACTGTGGCCACACTTTTCATCTGCAATGGTGAGTGACGGCATTGTAGGGCCCAGTGCGTGTCCTCGAACCACTTAGACGCTATGGGGGGTGTCGGGCCTAGAGACAATCCCTCCTCCGAACTAAGACAAGTGACGACGACATTAGAGGAGCCTCAGGGAAGCTTTCCAACCTGGGCCGAAGTGGACCAGGTGGAAGTGATACCGGTGAAAGTTAGGTGCTTCTTTATTGCGCTAGGAAATGTGACTTCAAAACTATTAGTTTGAGCGAAGATGGGCTTTTACTGCACTAACGAGCGATTGTATTTTATTTGAGAGTCAAGAAACAGACCAACAGACCAATTTAAGCTGATAGGTTTCTGGCAATCTTTAAGGGTCTGTCGTTTGCTGGGTGCTTAGGATTGTTTCTATCCAGAAACACCTCGTCGTTCAGACACTCCAGTAAACCTGGCTTAACTTGGAAGGGCAAGAAAGTAAGTGCGTTCCTGACAAAGAGTCCCTTTGCCACTGAGCAGGCTGATCCAAAGCTCCCAACCAAAGAGAAAAAAGGTAGAAGAGAGGTCTCCTTTGGGAGACTGGGAGGTTTGTGAGGGGCAATAGGGCCCACAAAGCAGAAAGTGGTGTGAACACTGCTGGGTGGCTCTTACTTGCAAAGCTTTGTTTAAAACCGATGTTAGAGTCTGTTGTGTTGCATATCCCAGTACAGGCTGGGGAGGAGGGAAGGTTGGAGACAGAATGATGGGGAGTTTTAAGGTCAGTCTCAGCTACATAAGTCAGGCAAAAGTCAGCCTGAAATTTTCTGAGACCTTGTGTCAAAAAGACAAACAAAGGAAACCACATAATACAGTTTGTGTGACCTGAGCTCCATTCCCAAGGAGCCATTGTGTGGTTAGGTTAGAGGTAACCCTACCACTAAAGGTACTTTCTATCACCTGCTCTCTCCCTAAGCTTTCACCTTGGACTTCCCGGTGTAATTATGTTTTAGGTCTGTTTCTTGAAAGCATATTTGGCTTTAAAAATTTGGTATAATAATGCTTGTATTAAACTGGACCTTTTTAAACCTTAAATGTGAACTTACTGATGAAATCTGTCGTATTCAGTATTTTCTATCTTGTGCCACCTGTTGGATTTTGTGGGGTTGTTGTTGGTTGTTTTTTGTTTTTTTTTTTTTTTTTTGGTTTTTGTTTTTGTTGTCTTTTTGTTTGTTTTGAAGAAAGGGTTTCTCTGTGTAGCCCTGGCTGTCCTGGAACTCACTCTGTAGACCAGGTTAGTCTCAAACTCAAGCTAGATCTGCTAGACTCTGCCTCCCTAATTCTGGGATTAAAGGTGTGTGCTACCACACCCACACCTAGCTGATTTTTTAAATCTTTTTATTTTAAATTATGTGTTCTATGTGTATGTCTTTGTGTGGCTATGTGCATATGAGTAGAGGTAACCTCAGAGGCCAGGGTCCTCTGATCCCCGTGGGGCTGGAGCTACAGACAGTCCTGAATCACCTGATAAGGGTGCAGGGAACTGAACTCAGGACAGCTGGAGGAGCAGTACCAACACCTGCTCTCAACCAGTGAGCTGTCACCTCTCTAGCCTTTTAAAACAGACAAACAAACAAATAAGCAAACAGGCCTTGCTGTGTAGATCTCTGGCTGACTGTGAATTTCTGGTTCTGTTTCTAGGAGCTCTCGCCTCCTAGAGCTCAGATTGCAGGTATATGCCCCACCTCCCCTCAGATCCGTGTTCTGTGCCTGGAAGGCAAGTGCTCTACTACTGGTTTATACCCCCAGGCCTTATAGCTATTTTTTGTTTTGTTTTTGAAACAGGGTCTTGCTATGTAGTATTGGCTAGTCTGGGATTCATGGCAGTCTTCCTGCCTCAGCCTTCTGAGTGCTGGGATTGCAGGTGAGAGCCACCACTCCTGGCTTCCACCTGTGCACTTTGTCTCACGGACCCTTGGCTGGCCTTGAGCTTGCTGCATAGCCAGGGATGGCCCTGAATTTGTAATCATCCTGTCTCCATCTCTCAAGTGCTGAGAGTATGTACATCCTTTTTGGTTTCTATGGTGCTAGGGATTGAATTTCGGGCTTTGTGTGCGCTCAGCAATTGAGCTACATTCCGAGACCTTCCTGCCCCAAGTATCTTTTTTTTTTTTCTTTAAAGATTTATTTATATATAATTAATTACACTGTAGCTGACTTCAGACTCTCATTATGGGTGGTTGTGAGCCACCATGTGGTTGCTGGGATTTGAACTCAGGACCTTTGGGAGAGCAGTCAGCTCTCTTACCCGCTGAGCCATCTCGCTGGCCCAACCCCAAGTATTCTTGAGTAAGTTTTTTGTTGTTGTTGGAGACAGGGTCTCACTATGTAGCTGACCGTGAACAAGGAGATCCACCTGAGCTCAGAAATTAAAATTGTGTGTCAGCCCAGCCAGCACTACTGTAACTATCTTTAGATGCTGATTCTGTAGCATTGAGCACATTTGCAATGTGATAATAACCTTCAGTGTTATCATAGCCCATTATTACATGCTAACTCTCCATGTTAGTCCTCCCAGACCCTGATACCCTCTGCTGCACTGCCTGTCCCTGAGTTCCCTATCCCAGGAATCCCATAGGTCAAGTCTTGTATTCTGTGTCCTTTTGAGTCTGATGTATTTCATGTATTTCATTTTAACATTCACCCATCTCATAGCATGTATCGGAATTTCATTTTTGTTGTGGCCAATATTTAATTGTATGCATGAAAATACCATATTTTGTTTATCCATTTGTTTGTTGATAGAAAGGTATTTCCAGATTTTGACTGCTGTGAATAATGCTACTCTGAACTGCTGTACAGATACCTGTCTGAGTCCATTTTCAGTTCTTTAGGATGTATACCTGGGTGCTGAAAGACTGGGGCAGATGGAGATTCTATATTTAGGGTTTTTTCGGAACTGGCATACTATTTTCCACAACAGCTGCCGACTTCTCTCTCTGTCTCTGTCTGTTTCCCTCTCTCTTTCTCTCTTTCTCTCTTTCTCTCTTTCTCTCTCTATGTCCGTGTCTGTCTGTGTGTCTCTCTAGGTCTCTCTCACATCTCTGGGCTGCACAAGTTGACTTTTAAACACCATTTTATTATTTTTAGTGTTAGCCATTGTAAACACTGGAATATACTCACCCCATGCTCTGCTCCTGAGCTAAATCACACACACACACACACACACACACACAGTTTTAGACAAGTTCTCATTATGTAGCCCAGGTTGGCCTTGAATTCATAATCCTCTTGCCTCAGCCCCCACTTGCTGGAATTTCATGCATGCACCATAATATTCCAGTATATACCACAATGCCCCCAACTTTCCTGCAATAAAAAAATAGAGAAATTCCAGCTTTTTCACATATATCCTAGACTGGTCTTTAAATGTATGGCAATCGTCTTGTCTTGGTCTTGTAAATGCTGAGGTTACAGGCCTGAGACACTGCCTTGCTTACTCTGTTCTGTTGAAGTAATGTAGAAGAAAATACAGAGAAGTACACATGTTAGAAGTGCATAGCTTGGGCTGGAGAGATGGCTCAGCGGCTACGAGCACCGACTGCTCTTCCAAAGGTCCTGAGTTCTAATCTCAGCAACCACATGATGGCTCACAACCATCTGGACAGCTGCAGTGTACTCATATACATAAATAAATAAATCTAAAAAAAAAACCAGTGCATAGTTTGTGGTTGTCCCAAGCCCAGCACATCTGTGCAGCCATAATCCAGGTCTAGGACGGGGAAGGAAGCTCACGGGTACAGCACTTGTCCCGCGTGAATAACAACCTAGGTTTGCTGTCCAGCCCTGCAGAAAAAGGATAATGTCTGCATTAGAAATCTCATGTACCCTCCCACCAGTGCCCCCTCCCACATAAAGGTACCACTTTGCAGTTTTCTTTTATATAGATGAGATTATACAGAATATTATGTTTTTGTGCATGTGCCTAACTTCTTTTCAATATGTTTTAATGAGTCATTGATAATATACTTTTTTGTTTTGTTTTGTTTTGTTTTGTTTTCTGAGACAGGGTTTCTCTGTATAGCCCTGGCTATCCTGGAACTCACTCTGTAGACGAGGCCTGCCTCTGCTTCCCAAGTGCTGGGATTAAAGGCGTGAGCTACCACTTCCTGGCTAATATGCTTCTTGGTTAACTCACTCTCCTGCGTCTGATTAGCTTTAATTTTGTAGTATGTGGTCTTTGAAATGTATTTGTAGTTTTTTAATGTATTTATAGGAAAGATTTGTGTCACAGCCCCAATCTCTGACCAGCAGAGAGCGGGAATAAACGACACCAACTCCAAAAAGCAGGTTCAGAGCAGCTGCAGCCACTTCTCTTTGTTAGGAGGTTTCTTGCAGCTTCCCCAGCTTCAGTCAGTCAGTTCTCAATCAGTCAGTCTTCAGTCTCTCCAATAATCATCCTCATCATCCTCTGGGACTGTCCACACTTATCCTCTTCCATTCACTCACTTCACCTTACACCACCCAATCATAGACGCACACATCCAAGGCAGCGTGCAGGATTGGCTGATAGAATGATCTCGCGAGATGTTGCACTAACCTCTCCAACGAGGTACATATGTGCATGATTGAGACTGAGGTAAACAAGCGAGGTCACGG
Source organism: Mus minutoides (assembly GCA_902729485.2). Classification (NCBI taxonomy): domain Eukaryota; kingdom Metazoa; phylum Chordata; class Mammalia; order Rodentia; family Muridae; genus Mus; species Mus minutoides. Next base: position 2,086,884 of record LR749536.1, read on the forward strand.
GGCTTTAGCACAGAGCCAGGCGCCATCTTTGGCCCATGTGGCCACGCCCGCTCCCCACAGATTTGGACATGCGAGATGGTTTTTGAAGAGGAGTTTGTCTCTTATTCTTGGGGTGAAAAAGGCTGCCCCACTCTCATCCCTAGTCTCTCTCTCAAGCCCAGGCTGGTTTAGAGCTTGTGATCCTCTTGCCTAGTCTGAGGATTACAGTTAGACACCACCACACCTATAGGGAACTGTTTCAATTAATATTTAATACCTGTCCATACCAATAAATTATGTAAATCTGGCCACGGTTGCTTTTACCACTACTTAGGACCCCTAAAGTCCTCACCTGAAGTAGGGTATTATCAAAGACTCGGTCTCCGAGAGACTCTGAGCTTTGCCTGTCACCTACACTGTACAGCCCAGCTGCAAAGAACAGCCCTGGCCGGGCGTGGTGGCGCACACCTTTAATCCCAGCACTCAGAAGGCAGAGGCAGGCGGATTTCTGAGTTCGAGGCCAACCTGGTGAGTTCCAGGACAGCCAGAGCTACACAGAGAAACCCTGTCTCGAAAAACAAAAAACAAAAAACAAAACAAAAAAAAAGAACAGCCCTGGACCAAGACTTCAAACCCGAAACAACACCGCTGCTCTGGCCTGCCGTGATAGCCTCTCACTGCAGGCAGGCAGGCAGGCCGAAGAGGAGCTACTAACAGTGGTCATGTGACCTGTATCCCCAGCCCTGCCGGGATTACTAGTCTTTCATTCTGTTTTCACTGTAGCCTAATCCAGTGGTTTGAGACAGCACCGAGTCGGACCTGCCCACAGTGTAGAATCCAGGTAAGGATGATGGAGTGGGGACATCTCCGCTGAAGACCCTGGGATGGGGAAAGCATCTCTGAACTAGAAACATTCTGACCTTTGACCCTGTTGGTGTGAGGCCAATGGATCCTCCCAAACACCTGTGAGTCACTCAGGAGGCCTGCTTACGCCCTCAGGTGGCTGGAAGATAGACTTTCCCAACCAGGCTTCACTTGTGTATATTTGGCTGCATCTAATGTTTAGCAAATGTCCCTGTGCATAGACATGACTTCATCCACCAGCAAAAGGATGCATGTTAGGTCTGAGAGCAGACCTAAAACATGAGGTGGGCAGCTGAACCCCACACTCAGGCCTTCCTTCTCCTCACCTTGGTCACACTTCACCATTCTTCTCTGTCTCGTTTCCTCATCCAGGTTGGCAGAAAGACTATTATAAACAAGCTTTTCTTCGACCTCGCCCAGGAAGAGGAGAGTGTCTTGGATGCAGAATTCTTAAAGGTACATAGAGTTTATCTCCTCCTACTAAATTCCAAACCCTCTGGAAGTTCACCTTTCTACTTAGAAAAGGTGCCTAGAATGTGTGGAGCGAGGCCTGTAGAGCACAGACCAGGTAGAGCTATCAAGGTGCAGACAAACAACCCTGAGGCAGTCACTGTAAGAGGAGAGGGGCCAAGCGACTAGTGGGTCTCCCCTGGGCTCTCAGGGCTTCTAACACCCTGAGCTGTATGAAGGACTTAGGGTCTTCCTGGCCAGGCTGCTACTTTCTTGATGGTCACTTAGTGACGGGTTAGGAAGTGCTTCCATTCTCACTAGTCAGGGAAGATGTGTGAATGCACCATTCCCTAACCTGGCTGGGCCTCAAAATTGTCTGGAGAGCATGGTGTAATGGCCAATGCTAGGCCTTTCCAAGCGCAGCCAGAGAGGACAAAGCTACTGGATTCCGGATTTCCTTTTTTGTTTTGTTTTGTTTTTTTGTTTTTTGTTTTTTTTGGTTTTCAAGACAGGGTTTTTCTGTATAGCACTGGCTGTCCTGGAACTCACTTTGTAGACCAGGCTGGCCTCGAACTCAGAAATCTGCCTGGCTCTGCCTCCCAAGTGCTGGGATTAAAGGCGTGCGGTGGAAGACCAGACCACAGGGAGGGTAACCAGGTTATCTTCTATACTTCTCCCATTTTCCCCCATGTCTAAAATCTCCTTCCTTTTTGTTTGGGGAAGCTGGATTGGCAGAATGTCTTGATGAAGTTGAGATGCAGTTTGCCAGTGATTGCTGGGCTGTAAGGGTTAATTTGCTGAGAATCTGTCAGATTACAACTCGTTTGACCTCAACCCACTGGGTGTTGTGATGTCCTTGAAACTTCTGTGCTTCAAGATGGTTGAGCTTTTGTGTTTGGAGCCATCCTGTGCATCGTCATGGTAACCGCTCCCAGCTTTCAGTGGTGTCCTCCCTGTGATGGAGATAACAAAGGCAGCTTCCAGGCTTTTCTTTAGCTTTCAAAGCCAAGGCTGTATGACACAGAGGCCACGTCTTGAATAGTTTGGAGCAAGGACTTGGAAAGCATCCTGCTGAGGTGTGGAAGGAGCCAGGAGACTATGGGGTGTCTGATCTCTGCATGTCCTTACCTATCCACCAGTTCCATTCCCAGCTGTTAGGTCCCCAGTCCCCAGCCCAGCTGCCAGGAGCGCGTGCCCCAGAGCCCTGGGCCGAGAGGCTGGGAGCGGGGCCCTTTCTACTGGTCACACAAGAAGTTCTGAGTCTTCTGTCAATGTTTAAAGGGTGATCTGGAGGGAAGTCTGCCCAGATTCTTCCACAGTGGACCCTTGCCTGAGCCTGGAAGTGTGCTGTTAAAACCTTTGTTTGCCTCCTGCTCACAGGGACATTGGCCTCTCTAGACTCCCAAGTGGGAGCCCTCCTGGAGCTTAGAGGGAGAAGGACTAAAGCAGCAAAGCCCAAGATGAAGAGAGCTAGTAATGGTCCCGAGTGCCGGGCTGTCCCGTCCCTGTGCTGTGTCCCTGATGGGTCCCTGTGTCCTGAGTTTGTCCCAGAGAGTGAGGATACAGCAGGGCCAGCAGCCTCGGAGCCTCTGCTATTGGCTGGACAGCAGGCCAAGCTCCACTTCCTGTAGCATTCATTCCCTACATTTTACCATATCTTTTTAAAAGACTCAGAAGGAGGCTGGAGAGATGGTTCAGTGTTTAGGGTGCAGGCTGCTCTAGCAAATGACAGGGTTTGATTCCCAGCACCTAGGTGACAGCTGACAACTGTCCATAGTTCCAGTTTCAGGGAATCTGACACCTTCTTCTGACCTCAGGGGGCCATGTGAATACATAGTGCATTGACATAAATGCAGGCAAAACACTGACACATAGAAAATAAATCATATTAAAAGATTTATATATCTTAGGCATGTGAGGCTATTTATGTATGTATGTATGTATGCATGCCTGCATGCCAGAAGAGGGCATTGGATCTCATTATAGACAATTGTGAGCAGCCTTGTGATTTCAGGGAATTGAACTTGGGACCTCTGGAAAAGCAGCACTTAATTGCTGAGCCATCTCTTCTGCCTAGAAGTAAATAAATTTTTTTTTGGGGGGGGGGAGTTGGGTTTTTTTGTTTTATTTGTTTTTCGAGACAGGGTTTCTCTGTATAGCCCTTGGCTGTCCTGGAACTCACTCTATAGACCAGGCTGGCCTCGAACTCAGAAATCCGCCTGCCCTTGCCTCCCAAGTGCTGGGATTAAAGCCATGCACCACCATGCCTGGCTGGCTGAAATAAATAAATCTTTCTTTTTTTTTTGGTTTTTCGAGACAGGGTTTCTCTGTGTAGCCCTGGCTGTATGGAACTCACTTTGTAAACCAGGCTGGCCTCGAAATAAATAAATCTTAAAGAAAAAAAGTCCCATACCAGGCATGGTGATACATGCCTTTAATCCCAGCACTATAGAGCGCAGAAGCAGAGGGAGATGGATTTTTGAGAGTTCAAGGCCAGCTTGGTCCACAAGTGAGTTCCAGGACAGCCTGAGCCACCTAGTGATACCTTGTTTGGAAAAAAGAAAAACGGGGCTGGTGAGATGGCTCGGAGGTTAAGAGCACCGACTGCTCTTCCAAAGATCCTAAGTTCAAATCCCAGCAACCACATGGTGGCTCACAACCATCCGTAACAAAAATCTGATGCCCTCTTCTGGAGTGTCTGAAGACAGCTACAGTGTACACACATATAATAAATAAATAAATATAAAAAGAAAAGAAAAGAAAAAAAGAAAAACAAAATGTGCCTGTCTCTATTGGCTTGGCTTTAAAGTATATTGGGTCCATTCCTGCCTAGTCGCCTTCACTGACCCTGGGCTCTGCACTGCCTTTTGGGAGGCTGAATGGAGGCTAGCTGTGATGTGTTCCTGTTGCTTAGCCTGTGCATTGTCTTGCAGAATGAACTGGACAGTGTCAAAGCTCAGCTTTCCCAGAAAGGTAAGTTAGCAAGAGACCAGAGGCCCTGGGAAGTCTCTGGCTTGGGTGTTGGAGGGAGGGACTCTGAGAGGAAGGCCTTTGACCTCTGGCAAAGCCAGACTCTTCCTAGCTCTTAAAACCAGTTAAAAAGGAGAAAGATGACTGAAGTTGCCTGCCTTAGCCAGGCTAGCCTCTTCCCTGCTTGGAACTCAGGAGTAGTTTTGGGAGGGGTCCCACCTGATGCATTTGTATCTTCTGGGCTTGCCACTGCTGGATTTGACAGGCATTTGCTTGGGTTCTGCACCGATGGATTACCTAAGACACACTGGAGTGGGACAACAGTACCATCTACCCAGACAGTTCCAGCAGGAAGAAGGAGAGCCAGGCTCCCAAGTGAAAGCTAGCTTAGACTTCCTGGTGCATGGCAGAGAGAAGCGGGCCACCCATCTTGCTCTTCTGTGCCTTATCCTTACCTGACTCAAGGAGGAGCTGCTGGGTGTCAGGGGTTAAGGTTCTCAGGCATGAATGGGCCTTTACCTTGCTCCCCTCTGCTCCTGCTCCAGATAGGGAGAAACGGGACAGCCAGGCCATTATCGACACTCTACGGGACACCCTGGAAGAACGCAATGCCACCGTGGAGTCCCTGCGGAACGCCTTAAACAAGGCAGAGATGCTGTGTTCCACCCTGAAAGTAAGTCCTCAGAGTCAGTGGGAGGTATGGCCATAGCCACAGCTGGTTTGGAACACACAGTGATCTACCTGCCCCTGCCTCCCAAGTGCAGAGATTAAAGGCATGCACCACCATGCCCAGCCTAGGCTCACATTTCTGATCATATCTTCTATTTCTGCCTCAACCAATGCCTTTGTTTATATTATACAGTAGTAAATAAAGTGAAGGCACATCTCTTCTTTCCAAGGTCCTTCCATCCAATTTTCATCCAGACCATAAAGAAGGGGGTGTGATGGCTGTGCTTGTGGCCTTTGTATCTGGTAACAAGGCCTTACCAACATTTCACAGGGGGGCCTGCTCAATGGAGACCTGAGTAGGCTGGGCTATGTTTCCAAAAGTGGCTCATACTCCACTGATGAGGCCAGTCTGAAGAATCTTCCATTAGGACTCCAGTCCTTGGCGGGGCTGCTCTCTGGAGCCAGATCAAACAGCATCCTAGGGAGGAGCAAAGGCCTTTGAAGTCCGCTGTGCTGAGCTGACCGAGCAGATCAAAGCCTGTAGAGCAAGCAGGCCTAGACCCAGATGAATTTTGTATCATCCTGGGTTCGTGAGCCTCTTGCTCTCCGAGGGCCATGAGGCGATTGATCTGAACTCACGATTGATATTCGAGCCTTGTAGGCAGGAGCAGCCCTTGCTGGGTGCCATTTGAAAGGGATGGGAGCCATCCTTGTGAACAGACAGGGCCCTAGGATCTGCTTTCTGTTCCTGCTTGGAGGCCAAGCTGGATCACATGGCCTAGCCAGGGGAGGGAACGAACTAGCACCAGGTTACAGAGCAACTCTGATGTGTCCTCAGTCAGACATGGAAAAGTCTCACGCTGAGGACAGTTCCTGGCTTGGCTCTCCTATTCTGGCACTTCTTGTCTATGTGTATAGATGAGATATGGGTTTGCGCTCTGGACTTCTTCCACTATATGCAAGCATGTACTGTGAGACCCTTGGCAGATCACAGTAGGCACAAGCCGCTAAGCCTACAGCGAGGCCCATCTCCAGGGTGAGGAAACTGCTGCCCAGAAAGTCTCTAGCAAAAAAGCACAGGCCGAGTGAGGGCTGCGGTTCAAAGCCGGCTTGGATTCTCAGTGTTTCACACAAAGAGAGACATAGACACATGCACACAGAGACTAGATCAGCATGAGGGGGCCCTTGGGGGGTTATCTCCTGCTCTATCAGCACCTTCAAAAGATAGGCAAGTATCTTCATGGGAAGAGGAGACAGGAAAATCAGGGGGGTTATCCTTGGCTACATAGTGAGTTCAAAGCCAACCTAGGATATATAAAACCCTGTCAAAAACCAAAACCAAACAAAAGATACAGTACAAACAGTTCTCAGTGGCCATGGTTCTGAGACACTGAGAAGGTGTATGGGTGGGCTTGTTCTTCAGAAACAGATGAAGTTTCTGGAACAGCAGCAGGATGAGACCAAACAAGCTCGGGAGGAGGCCTACCAACTCAAGTGCAAGATGAAAACCATGGAGCAGTGAGTCCCCAACTGGCTTTCGTACTGTCCTTTCCCACCTAGGGCCCCAGGAGCAGGGGGTGCGGTTCTCAGGGCTGCAGCTGAAAATGGGTCTTGTTCACCTTTGACTCAGATTCCCAGGTGCCTATGGCCACAGATTTCCTTTCTTAACCTCTTTGGGCCCCTTCCCCTTTTGTGAGTCCTCTCGTTACACTTCTTGTCCTGTTGCCTATGGATAGGTGGCTTGCCATGCCTTTCCCTCCAGGAGCCTCTCTTTGTCAAGTCGCTGACCTTGAAGTCCTCTGTCAGCACCTCTTTTTCCTCAGAAGCATCCCTGGAGCTGAGCTCATCTCTGCTGTAGAACCTTTCCTTGGGCACACCCACCTGCTGAAGCATCCTAGCAGCCCAGGCTGTTGCCATAGCAACAGCAGCACAGGGAGGCAGACGAACCATCAGCCTCCAGATTTCAAATGCCGTGGGCCGGGAATGTTTTTCAGAATTGAGCTCCTACTCCAGAGCCAGCGGTCTGAGGTGGAGGAGATGATCCGAGACATGGGTGTGGGACAGTCAGCGGTGGAGCAGCTGGCTGTGTACTGCGTGTCCCTCAAGAAGTGCGTAAGCCCAGGCGTGCCTCTGCTGTCTTTTGTAAAGCAGATACTGTGAAGGAGCAGGTTGTACAACCATATTGTCACAAGGTGCACTCCAGCTCTTAGGCCATTTCCAGGCCCCTCTGTCCTCTACTTTTCTGTGTAGAGAGAGGGGTTTGCCCTAGGATTGCCGAGAGGAGAGTGTGGATGCGAGTTTTGTCTCTGAGGAGCTCATGCAGCTCTCAGCAGTGAGCTCCCTCGGGAGATCTGGAGCCTTCCCCGTCAGCCCTGTTCCTGACCCTGCAGCAAACTCCCCATATCCTTCACCACGGTGGTGACAGGCAGCTGGAGAAAGGAGCAGCTTGCCTGAAAGCCACAGAGAAGCCACTGCCTCCATTTGGGGTTGTAGGGAGCCCCCTAGTGAGGTTTGCACGCCCAAGGCAGTGCAGTTCCTGCAGGTGACAAATACCAGTTTTTGTTCCTCCACCTCATTACATATGCAGGACCTGCCACGGGCCCTATTGGGAGGATGAGGAGGATCTAATTTGGTGAGGCCTTTGTTAGGCTGGAGCTATGGCTTAGTCACGGCACCGACCATGCCAGTCAGGGTGTTCTGTTCTGTGTCTCTTCTCATGGCTGCTTTGCAGAGAGTATGAGAATCTAAAAGAAGCTCGGAAGGCCTCAGGGGAGCTGGCTGACAGGCTGAAGAAGGATTTGGTGTCCTCTAGGAGCAAGGTGACAAAGGGGAAGGGAGCTGGGTCTCCTGAGCTAGGCCATCCATGCCCACACCACTGGGCCAGAGAAGGTGGCCTACAGACACCGGGTACACCTTTTGCTGTGCACTGTCTCAGACTCTGGCTTGTCACTTGGGTCCCCAGCGCGCACTCATGCCACCTTTGGCTCTTCTTGATTCTTAGATGCATCTTAGCTGGCTTGGAGAGCGTAAACCTCCAGTATGGTAGCGCCAGAAGCCCACTTTGTACCCCATCCCAAACAGAGGGTGCTTGGGCCTGCTGCTTTCCTTCTGTAGGCCGCACTGTGTAGAGAGACATGCTTGCTCCCAGGCAATCCTGGGTATTCATGCTTAGTTGAGGTCTGGGGTCTCCCCTGTGCCTCCGGTGGTTTTTTTTTTTTTTTTTTTTAGACTGTATCCCAACCATACACTGGGTAGCAGCAGGAAGGGGCAGGTCATGTGGCACCAATGGCTTGTCCTTTCTTATAGTTGAAGATTCTCAGCACTGAGCTGGATCAGGCCAAGTTAGAACTGAGGTCAGCCCAGAAGGACTTACAGAGTGCTGACAAGGAGATCACGGTGAGACACCCTAGCCTGTGGGACGTGAGAGGACCTGAGGGGTTGTTATGTGCCTCCAAGGGTAGGGCTGGACTGTTTCTGCCTGGAAACCTGTGTCACAGTCGGTGGTGTTTCCAGGCTCTCAGTATCCTCCTGGGTTGAAGGTGGGTCAGCATATGCACCCTCTTCTGGCTTTGAGCCTGACCCTCCTCAGCAGAGGGCTAGGGGCACCATGGGTCTTCCTCTGTCGTCTGCTCAGTTCTTACCTCCAAGGTGGCCCCTAATCGCCAGAGCAAGGACGCCACCAAGAGGAGCTCCCAGGCCTGGCTGGTGTTGCTGGTCAGCCCTTGCTGTATTACCCTTCACACAGGCGTTTCTCCTCAGTGCCACACAACCTTTTTTTCATGGTCTCTCTCTCCTTTCTCCAGAGCCTAAGAAAGAAGCTGATGATCCTCCAGGAAACCTTGAGCCTTCCTCGGGCGACCAATGAGACAGTCAGCCGCCTTGTTTTTGAGAGGTTTGTTTCTGTTCTGGGGGGATTGTGGGGTCACAAGCTAAGAGAGCCTGCACTCCTGGCTTTGGTGGGATAATTGTGTTTGTGGACCTTCTGACCAGAGAGCCAGCCAGGCTCTAACTGGAAAGCGGCTTTGAGAGAATTTGGGATCTGACCGGGAAAGGCAGAGAAAGCCTTTGAGTAGCCTGAGGACAGGGCAGGGGTGGGTGGTAGTTATCTTGGAGTATACTAGAGTTTCTCACCACATGCATCTGTCTGCCCCCATCTCTGAAACGTATTTGAAAGATACCCCACCCCCCCAGCCTGGTGGTGTTGGTGCACGTCTTTAATCCTAGCATTCAGGAAGCAAAGGCAGACAGATATATCTATGAATTCAAGACTGGCCTGCCTGGTCTACAGAGAGTTCCAGGCCAGCCAGTCCAAAATAAATAAATAATCCCTGAGGGTTCAGGAGTGTGCTTTCAGGCTGCCAGCAGAGGGAGCCAAAAGACCCAGGGATTGGTGTCCCTGCCAGGAGCAAGCTTCAGTCTTCCTGAGTGTTTTTCACAGAAATGGGCTGGCTAAGAATATCCTCAAGGCTGCCTTCTGCCTGCTACAAGACCCCAGCGAGAGAGTCAAATTAAAACTCCTGTCAACAACCCAGAGTTTTACTTAAGTCACTTTCAACATATTTTGGCAAATCAGTATGCCCTCTCTTTCTGCAGGTACAGCTTACCCATTCAGTGCCTTCTAACACTCCACTTTGTTCCTGGGTACTGTGCCCCCTGACTCCCCATCTCTCAGATCCTCAGTACTGTATCTCGGGACATTCATGGAGTGGGCTTAGGTTTAAGTGGTTTCCTAGGATCCTGCCATATCACAGCCAACCATAAGAAAACATTTCTTCCTGCTTCCACAATTGCTTCTGCTCTTCCTCACTGAAGGTTCCATTGTGCTAGTCAGCTTCCTCAGCCAGATAGCACATTGTGTGTGTGTGTGTGAATGCGTGCATGCGTACGCGCATGCCTGCATGTGTGTATTTATGAATGAGTATATTTATGTAAATGTGTATGTATTATATATACATATGTATGTGTGCATGAATGAGTGTGTGTGTAGTTGTGTGTGTCATAGTATAGAGGTCAGAGCATAACTTTGTGGATCATTTCTCTCTTTGACATAGGTTGAAGGAATCTAACAGAAGTTGCCAGACTTATGCAGAAATGCCCTCACCCATCTCGCCAGCTCTTTTTTTTTTTTCCTTTAGCATCTCTCTGTAGAGCCCAAACTACTACTTGCCTGTTGTAGTTTATGATGACCTGATAACTGTGGGACTGTGGTGGGCACATGGTCTGCTGTATGGTCCAGCACTGGAGCGATTTCCCTGATTCTTCCTCCCACCACACCTGGCCATCAGCCATGCCTTCTCTGAAGTCCCATGTAACATGAGGGCCTTGTCAAGAGCTTACACAGGTGTAATACGTGCCCTTAGTAAAATGACAATCTCAGAAACTGTGTACTGTAGAGAAAACCTTAGAGCCCGAGCTGCCTCAGGCTGAGGATAGAGAATCATTCTCTAGAATACCCACAATTCCCTGATGGTGATCCCTCTAGCTTCTGTTCTGCGAGCCTCGGGCTCCTTTCACACAGTTGTCCTCTGTGCCTGGCTTTTATAGCGAGGAAAACACAAGTACATGGGACACCTAGGTGCCCAGGGACTTTGCATTCCTGCTTTTGCTAATTTCCCAAACTCCCCAGGCTTTTCTGGGCCATGCTCCTAAACTAGGTATTGGCTGCCACTGCAGCCTTGTTTTTGTAGGTAGGATGATTAGGCCCAGAGTCCACCGGGTAAGCACCATATTATAGAAGAATCTGGTCTGGAACACCCAGGTGGGAATGAGCCCTCTGGTCAGTAAGCCTCATGCCAGGGCCACACCTTACCTTGGCACTAAGAGGACAGTTCTGGCCTCTCAAATCAGGATGGCACAGCATTAGCCAAACCTGAGTCCTAAGCCGGCTGGGCTGCCCATCAAGTTGTGTACAGGATGACGGATTCCCTGTTTTCACCAGTATCTTTCTAGGCACGAGAACTCGCGTAATAGGACTACTGCATTTAGCGTTAGCCCTTTTAACTTGGCATACTCTATTCTGAATTCCAGGTTCTCCCTCCTAGGGCCCTAAGATTTCCAAAACAGGCTGCTGGCTCCAGGGTTGGGGCCATTTCCAGTTTTCTCTGATCTACAAGTGCCTCTGTCTTTCTCTCTTACTTGTTGCTGTGTGGATTGGTGATATTCTTAAACTTTCCTAATACAGATGAGATGTGTAGTCACATTCATGAATCCACCATTAAATCTAAAGGAAGAGAAATCTAGGCAGAGAGGATGGCGAGTTCACAGTCCTTGGGGCATTGCTAAGGTGGGCTTGGAGGAGAGAGGCGGGTGGCAGGTGGCAGGTGGGCCAGATCTCTGCCAGCCTTAATATGTCAGCCTTGCAGGTGCAGATTTCAACCTAAGAACAGTAGAAACTGTTTGGAATGTTTCTGAAAGATAGTTCTGGGACCTGCTGCATATCCCTCATTTCATCCCGTCTCCTACCAATTGATTCATTCCTTGAGCTGTTCTCAGAGCTGCTTCCTGTCCCCCAGCCTGCCCCTATGGAGTCTGGATTCTGTGTGAGGCCCATGTTCCCCTGGCCGTGCTTGGTATCTCGTGGAAAGGTCTGGATGTTGCTGGTGATGCCCGTGCCTGGTTTGTTGATGGGGTCAGTTACCCTTTGCTTCTGTCATTTTGGTGCTTTTCATGTGTGTCTGCACACCAGAAGAGGGCATCAGATCAGCTGCCATGTGGTTGCTGGGGATTGAACTCAAGACCTCTGGAAGAGCAGCCAGTGCTCCAGCCATCATTTTATTTAATTATTTTATCTTTTTGATGCAGAGTATTATATAGCCCAGGCTGATTTCAAACTCGATATGTATCTGAATATGATCTTGAACTTCCTATCTCTCTGGCTCTACATCCTGAGTGCTAGGAGTACAGTCATGTTCTACCACATCTGGTGTACACAGAGGTGGGATTGACCCCAGAGCCTCATGCATGCTAGGCTAGCACTGTACTACCTGAGCCACAGCCCCAGCCATGCTTCTGTTATTTTAGGGCAGCTCCAAGGGACCCTTGCCTTTCCTTCCCTGGGTTTTTCAAAGCTACACCATAGTCCTTGCCCATTGGGGTGCAGATCAGAGGAAAGGGAGCTATTATAGGGGAAGTGATAGGAAGACATCTCTCATGGCCCTAAGGGCTCCTGAATTCTAGTGAGGTCTGGGACGTCCTTCATTTTAGGGCAGGACTAATTGGAGCTGAGTTCATGCAGGATATGCTGACAACTGCCGCACAGGTAACATCTGCCTAGGGCTTTGGCTCTGGCTTAGAAAGGAAGGCTTTGGGTGCCTTGTGTCATTTCCTGAGGCCGGTAACGTGAAGCTGTGTAAATTGGTCATAGGTGAGTGTCGCAGAGGTGATGGAACACTCGGTGCCCCGAGGCAAGCCTGTGCTATAGTTAAGGAAGCACCACAGACTCCTAGGCATATGGAGGAGAGGGTACCACATCGTATGATCGGACACGCATATATAGTTTTGTCTTCTGAGACAGGATCTCTCTGGCTGTCCTGGAACTCACTATATAGATCAGCTGGCCTCAAATTCACAAAGATCCACCCACCTCAGCTGGGATTCAGAGGTGTGTGCCAAGATGCCTGGTTTGTGCATGCATATATATTTTTTTATATTTTCTTTTAGGCAGTCTTGATATATAGTGTAGGCTGCCCTCAAACTGGCTTTGAACTCATGATCTTCTTGCCTGAGATCATAGGTGTGTGACATTAAATTGATCATATGAGTATTTTTCTGTTACTAAAGTTCCTCTTTTTTAATTACTTATTTTTTGTAAATGAGTACACTGTAGATGTCTTAAGAGGAGGGCATTGGATCCTATTATAGATGGTTGTGAGCCACCATGTGTTTGCTGGGAACTGAACTCAGGACCTCTGGAAGAGCAGTCAGTGCCCTTAACCGCTGAGTCTTCTCTCCAGTCCTACTAAAGTTACTCCTGAGAACACTATGTAGTGTCTTCATCCGTCAGCTCCTGAAGTACCAGCCACTAGCACGTCATGTGCCACGATAAGTAACAGCATCTTCCCGTCTACATCACTCTGCAGTAACATGGCTGAATGGCTCAGCATCTTCCCGTCTACATCACTCTGCAGTAACATGGCTGAATGGCTTGCACTGAGTTCAGAGAAAGTATGTGTGGTCAAAGGGAAACATCCTGTTCATTCCTTTGGTTTAAAAATTTCCCATTGTATTTATTTTAAGCATGTGTGCATGTATTACACATGTCTGCTTATACAAGTCAGAAGATAACTTGTGGGAGTCAGTTCTCATCCACCACGTCAGTGCTGGGGGATCAAACACAGGTCATTGGCCTTTACCCAGTGACCCACCAAACCAGCTCCTTTTTGAATTTGGTTTTGCTTTTGTTTACTTTTTTTGGATTCTCAATGGTCACAAAGCTATGCAAAGGCTGAAGCTACTTAGCTTATTCTTAGAGATTAAGCCTGCCTCTGGGGTGATCCTGAGTCAGGGATAGGCATTAGGAGCCCCTGGAACTGAGCTGTCTCTTCCTCTTCTTCTGTTGTTTTTTTTTTTTTTTTTTTTTCAACATTCGTGTGTGTGTGTGTGTGTGAGAGAGAGAGAGAGAGAGAGAGAGAGAGAGAGAGAGTGTTTAGGTGCATGTGTACCACAGGATGCATCAGGACAACTGGAAGGATTCATTTTTCTCCTTTTTCCATATGGGTTCCAAAGATCGAACTTAAGGCTTCAGGCTTGGGAACAACTGTCTTACCACCTGAGCCAACTTCACTGGGCCAAACTGAGTTGCCTCTGCTACCTAAGGATCTGTGATCTCCCTGGATCATCACCGCAGTCCTGAATAATGAGACTTTTGTCTGCCTTCAGCCCAGCCCCTGTAGAGATGATGAACCCGAGGCTTCACCGGCCACCCTTCAGTGATGAGATTGATCTCAATGCTACCTTTGATGTAAATACCCCTCCAGCCCAGACCTCCAGCTCTCAGCAATGCCTCCCCAAGAAGCTCTGCCTGGAGAGGGCATGGTGAGTGTTGGTCCCCAGAGGTTCCTAGAACCAGGAAGGCCATAGCTAAGTCACCTGTGAGTCCTGCCCCATGGCTTTGAGTGGTTGGTGCAGCTGCTTAGGCTAGGATACAGCTTTGGTTCCAGCCCCAGCCTCGATGGCTTGAGTGCTCATCCTGCCAGTCCTGCTTAGTCCTTTAACCCTAACAAGCCTCAGGACGATGTGTTGGGATATGCGTCTCAGTGGGGAGTCTGGATTGGTGGTGAGGCAGGTATCCTAATACGCTGAGTGCCTGCCCACCAGAGTCCTGGTGTGGAACTCCAAATTTTTCTCATGTGCCTCTGAGGTTCCTGCTTAATGCAGGACCATGTCAAACCATGATCCCATAACCCTACCACCTAGGGAAACATCCCATTTAGGCAGACAGGAGGACTTCTGCGCAGCTGTGAGGTGGGACCTGCTCTAGCCATGCCGTGGAACAAGGAGAGGGAGGCTGTCTCCTTGGCCAGGCACACGACAGTGCCCCTTCATGTACATGGGTCTGTGCTACTCCAGAAAGGGAGGTCTTTTTACATTTTTTAACATTTCATTTATCTGGTTTTTTGGGGGGCTGGGGTGGGGGGTTCATATGGCAATCAGAGGACTATGTGTATGTGAGGGGGTTGGCTCTCTCCTTACATCACGTGGGGGCCGAGGATCTAAGTAGGGTTAACAGGCTTGGTGGCAGTTTTATCTGCTGAGCCATCTCTCTGGTCCTAAGAAAAATTTCATGTGAGACTTTGGATGTAAGAGAAAGTAACTGTTATGTCAGGCCATGACAGTTAGAGGGAACCTAAGAGCGAAGCAGCTGGGCACACACCCCCATGCTGCACACCGCTGGCCTGGTTGCAGTGAGAAGCTGCAGCAAAGAGCTCCATCCTCCAGCTTCCTCCTGTTCCCTCTTCAGCTGCCAGTTGAGGCTGTGGATGCTCATCCTCTGTGCATAGGACGTTGGCTGGGCTCCCTAGAACTTGGTGAGGAAGCCGGGCATGGTGGCACACACCTTTAATCCCAGCACTCGGGATGCAGAGGCAGGCAGATTTCTGAGTTCAAGGCCAGCCTGGTCTACAAAGTGAGTGCCAGGACAGCCAGGGCTATACAGAGAAACCCTGTCTCGAAAAGCGACAGAAAGAAAGAGAGAGAGAGAGAGAGAGAGAGAGAGAGAGAGAGAGGGAAAAGAAAAGAAAAGAAAAGAAAAGAAAAGAAAAGAAAAGAAAAAAGAAAGACTTGGTGAGGAGCCCAAGAACTTGGGGAACACTGAAATGAGAGCCCAGACTGAGGCATGGTCCTATCTCCCCAACCCTGGAGCTAGTCTTTCTGACAGTACTCAGGGAGGGACTGCTGAGGTTCCTGCCCAGAGCAGAGCCATGATGGCAGCCTGCCACGCAGAGGCTCCTCTGAAGGGCGTGCACATGCCATCTTGCTTATTTGCCTTCACATCTTGTCTCACAGCTCTCCCGTGCAGGACGTCCTCAAGAAGGCGCGCAAAGTCTCCAAGCCGGTAAGGGCCGGGTTCCTCAAAGGCATGTAGACAGTCCCACCCAGCCCTTGCCAGAGCAGGAAAACCTATCCCTCTAACCTGGGGATGGTGCTTATACCTGTAATCCAGTGTTCAGGGAGCTAAGGCAGGAGGAGAACCCTGCATAGTAAGCTCTGGGCATCCTGGACTTTAGTGAGACCATCTCAAAGCAAAATAAAACAAAGAAAAAGAAAAGCTCTACTTCTAAGAGCACAGCCTATGTTCAGGTTCCCTCCCTGGACCCAGGACTGAGACTCTTCAGAGCCATCCTTGGGCCCTGGCTCACTGTCCCCTGCCTCCAGTCCTTTCTCCGTCACTGCCCCATGTCCTGTGTTGCTGTCTGGCTTGTCCTGTCTGACTCTGGCATTATTCTAACAGAAGTCCCAGCTCTCACTGGGTGGCCAGCGATGTGTAGGAGAACCAGATGAGGAACTGGCTGGTGCCTTCCCTCTCTTCATCCGGAATGCTGTCCTGGGTCAGAAACAGCCCAACAGGACCACAGCAGAATCCCGTTGCAGCAGAGATGTGGTTCGTGTAGTGGCCAGCCTTTAGGATGGGGCAGGGAGGGTCGTCAACTCCCTATCCATTACTCTAACCCACTCATCTCTTCCCTCTCCCTAGGTAAGAATAGGCTTCGATGGGCTTGGAGGACGAACAAAATTCATCCAGCCTGTATCCTTTTCTATCTTTTTTTTTTTTTTTTTTAAGACAGGATTTCTCTGTGTAGCCCTGGCTGTTCTGGAACTCACTCTGTAGACCAGGCTGGCCTCAAACTCAGAAATCTGCCTGCCTCTGCCTCCCAAATGCTGGGTTTAAAGGCGTGCACCACCACGCCTGGCTGTATCCTTTTTCTATGGGCATGGTCTGAGATGACCTTAGGGGCATACGCCATGCCCTGACTTGTATCCCCAAGTTCCTTACTTCCAGTGCCTACAGCCTAAGATGGGCGGAGCTGCGCCTTGCTCAGTGTATCTGCACTTCCTGACCCAGGGTCTGTGCTTTCCTGCCCTGGGTTCCAGTCCCCTCTCAAGCTTCTTCCTTGACATTGTTTCCAGAGGGACACAGCCATTATCCGACCAGTGCCTGTTAAGTCCAAGGCCAAGAGTAAACAGAAAGTGAGAATAAAGACTGTGAGTTCTGCCTCCCAGCCCAAGCTGGACACCTTCTTAGGTCGGTGAACGGTGACCAGAGTCATGTCTGTAATCAGTGGGCCAAGACCTGGCCAACGGGAAGTGTTTTTGGAAGATGGCTCCTCTTGGACCAGTCCAAGAGAGATGCCCAGAAAACACACTTCCTGTGTTCACTGCGCCCTGCACTACACTGGGAAGCCACGTGACCAGTTTACTGTTGCGATCTGCAGCTTCCAGTTGCAAAGTTTTGCTTATAGCTATAACTAGGTGTGTCTGGACTCCTTCTGTTTTTATAGAACAGGGTCACATTGACCCTAAGTGGATGGGAGTGCTGGAGGACCCCACGCAGGCTGGAGGAGCCTGAGCTTGAACTCCTGCCTGCCTCCAGCTTACTGCTTGAAATGATGGGGTGAGGAGGGGATAGGGGAAGGACGGGGACGTTTTCTGTGTAAAATAAAAAGGCATGTTTTCTTCTAGGCTCTGGCTGTATAAATTTGTACTAAAACCTTAGAAAATTTCTTGGCTTAGACCTAGCAGTTTTATCTCCAGGCATGGCATGGCTCTCCCCGGGGCACAGGAAGGCTAGCAAGAATGGCATCCGTGCAGTCTAAACTGTAAACAAAGTGAGTGGGTGAGCCCAGTGAGTTCCAGCAAGCACAACAGATAATCACTGACCAACTGTTAGCCTCTAGGGCTTGGGTTTAGCACTTTCTCCAAGAGAATTTCCCTATTGGCCACTCGTCTGGGTAAGATGGCCTAAGCCGCCGGGCGTGGTGGCGCACGCCTTTAATCCCAGCACTCGGGAGGCAGAGGCAGGCAGATTTCTGAGTTCAAGGCCAGTCTGAGTTCCAGGACAACCAGGGCTATACAGAGAAACCCTGGCTCGAAAAAGCAAAAAAAAAAAAAAAAAGATGGCCTAAGCCACTCCTGTTATTGGACAGGAGCTCTCCTGCTTCCCTCTCATACCACACGCCTCATGCTGAAGACACCCATCCACTTGCCAGGAAGTGGAGAGGAGCCTGAGGCTACCTGGTGGAGATGATAGCCTTCCTTATGTGCTGCTTAGCTTTGATTGGCAACTCAGCATGATCTAGAGTCACGTGGAAAGGGCCTCAGTGAGATCTAGATTAGCTTGGCCTGTGGGCATGTCTGTGGAGGGTTATCTTGATTGTGCCTACTATAAGTTGGCACCATTCCTCCCCTAGGCAGAGGATCCTGGGCTGTTTAAAGAGCAAACAAAGAGCTGAGCACAAGAACACATGCACTGTCTGCTCCTGAGCGCTACCCACTGCTCCACCCTCTGCCTAGACTTCCCTGCAATGAACCTGTAACCTGAATCTTGAAGCTAAAATAAAAACTTTCTTCCCTAAGTTGCTTTGGCAGAGTATTTTATCATAGTTAACAGGAAGGTAACTTAGACAGCTACAGGTATTGAACCCATTTGGGGATGATAGGAGCCAAAGAGGTTTAGCGAGGGGAATTGCACCATCTGGTTGAAAACAGTGTATATAGAACAGGTAAACCTGTAGAGACAATATAATGGCTGGGAGTGGAGACCGGAGTCACTGCTTACTGCTGACAGTTTCTGTGATAAAAGGAATTTAGAAATATGGTTGTCCCTTCCCCCTGAATGAATAAAGTATGACCCATAAAGGTACACAGGAAGAAAATGTGTTTGTAGATTAAAAAGCTTAGTATTTTTGGTTGGTTTTGGAGTGTGTGTATGAGAGGAGAGGATTGGGGTGGACTCATTGTGAAGCTCTGGCTGGCCTGGAACTCCTGGAGATCCACCTGCCTCTGCCTCCCGAATGCAACACAACCCCCAGCGGTGTCAGTTTCTAAGAGGTGAACTTTTCCATTTGTGTCAGGTATTTTGTCACAGTGACAGAAAGCTGAGTAACATCAGGTCACAGCAGGGGCTACCCCCGAGGGATGGACATGTCCACTAGGGGACTGTCTCTGTAGGAAGGAACATAGTCACAAGAGGACTGACCGCCTCCAGAGGGATGAATATAGTCTCTGGAGGACTGCCTTCAGAGGGATGGACATGGTCACTTGAGGACTGCTTCTGAAAGGATGAACATGGTCACTGAGGGGCTGTCTCTGAGGGAAGGATGTGGACACTGGGGGACTGGCTGCCTCCAGAGTGGATTAGCATGGTCCAAGGGTTCCCTTGAAAGTAATTTTGTTATAAAAAGAACAAGACTCACATGGCAAGCCTGGGTCCATGTATAGTGGTACACATTTGTATCCACATTAGTATAGAGGTGGAAGTTATTGTCAATCACACAATGAGTTCCAGGACAGCCTGGATTACACGAGATTCCCTCCCTAAAACAAAAACAAACAACAACAGAACTTTAAAAAGCAGGGCTGAGTATGTAACTCTGTTGGTAGAGTGCTTTCAGTACCCACCAATCACATAATCTGAGTGTGGCGGTGCCACCCCCATTTAGGAAATAAAGGCAGAAGGATCAGAAGCTCAAGGTCATCCTTGACTATAATGAGCCAACCTGGACTATGTGGGACCCTGTCCCCCCAAAAAACAAAAATAGGGACTGGAGAGATGGCTCAGTAGTTAAGGGTACTTGTCGCTCTCCCAGAGGTCCTGAGCTCTGTTTCCAGAACTCACACAGCAGCTCACAACTGTCTGTAACTCCAGTTTTAGAGGATTCCACACTCTTTTTTGGCTTCCACAGGCACCAGGTATGTGGCACATATACATGAAGGCAAAACAATCATGCACGTAACATTAAAAAAAGATCAAAGCCAGGCATGGTGGCACACGCCTTTAATCCCAGCACTCGGGAGGCTGAGACAGGCGGATTTCTGAGTTCAAGGCCAGCCTGGTCTACAGAGTTAGTTCCGGGACAGCCAGGAACTCGAAAAACAAACAAACAAACAAACAAACAAACAAACAATCAAAACAACAACTATAGGGCCAGTGAGACAGTGCAGCGGGTTACTCATTGCCAAGTCTGGTGACCTGTGTTCAGTCCCAAGTACCCAAGTAGGAGAAGGAAAACTAACATCACAAGGTAGTTCCACATGATTGCTGTAATCATAACAAATAAAATAAAAACATCACGGCTGGGAGTAGTGGTTCAAACCTTTAACTCTGGCACTCAGGAAACACAGACAGGCCAGCTGTCTATGACTTCAGCTTGGTCTGCATAGCAAGTTCCAGACCAGAAGACATAACTCTGGCTGGTGATGGTGTGTGCCTTTAATGCCAGCACTCAGGCAAAGGCAGCAGAATGTCTTGAGTTTGAGGCCAGCTTGGTTTACAAAGAGAAACCTTGTCTTTAAAAAAACAAAAACAGGGCTGGTGAGATGGCTCAGCGGGTAAGAGCACCCGACTGCTCTTCCGAAGGTGATAAGTTCAAATCCCAGCAACCACATGGTGGCTCACAACCATCCGTAACGAGATCTGGCTCCCTCTTCTGGAGTGTCTGAGGACAGCTACAGTGTACTTACATATAATAAAATAAAATAGATCTTAAAAAAAAAAAAAAAAAGGCCGGGCATGGTGGTGCACGCCTTTAATCCCAGCACTTGGGAGGCAGAGGCAGGCGAATTTCTGAGTTCGAGGCCAGCCTGGTCTACAAAGTGAGTTCCAGGATAGCCAGGGCTATACAGAGAAACCCTGTCTCGAAAAACCAAAAAAAAAAAAAAAAAAAAAAAAAACAGTGGCAAGATGGATCCAGTGCTACTTGGAACTGAGTCCACTCCACAGGAGGGAACTCATGTCTAGTATTATAAACCTGATAAAACAAAACAAAACAAAACAAAACAGTGGTTGGGTAGGTCACAGGCTCTCAATGGGAGATCAACAGTCACGTTAATGACCTTAGTGCGGGGTTGCTGTTGGCTTTTTTTTTTTTTTTTAAGATTTATTTTATTTATTATACGTAAGTACACTGTAGCTGTCTTTTATCAGAGAGGCTGCCTTTTGTGGTGGGCAGCGGTGCCTGCAGGGACTCGTAACCTGACTGTTCAGTCCTAAAGGAAGCATCTCCATCAGCTCTAGCCAAGGCTCAGGGAGAGCCGCGGAAAACAGGACACAATAGCGTCAGAAGTGGAGGATGGAGTCTTTGCAGAATACGATCTTCTGGCCACAAATGGCTGTTGTGCTCTTGAACTCACAGTAGTTGTGACCTATGCAAGATCTGTACGAAATTTGGGCTTATGAGCATCCTATCATGGGAGGAACAGGGACTCATGAGGCCTTGCCCCTCCAGGAGGGTGAGGCATTTTCTTTAGTTCTGTAGCCACTGATAAGGTGCCCGTGGCTTCCATAAATAACCTCTCGCTCATCCTCTTGTATGAACTGTCTACAAAACTCACCAAGTCACCAAGAGGAACAGCAAGAGCCGGAGGAGGATAGAGAAGCTAACGGGTGAATATGATCAAAATGTACACGTATGGAAGTGCCGTAACGAAGCACATTATTATGTGTAATTAATATATGCTGATGGAAAACACACCCACAAATACTCATGAATAGCATACAGCAACACCCTGTGTTATTTTCACAACTTATTGTGAGTCTACAGTTATTTCCAAAAAAAAAATTTATATATGTGTGTGTGTGTGTGTGTGTGTGTGTGTGTGTGTGTGTGTGTGTGTGAGACACTTGTCTCACATGTCTTCATTTTGTGGCTACCCTGAGCTTCTCATTTCTCAGGTCTGACTCAGAGAGTCACTGGCCTCTTGTAACACTGGGACTAACACTGGGACTTATCCAGGCGATAAACCCCAGTTGGCCGGCAGAGGGCTGGCATCTGTCCTCATTCACTGGGAGGACCAGGAACCAACTTAGTCTAGTTTCACTTTTGGTTTCCTGAAATCACAGAGAAGCCAGAAAGAGAGCTGTAACCAGTAGCAACCAGCGCTTTGGTGCCTCTTTGCAAGCCTTGTTTTCCTTCCCTCTCTCCTGTGAGCCTTGACAGCCTCTTCTCCAGCCCCACAACTGAGGATGGATGAGGAGCTATACTCCAGGCAGCTGTGAGTCTCAAGGTGGGATAACAAAGTCGGGTGGCTTCGAGACCTTTGGCTCCCAGCTGCCACCTCCTTCTTCTTCTTAACCACAGGTATGTACTGGGCCTGCCTGCTATGCAGAGGATCCAGGAAGCCAAAGTCTTGCTATGTGGCCTGCAGGGTCTGGGAGCTGAGGTGGCCAAGAACCTGGTCCTTACAGGTGTGGGCAGCCTCACCCTGCATGATCCCCATCCCACCTGCTGGGCTGACTTGGCTGCTCAGGTAAGAGTTCTTGGGGTCTCTATGCTCCCAGAGCAGAGGCCAAAGGGAAGTCTCTTTGATCAAGCTGCACTGAGCTGTCCTTAGTGTTTCCTTTCAGAAGAGAGCTTGGGAAGGAGCAGGGCTGAGGCCTCTCAAGCACAATTGGCTCAGCTCAATGAAGCTGTCCAGATCTCCGTCCACAGGGGCGACATCACTGAGGACCTACTACAGGGTTTTCAGGTGCTTACCCCAGTGCCACTTTGCATGCTAGCCTAGTTAGTACCTCCCTCCTGCCCTTAATGGCAAAGAAGGTGGCCAGTGAGAGTGATTCCGGTCCTGCTGATCAATCACGGTGTCCATCTAGGTAGTGGTGCTGACTGACTCCAAGCTGGAAGACCAGCTGGAGGTGGGAACCTTGTGTCACAAGCATGGAGTCTGCTTCCTGATGGCTGAAACCCGGGGCCTTGTGGGGTGAGGAGACTAGCTGTGTACCCCACCACATCGCTGCCAGCAATTGGTCCCAATGCTTTGCCCAGCCCTCAGCTTGCCCCTATCCTCCCACTCAGCGTCAAGCATGCAAGGATGCTCTTATTTCTGGACTACGGTCTTACCCTTGTTTCTCCACCTCAGCATGCAGACCTGCTTTAGTGCACCCTGCATGCCCAAACCAAAGTCCCCACGACTTTCCCATAATTCCTTCCCCTCTGGGCCTGTCCTAGTGCCCCCTACTCACAACTGACAAGCTTCCTCAGTAACTTCTGCCAACCATACTAGGCGGATATTCTGTGACTTTGGTGAGGACTTCACTGTTGTGGACCCTACTGAGGTAGAACCCATAACAGCTGCCATCCAGGACATTTCTCAGGTGGGTGCTCAGATGTAGAGGTTTCCCTGATGTCCAGAGAAAGGTGCCAGGGCCTGTGGAAGGTAGGTACAGGCACTCTGAAGACAAGCCATCTGTCACTCAGGGTTTTCCTGGCATTGTCACCCTGAGAGGAGGCACCAATGGACATTCCTTCCACGATGGGGACTTGGTGATTTTCTCAGACATTGAAGGCATGGTTGAGCTCAACAGTTGTTCTCCACAGTGTGTCCGTGTGCAGAGTAAGCCAACACTGCTCCAGCCACTGCCTCAGCTGTGTGGAGACAAGTTATATTTAGGGGGTCATAACTTATTAGGATGGCTCTCTCACAGAAGACGGGTCCTTGGAGATTGGAGATACGACAACTTTCTCCCGTTACTTGAGAGGTGGGGTTGTCACCGAAGTCAAGAGACCCAAGACTGTGAGGCATGTGCGTACAAGTACACTCGAGGCGGGAGTACCTGGCTATGTGAAGGGGTGCGTAGTGTTCTAGACCTGACCCTGAGCCAAGCAACCCTGACCCCCTACAGAAGCCCCTGGACATAGCTCTGCTTCAGCCCCACATGGTGGCCCAGAATACTCAGGAAGTACAACGTGCTCACTGCCTACATCAGGCCTTCCATGCACTGCACAAGTTCCAGCAACTTCATGGCCGGCCACCCAAGCCCTGGGATCCTGTGAGTGGCCCCACATCTCACAGCACACAGCCTCTGCCTTCCTGGGTCTCACCTTTCAGATCTCACCCCACTGGAGGCTGTGCCCATAGACGTACCAGGCCTACCGCCTGGAGATGCCTGCTTGCTCCATCCTTAGGCCATCACAAGCAGGTTGGAAGCTGTGCTCATTTGAGGATGCCTTCAGTGTCTCTGGCTGATGCTGGACATCCTTTGGTAGCTCTTCCCAGCCTAGCAGTAATGTCAGGCTTTCCCACTTAGGAATCTGCTGCTTCCGTGGAACAGGGTAGATGGGTGCCTGAAGGCTTTGAGTGGGATGTTAGAATTCAAGCTGGGGCTACTAGGTCCACATATGCTATGCCTGAGTGCCATCCCACAGGATGACGCAGAGACCGTGGTGGGGCTGGCTCAGGACCTAGAGCCACTAAAAGGGACAGAAGAAGAGTCACTGGATGGGGCTCTCCTCCGGACAATTGCCCTGAGTAGTGCTGGTATCTTAAGCCCCATGGCAGCCATTCTGGGAGGAGTGGCTGCCCAGGAGGCCCTGAAGGTAGGCACATGTGGGGAAAGGGAGGGACTGGGAAAGTGGGCAGGTCAGTGTATGTATCAGAGGGCACCAATACCCAGCTGCAGTTACCAACCCAGCTGGTAGCCCTCAGATGGGACCCAAGGGGAGTAGGGATTAGGAGTTGGCAGAGGCCCTCAGACTGGTGTACCCACTCCCTAGGCCATCTCCAGGAAGTTCATGCCCCTGGATCAGTGGCTGTACTTTGATGCCCTTGAATGTCTTCCAGAAGATGAGACGCTCCTTCCCAGTCCTGAGGACTGTCAGCCAGTGAGAACTGGGGGGGAGAGGGGGTGACACTGTTCAAAATCAGAGTTAGAGGAGAACCCAGAAAAATGCCTCTGAGGTCGAGATTAAACAACTTGGGGTAACGACACACGACGGTACAGGCTGTCAGCCCATCAGTGGCCGTTATCCGTGTTCCCTAGAGAAACTGCCGATACGATGGGCAAATTGCTGTGTTTGGGACTGGTCTTCAGGAGAACCTGAGCAACCAACACTTCCTTTTGGTGAGCTGGGGAATGCTAGTGGGGAATGAACTTGGGAAATCCACACCATGTGCTCTGACTAAGACAGTTCCTGCCAACAGGTGGGCGCTGGTGCCATTGGCTGTGAGATGCTCAAAGTCTTTGCCCTGGTGGGCCTGGGAGTGAGGGCGAATGGAGGTGTGACTGTTGCTGACATGGACTACATAGAACGCTCCAACCTCAGCAGGCAGTTCCTCTTTAGGCCCAAGGACATTAGGGTGAGTGCTGGCCCATCCTACATCCTTGAGTCTCAGGTCACTCTCCCGTCATGCGCCCCTGTCCTCTCTTCCCAGAGGCCCAAGGCAGAGGTGGCCGCCGCAGCAGCCCGTCGTCTCAACCCAGACCTACGAGTGACTCCGTACACCTGCCCGTTGGATCCCACCACAGAGGACATCTACGATGACAGCTTCTTCTCCAGAGTGAGCGGTGTTGTTGCTGCTCTGGACAGCTTCCAGGCCCGTGAGTGCCTCACTAGGAGCCGAGCCCCTTGCCCAAGACCCTGGCAGCCTCACTCCTCACCTTCTTCCCCTTTGACAGGGCACTACGTCGCTGCTCGATGCACCCACTATCTGAAGCCACTGCTGGAGGCAGGCACCCAGGGCACTCGGGGGAGTGCTTCAGTGTTTGTGCCCTATGTGACAGAAGCCTACAGAGGTCCTGCCTCCGATGCAGCTTCTGAGGATGCCCCCTACCCTGTGTGTACCCTGAAGCACTTCCCCAGCACAATGGAGCACAGCCTGCAGGTAAGTACATTGTATGCTCCCCATCTCAAGCCTCAACTGCAGAGCTGTTCCTCATCTAATACTTTATCGTCCTCTCCCCCACCCCTACAGTGGGCCCAGGATCAATTTGGGGGGCTCTTCAGACTATCTACAGAGACCATCAACTGCTACCAACAGTAAGGCCAACAACAGAGGTAGGTAGGAGTCCAGGACTCCAGGCACAGAGTTCAGCCTCAAATGTCCTCCTCCCTCTGCAGGACATGCACTTCCCTGTTGGCCACAGATAGGACAGAAACACTGGCCTTACTGCAGCAAGTGATGGGTGTCCTGAGAACTCGCCCACAGACCTGGAAAAACTGCGTAGTGTGGGCTCTTGGACACTGGCAACTGTGCTTCCATGATAGCATCGTGGAGCTGCTGAGATACTTCCCATCAGATAAAGTAGGTAGTCAGAGGCTGGGCAGTGAGGCCTCCCTCCAGGAGACCAGACAGCCCAGCAGCCTTTATTTCCTTAGGTGCTTGAGGATGGAACTCTGCTCTCATCAGGATCCAAAAAGTGCCCACATCCCTTGCAGTTTGACCCCAACCAAGTGAGTGGTGTCAGCAGACCTGAGTACCCCGAGGGCAGACGCCACCTCTGCATTCTGCTAAGATGCACGGATGCAGATTCAAGTGTCTGTCCTTGAGAGAGGCAGGCATTCAGACAGATCCACAGCAGGGCAATGCATCCCACCCCATGCACCCACAGTCCTGCTCTCTGCCTGGCTGCAGGACATGCATTTCCTCTACGTACTGGCAGCTGCCAACCTGTATGCATGGATGCATGGGCTGCCTGGTTCACAAAGTCAACCTGCACTCAGGGAACTGCTGAAGCGGCTGCTAGAGTCTGATTCCGCGCCCCAGAACCTCTTCTATGCTGAGCACGGTGAGGTCCCAGACTTGGACAGCTCTTCTTGCCCCTCTCCCCACGGGTCTTCAGCCTGTGTTTAGAAGGAAGATGGGGCCTAAAAGCCAGACAGCCAACTTACTTCCTTTTCTCTGGCCCTCTTTGGTTTTGTTTGTGTGCTCATTTAATTTTTATTGTGTATGTATGAGTATTTTATCTACATATATACCTATGTACCATGGGTGTGCCTGGTGCCCACAGAAGCCAGAAGAGTGTATCGATCCCCTGAAACTGGAGTTACCTTGTAAGCACTGGGAATCAAGCTAGAGTCCAAGAGCAACAAGTGCCCTTAACGGCTGAGCCATCTCTTCAGCCCTTCTCTGGGCCTCTTCCTTTGCTGATTAGTTTATTTCCGTCCTCTAGTCCCTCAGTAGGTCCTCTCTCTGCTGTCTAAAACACTTCCCAGTTCTCTTGAGAGACTTTCAGAATTTGAAAAAAAAAAAAAAATCTGAGGAGTGCCTAGCTGTGAGGACAGAGCCACATGAGTAACCACGGGGGTGGGGGGTGGGGAGTGGGGCTGCAAGGACTTAGGTGTCAGCATCAACCAAGAGAGACCTGAGACCAAGTGGTGGCGGATGGCAGGCTTGGCAGAGCCCAAGAACAAACACAAGGCTCTAGAGTACAGGAAATGAGTTAAGGACTGAGCTTATGCCCTGCTCCCTGACAGGCCAGGAACAGTTGAAGGAACTGCAGGAAACCCTGGACGACTGGAGGAAGGGGCCCCCGCTGAAGCCTGTGCTGTTTGTGAAGGTGGGGTCCCAAGACGGGGTAAAGAACTGGGCTGGGGGGAAGGTAAGGAAGCAGGCCAGTTTTGAGAACCTGGGTTTCCTCCAGTCAAAGCTGTGGAAGCAGCTCACACCCCTTACATCTCGGCCGCACTGTGTGGCAAAGGTGGGAGATGGTAGCTACTCAAACACAAAACTGTCCAGAGGCCTGTCTGTGGCCTGCAAGGGGATACCACTGCAGTGGTGACACTCCTGTGATCTGGGTCTGGCAGGATGATGACAGCAACTTCCATGTGGACTTTGTGGTAGCAGCGACAGACCTGCGATGTCAGAATTATGGGATCCTACCAGTTAACCATGCTCGGGTAACTTCACCCCTTTGGAGCTCAGGCCTAGAAGTGAGAGCCAAACCTGATCCCCGAACCTTGAGCCCAGACCAAATGCCCTGTCCTTGACAGATCAAGCAAATTGTGGGCCAGATTATCCCGGCCATTGCCACCAGTACAGCAGTTGTGGCAGGCTTACTGGGCCTGGAGCTGTATAAGGTGGTAAGCGGGCTCCAGTCCCGTGGTACCTTTCGTCACAGCTATCTGCACCTGGCTGAAAACCACTTCATCCGCTCAGCGCCTTCTGCCCCAGCCGTCCAGTCGGTGAGCCTCTGATGCCCCTGTTCCCACTGGGCCTGAATTTTCTCTCTACTTGCCCAAGCAAACAGATCTCTCTCTAGCTGCAGGCTCTCTCCAGGCCCCAGACTATGGGGGAGTCCTCTAGACTCCATCCAGTGCCCTTCCTGCTATGAAGCTAGACTGAGACCTGTCAGACACAGGAAACAGCCATCAGCCATACCCCCAGCCCCCCTGCAGTCCAGGGTCTGGGGGAGCTCCAGCTTTAACTCATTAGTGGAGCCAGACATCCCCCATGGCCCCCTCCTTCTCCCTAATATCCTGGTGGGAAGGAGGAGGGAGGGGCAACCGTAGACTCAGCCCCAGAAAGAATCTAGCTTCCTTTTGAGGAGCCCTGTTCTGTTCACCTCAAGCCAAGTTAAAGGGCATCAGGCTTGCTACTAGGAGTGTGGGTCTCAGCCCTATGGGACAGAATGTTTATACCACTACATAGGAGTGCACCAAGATCTGGGCATCCCTGGTATGTGGACATGAATCAGGCTTGCACATCTGTGTGCCAGATGGAAAAGCAGGATCTTCCTCAATGTGACTATGTGCGTGTGGGCACATATGTGGGTGCTGTTGGTTTTATGTGTGTGTGTTTGCGGGGGAAGAGTTGTTCCTATGAAGACAGGATGGCAGTGCCTCCAACTGTGTGCCCAGGCTCTGCCCCAGTTGGCGTTTCCCCGAGGCACAGGAAAGAGGACAGAATAAATGCCTTCACTAGGAGAGAGGACAGAGGTCACCAGCTAGCCTAGGGTCCCTCTGGACAAGCACACAGAATGCTTTTGTGAGGTGCCCCACTGTTAACCAGCACAGAGGCTGCCTTTGTCCATAGAATGGGGGTGGGTAAGAGTCCCCATCCTGCTTCTAGCCTAGTCTCAGCTCGACCCCAGTATGTTTTCTGATGGTTGGGAGGGCCTCTTTGTCCTGGATGCCTGCTACATCATCAGCCCTCAGCTATAGGTACCAAAACTTTTGACCTGGGAAGAAGATGGGACAAGGATAAAAGCTTCTGTAGACTGTATCCCTGATAGCAGGGACCCTCTGAGTCAATAGGGTTCCATTGTTACCATGCCCTTGGTTTCTGCATGCCCTCGAGCAGTATGAAGCCCTGTATGTAAGGGCTAGGGAGTAGCATAGCTGTATCTCCCAGCTCCCTGCCTCCCCTTAGAGGAACAAGCCGCTTTATCGGAGACTCCAGCGACGCAGCTCCAGCTTCCTCAGGAAGCAGCCCTAGTCTCCCCCCTTCCAGCTGGCCATGCGATGGACGTCTGTTTCCCCATACAGGGCCCCATAGCTCCATTTCCTGTGCTGGCCCCAGCCTGGGCGGGGAGGGGGCTGAGACTCTGGGCCCAGATCCCACCTTCCACCCCTCACCCCTTGGCTGCAGCTTCCTGCCTCTAGAGCGGCTCCTTCTCTAGGAAAAGCTGCTAGTTAACTGGGCCAGGGGTTGCGGGTTTGTATGAGAAATCTCTAAATCCCCCTCACCTCCATCCTGTAGTTCCGTCACCTGAAATGGACCTGTTGGGAACGCCTGAAGGTGCCTGCTGAGCAGCCTGAGAGGACACTGGAGTCACTGCTGGCCCATGTCCAGGTATGCCCTATCTCCACTCAGTCCCTGGCCCAGCCCAGCCTGCCCCAATGGGCATCTTGATGTATATCTTCTAGGAAAAACATGGACTGAAGGTGGAGATGCTTCTCCACCGCCAGGCTCTGCTCTATTCTTCAGGATGGTCATCTGAAAAGCAGGCTCAGCACCTGCGCCTTAGGTGAGCCGGTGGTAGCCAGGCTCCACCATGTCCCTGGAGGTTGAGCGTGGGTGACAAGGTCTTTTTCTCAACCCCATTTTAGGCCCCTCACACCTTCTTGAAGCATTCTTCCACCAAATGGAGCCAACAAATGGGCCTGGGAGGGGGTGGAGCTATGGGCCCAAGGAAGGGGACTTCAGTAGCTGTCTGCTTGGCCAGCCCCCTTGGCTCCCCATACCCTGCCCAGCCCCCATCTCCCTTCACAGCCTACTCTCAAGGGACACACAGCTTCCTGCCTCTTGCCTGCCCCACCAGCTGCTCCTAAAATAGTTTCAGATGTTTCCTGCCTTGGGCCGCTCCTGCTCCCGGTTGGGGCTCTTGAGGGCTCACCAGCACCCTCTCTTCCACACGAGGTTGCCCCCTGTCTGCCTTCAGTCACCTACAAAATCTCCCCTAAACCCCCTCCCATACCAGGGTGACAGAACTGGTTCGGCATGTGACCGGCCGGGAGCCCAAGCCTGGGCTGAAGGTTCTGGTGTTCGAGCTGAGCTGTGAGGGCGAGGAGGAAGAAACGGCCTTCCCACCTCTGCATTATGAGCTGTGACAAGGTAGCCACCACGCCACCACTTGGCCATAACGAACTCTGCATAAAGTTCCTGCATCTTCAGCCCACATCAGATACTTCAACAATAAAAACTTGCTGAAGGAAGGCACAAGTGGAATGGATGATAGAAAATGATATGGGTAAGACAGGAACCCTGGAAAAGGAAAGGGAACATTCTAGACTGGCCTGTCTTAGTTGTGCTCCACAGGGCTGGAGACACTTCCTGAAGCCTCAGGACTATGGAACCAGCAGTTTAGGAAAAAAAGCCTTTATTGTCCCTAGCTGGAGGGCAGGGTCAGAGGTAGCTGACATCATTGTAGATAATAGGTTGGCGGCTTCGACAGTTCATGAGGGCTGCAAATCGTGAGATGTCTGCAGGCATGTCAGGTTCTGGGCGAGGTGGGCATGACAGCCTCTTGCTTGCCATAGCTGTCCGTCGAGCCCTGGCCAGCCTACGCCGTAGCTGCTCAGAGAGACCAAGCAGGAACTGAGGGGGTCGAGCCCGTGCTCGGGGTACATCCCCATCTCTTCCCTCACTGCTTGCTTCAGGCAACTCCATCCAATTGTGAACTAAGTCAGCAAAACAGTTATCCCCTAGCACCAGGGGCTGCCGACTGCGGCCCCTGTTCAGCAGGGCTGCCGTCCAGTCCTCTGCTTCCAATCCCTGCCAATGTTCCAGGCAAGCATCTGGGGTGGACTTGGGCCTCGGTCGGTGGGCAGGAGGTATGTTGGTTATAGCTGCCCTACTGCGCATGGGAATGTCACTGACTGAGAAACGCTGGCTATGAGGTGGACGTTCTCGGGGTGCTTGGTGCTGGGGTACAGACAGCTCTTCCTCTCGCCATGTACTGCCTGACACCTCTGAGAAGCCAGAGTCCCAGTCTAGAGCATGCTCCCTAGGACATCCCAAGGGTACACCCTTGTCTTCTGCTACCAAGCCTTCCTCCTCTTCCTCTTCTACACAGCAGACAGAGTCCTCTTCCAAAACATCGGAGGCCCTGAACTGGCGCTTCGGCTGTACATTTTGATCAGTTCTGGGTTTTGGTTGCAGTGGGCCAGACATTGGTGGTGAGCCTGTGTCCCGAGCACACAACTGGAGAGAAAGATAAGGCAAATGTTGGTCAGGGATCTCTTAGTCCCTGACTCCTTAGTGTCTAACCAAGCCAGCCCTGAGAAGGAAGGTTTCAGAAGGACTTGAAAAACCTCTGGGCAGCAAGGCAGAACTGTAAGCACAGGGCCCACATGGGAGCACTGGCACTCGAGACTCATGTGGCTCCCATCCGCAGAGCTGGTGGCAGTCCGGCAGGCTGCAGCACGCAAGGCCGGGCAAGTCAGCACGCGCCACCAGGGCGGGCAGGCAGAGTAGAGGAAGGAGGTACAGGCCAGCCCGTGGTAGGGGATGTCCACAGCAGCACAGCACTTCTTTAGGCCCTGGGTGCTCCCAGTCGGTCCCCAAAAGAAACTTCTCTCCCCCAACTCTCCTTCCTCCCCACCCCCGCCGCCAGCAGGGCCAGCTGGGCGCCTGTTACCTGATGCCCAGAACAGTTCCCAACCGTCAGAAACCCGAAGCGGGCCATCTGGGCCATCTGTAGCGCGCTACCCTGCCCCCATCCTGACTCTGATGGGCACCCGGAGTCCACCCGGTTGCCGTTTGTTGTTCCATCCAGGCGGCAGCCACGCACCCCACACACATCTTCACAACCACACCCACTCCCAAAGACTCACCAGTTCCCAGCGGAGCTGGCTCAGGAAGCTGTCAAGCCGAGCGCTGTGCATGCTGGTGCTGTACACTCTCCAGATCGGCTGGCGATCACCCGCGGGAGCGGCGCAGAGTGGGCCGGGTCGGCCCGCGGGTGGTGGCGTCCTCACCCTTGCCTTACTCCAAGGCTCCCTGCTCTCGGTAGCTCCCGCCGCTGCCGCCCCAACATCTGGCAGCCGCGCCCCGCCCCTCCCCGGAGCCCTAGCCAATGGAGGCGGGGCGGGATGAAGTTGTCCTGCCCCTTTCAGCCCCGCCCTCCGGCCCCCGCTCTGCTGGTGGAGCCCGGCTATAGTAGCACGGGAGACCAGAGTGCAGCTCAGGACCCCTTTATGTCTCAAAAAGTTTAGTTAACCCGGCTGTAACGCAGTTCCGACACGACCCCCTCCCGCCCTCGCACGTTCATCCCGTGCAATTTGTCCCCTGGTGAAATAGCGGTTTCTTGTACTGGGGCCCGCTGCCACACCCACGTGTGGGCACTTTTCTTTCTTCTCCTTCTCCTTCTCCTTCTCCTTCTCCTCCTCCTCCTCCTCCTCCTCCTCCTCCTCCTCCTCCTCTTCCTCCTCCTCCTCCTTCTTCTATTTTGTTTTCGAGACAGGGTTTCTCTGTGTAGCCCTGGTAGTCTTGGAAGTCTGTAGACCAGGCTGGTCTCGAACTCAGAAATCTGCCTGCCTCTGCCTGGTAGTCTTGGAAGTCTGTAGACCAGGCTGGCCTCGAACTCAGAAATCTGCCTGCCTCTGCCTCCCAAGTGCTGGGATTAAAGGCGTGAGCCACCACCGCCCAGCGCGCCCTATCTTCTGATTTGACAGTGTTGTGGCCCACTCGGGGTCTGTCCAGGCTGGCCTTGACCATCCCTGGAAATGATAGGACCGAAATTCCTTCCGGCCGGTGAATAGTCAGCGAAGAGCCTTAAGACAGAGTAAGGGAAGGGCCAAGGCAAAAATCCCCTCCAGCTTCCCTCCAGCCTGATCTGAGCCGAGATAGGCTGAACCGCCCCCTAGTGGGGATCGCGCGGCTATGGTCTGCCTCACAAGGGCGTGCAGAAATGGAAGAGGAAAACTGCTCTTATTTAGAGCCTTTCCCCTGAGGCCACCAGAGGTACAGTCGAACTGGAGACAGATTGAATCTATCCGCAGACAAAAAAATAACAGGAGAATGAGGGCAATGAGTTCAGGCAATGAGTTAAGGGATAGAGAACTCTTAAAAAGATACGGCTGGGCCGGGCGTGGTGGCGCATGCCTTTAATCCCAGCACTCGGGAGGCAGAGGCAGACGGATTTCTGAGTTCGAGGCCAGCCTGGTCTACAAAGTGAGTTCCAGGACAGCCGGGGCTATACAGAGAAACCCTGTCTCGAAAAACCAAGAAAAAAAAAAAAAGATATGGCTGATATCAGATCAATCCATTTGAGTCCAGTGAGGAAGGGCATTTTAGGTGAAAGGGTCTGCCAATGTAAAGTATATTGAGGGACGGGGCCAGGCAGACCAAACGAAAGGAAAACACAGATGTGTGTGACGGATGGGGCAGGGGTCTGTAGATGGAGAGAAGTCATCAAAAGCATAAGAAGACTTAGGGGAATCTCTGGGCTTTATTTTTGGTGCCATAGAGAGTGTGGAGCTTTTTCCAAGGAAGGACCAGGGCTGTTTTCTGCGAGATACAGTTGTTTTAGGAGAATAACTCTGCAATAAAAGGAGGTTCTAGCCTTTATCCCAGGCAAGGGTGTGTGTCTGAAAGCCTGGTTCTGAACCCAGAGGGTAATCAGAAGCATTGTCCTAGACTCCAGAATATAGAGCTAAGCTCTAGCCTGACTGATGCAGGTGGGTAAAGCAACTTGGCCTCCAAGTTTCCAGTGTGAACAGCTGGCTGGCTGGCACTGCCATTAAAATCACTCAGGAGAAAGAAACCTCTGCTTCCCCTTTCCATAGACCTCGCTGCCAGTCACGATGGTGACAAAGACTGAAGAGTACCACCAAAGCTGGCCTCACAGCTGTGTGGGCCAGATCCAAATAGGCCTGAACTCTCTGTTAAACTGGGATAATCTGTGAATTACAGAGAAGCATGGGAGCTAGCTCTGCACAGCTGTAGAAACTGCTGTCTAAATATTTGGGGGAGTCTTTTTTTTGTTTGTTTGTTTTTTGTTTTTTGAGACAGGGTTTCTCTGTGTAGCCCTGGCTGTCCTGGAACTCACTCTATAGACCAGGTTGGCCTCGAACTCAGAAATCTGCCTGCCTCTGCCTCCCAAGTGCTGGGATTAAAGGCATGCGCCACCACGCCTGGCTTGGGGGGAGTCTTTATACCTTGGGTTGTGCTTCTTGGTTTTAGTTAGGTTTTTGTTTTGTTTTGCTTTATTTTTTTTTTTAAGATTTATTTTATTTATTATATGTAAGTACACTGTAGCTGTCTTCAGACACTCCAGAAGAGGGCACCAGATCTCGTTACGGATGGTTGTGAGCCACCATGTGGATGCTGGGATTTGAACTTATCACCTTCGGAAGAGCAGTCGGGTGCTCTTACCCGCTGAGCCATCTCACCAGCCCCCGTTTTGCTTTATTTTTAAGGGCTATGAAACCATCGAAGGGACCCTCATCTATGATCTGGTCTGCAGTTGGAAAAACATCACAGGAAGGAAGAGGCACAGGCAAAAGGACAGCTCTGAAAGCAGAATCTTTTGGCTAGATGCTATAGGACTTACATACATGTAACTAGAAAGATGCTGTATGATTTACCCACGTGTGACTAGATAAAATTCTTATTTTTTGCTTGTTTATCCTGGTTTTTGTTTTGTTTTGTTTTTTGTTTTTCAAGATAGTGTTTCTCTGTGTAGCAGTCCTAGCTGTCCAGAGCCCACTTTGTAGACAAGGCTGGCCTTGAACTCACAGAGAGCCACCTGCTTGTGCTTCCCGAGTGCTGGCAGTAAAGGTGAGCACCACCACCATCCAGCTAGATTTTGTCCAATCCAGTAAAAACTGGAAAGAGAGGCTGAAGAAATGGCTCTGCAGTTAAGAGCACAGGCTGTCCTTGTAGAGGAACCTGGTTTGATTCCCAGCACCCACATGGCAGAACATTCTGTAACTTTAGTTCCAGAGGATTCTCCACCCTCTTCTGGTCTCTGTGGTGCACATGTGTATACCAGGTAAGACACTCAGGTAGTTAAAACAAAAAAATAAAATCTGACTCTTGCCCTCTTGCTCTTGCTCCCCCTCTCCCCATTCCCCTCCTCCATCCTCTCTCCATGTGCTCATAGCTGGCCTCCTCCTCCTCTTCCTCCTCTTCCTCCTCCTCCTCCCCCATGCCCTGAATAAACTCTAGTCTATACTATACTATATATAGCATAGTATATATGATCCCTCAGGGGAAGGGATGCCTCAGCATGGGCCCGCAGATGCACCCCTTCCCCCACACCATACTGCTTCTCTTTCTGTAATGTGGTTTTTTGGAGAATAAAGAACTGGCAGCTTGGGGGTAGGGGTGAGGGAAAGGGGATGGAGGGACATGACAGGAGAGCCACATGAAGGGACACAGTGGCAGGGGTTGGGGTTAAGTTCAGATGGTAGCTGAGGTTCTGTTCCAGCAAAGGCCAACAGCCTTATGGTATATAAACGTCTCCGAGTCTTTATTACTAAACCTCAAGCAGGATTCCCAGAAAAGCCCCCACACTACTCAGCAATCACTTCCAAGTTCTAGAACTCAAAAATTAAATGTTTACTGTTTAAGCCACTCAGTCCATACTAGTTTCTTATAGTAGTCTGGAAAAACACTATGTTAAAAACTCCTTGGGAGCCGGGCGTGGTGGCGCATGCCTTTAGTCCCAGCACTCGGGAGGCAGAGGCAGGCAGATTTCTGAGTTCAAGGCCAGCCTGGTCTACAAAGTTGAGTTCCAGGACAGCCAGGGCTATACAGAGAAACCCTGTCTCGAAAAACAAAACAAAACAAAACAAAACAAAACAAAAAAACTCCTTGGGAGCTGAG